>CM032165.1:5921142-6103058 GCA_018901935.1 Pugionium cornutum | reverse complement strand
CTTGTCGACACCAAAGTGGCCCATGAGTCCTCCTCCATGAGCTTCTCGGATGATAAGCTCCCTTAATGATCCTTGTGGTATGCACAACCTTCTTTCTCGGAACAAGAATCCCTCATGGATGTAGAACTTGCCATGACTCCCTATGCCACATTCCTTGTATCTCTCAGCAAAGTCAGGATCATCCTTGTATAGGTCCTTGATGTGCTCGAATCCTAGGACCTTTGCCTCCATGGTTGATATCAAGGCAAACCTCCTTGATAGTGCATCGGCTACCACATTGTCTTTGCCCTTCTTGTACTTGATGACGTATGGGAAGGTCTCTATGAACTCCATCCACCTGACATGTCTCCTCTTGAGATTGGTTTTCCCTCTGAGGTGTTTGAGAGTCTCATGATCAGTGAGGATCACAAACTCCTTGGACAGCAAGTAATGCTGCCAAGTCTCCAATGCTCGGACAAGGGCATAGAGCTCCTTGTCATAAGTGGGGTAGTTCAATGAGGCACCACCTAGCTTCTCACTGAAGTATGCCACTGGTCTCCCTCCTTGGGTTAGCACTGCTCCTATGCCTATTCCAGAGGCATCACACTCCACTTCAAACGTCTTGTTGAAGTCGGGCAGGACTAGCACTAGTGCATGTGTAAGGCTGTCCTTTAAGGCCTGGAATGCCTTCTCCTGAGCTTCTCCCCAGCTGAATCCCACGTTCTTCTTCACTACTGCCGTCAGTAGTGAGGCAATACTGCTGAAGTTGGGCACAAATCTCCTATAGAAGTTGGCCAGTCCGTGGAAGCTCCTTACTTGGCTGATGTTGCCTGGTGTTGGCCATTCTTGTATGGCTCGAATCTTCTCTTCATAAACCTGTAGGTCCTGTGAACTTACAACAAAACCTACACTGACAAGTTTATCAGTACAAAAGATGCACTTCTTGAGATTGGCATAAAGCTCTTCTTGTCGAAGGGTTTTAAGTACCATCTCAAGATGTGTGAGGTGTTCCCGTAGGCACTTACTAGAAACTAGTATGTCATTTAAGTAAACCACTACAAACTTACTGATGTACGCCCTAAGAACTTGGTTCATAAGGCGCATGAAGGTGCTTGGGGCATTAGTCAAGCCAAATGGCATGACTGTCCACTTGTAGAGCCCTTGCTTTGTCTTGAAAGCAGTCTTCCATTCATCACCTTCTTTCATCCTGACCTGGTGGTATCCACTCTTGAGGTCTATCTTGGAGAAGACCGTGGCTCCACTCAGCTCATCTAGCATGTCATCCAGCCGTGGTATTGGATGCCGGTACTTGGCAGTGATGTTGTTGATTGCTTGACAGTCCACGCACATTCGCCAAGTCCCATCTTTCTTGGGCACTAGTAGCACTAGTACGGCACATGGACTGAGGCTCTCTCGAACATATTCTTTCTCCAGGAGCTCCTTGACTTGCTTCTCGAGCTCCTTGGACTCCTCTGGACTCATTCGGTAGGCTGGCCGGTTGGGCAGGGCTGCTCCGGGCACTAGATTGATATGGTGTTCTATGCCACATAAAGGAGGCAAGCCTGCTGGTATCTCCTCTGGAAACACATCCCAGAACTTGTTGAGGAGATTTGCTACTTGAGGAGGTAGCTCTACCTGTTCCTGTTCTATACTCAAAATTTCTTTGAAGACCATTAGTAAAGTTAAATCCTTTGAGGCTAAAGCTCTCCGGACATTGCTTGGTTGAATAAAAAAATTAGACGATAAGTTTCTTTTCCTTACTCATTTGGAGTTGTAGCTCGTGTACCTGGGCAGGTGTAAGAGGAGCCAAGCTGACCTTTCTTTTGTCATGCACAAAAGTGTAGAGATTGGTTCGGCCATCATGCGTGGTCTCTTTGTCAAACTGTCATGGTCTTCCTAGCAGAAGATGGCCAGCTTGCATGGGCACCACGTCGCACACGACTTGGTCTTGGTACTTGCCCACACTGAATGGCACATTGACTTGCTCATGGATCTTGAGCTCCACTTTGTCATCCAGCCATCTCAGCCTATATGGTCGAGGATGCCTTGTCTTCTCTAGACCTAGCTTATCAACCATATATGCACTAGCAACGTTAGTGCAAGAACCACCATCTATGATGAGGTTACATACCTTGCCCTTGATGGTGCAACGGCTGTGGAAGATGTTCTCCCTTTGGATGGTCTCTGAAGGATCCACCATTGCACTGAGGATGCGTCTAGTGACCAGCAGTTCCCCCACATCAGGGTACTCAATGTCACCATATTCCTCTTCTGGTTCATAGTCTTCTTCATCTTGGGACTCATATTCTCCAGCCTCCGTAATCAACATGACCCGGTTGTTTGGGCACTCCCTTGAGATGTGTCCACAACCCCTACACTTGAAACAAGTGATGTCACGTGATCTTTGAGGGTTAGAAGACTTACCAAGCTCTCTCTGGTCATGGGTGGGTTCGGGAGGCTTGCTCTTGAACCTTGACTCGATCTCTATGCTCTTGCCTTTGTCTACGGGCTTGGGCATGTTGCTTGGTGCCCAATGTGTCTTAGGCTTGCTGCGGATGTCTTGGCTCTTACGTTTGATGTGCTGCTCAGCCTGGACAGATAGGTGGAACAAGTCTTTGAAGTCATTGTAGATTTGCCTTTCCACCTTGCGGCTAATCCTTTCTTGGAGTCCATCCAAGAATTGTGCCATCAATGCTTCTTCATCATCATTGAGCTCTAATCTATTCCTTAGCTTCTCGAACTCTTCATAGTACTCCTCTACTGATCTGGTACCCTGCTTAAGAGTACGAAAACGACGTTGCAAGTCCTTATGAAAGTAAGGTGGAACAAACCTTTGTCGCATGACATCCTTCATGTCGACCCATGAATCTATAGGCCTCATTCTTTTCCTCCTTCTGTCAGATACCTCACGATCCCACCAGATGAGGGCATTGTCCGTGAGTTGTGCTACTGCTATTGAGACTCTCCTAGGTCCTGGTTGGTTGTAATGATCAAAGATAGGATCCATTCTTCTCTCCAAATCTAGGTAAGCCTCGGGGTCTACTTTTCTTGCAAAACTTAGAGGAGTTAGCTTAACATCAGGATGAGTTACCCGGTTATAGGCGTGTTCATCTCTATCCTCATGATGTCTAGGAGGCATTCTTGGTCTCTGGTGAAGACCATATGGCTCAAAGCCATCATCTTCTGCCTCTGGTTGCCGTGGAGGTCCTCTCGGCCTATGGTGATAGTTATGAGGTTGTGTGTCCGCATCTCCATCTGGTTGGGGTTCCTCCTATTCGTGCCATGTCCTAAGGTGCTCAGGACCCTCATGACGGTCTTGCTCAGCTCTCACGTGCCTTATGGCCTGGAATCTCACAGGCCTCTCCACGCGCTCCAATCTCTCGCCTATGGATGCGAGTTGTGTTTGGAGTGTGGTGAACATGGCCATCATGCCCTCGGCTGCATCTCTATTTTCTTCTCCCATTGCGTACTACAAGGAAGAAAACAAGTTATGCTACTCCTAAATTATTAGGAGGGTTCTCTTTTTATAAGGGGGGCGTTCGAAAATGCAAAAAGGAAAAAATGTGAGAATTGGAAATTCAAAAATATGAAGATTTCAAAAAAAAGAAATTTTCTTGACAACTATTGCTAGCTGTCCAAATTGAATCCCTTAGGTATTTTTCCTATTTTCTTTTTCTTTTCTATTTAAATAGACTTAAAAATAATGGAAATATGATTCTAACAAAAAGGAAAACGTGAATGGCAATGCATAAGTGAATCTAAACCCTAGTGATACACGTAGAAGACTAGATGCACTCGGTTTGGAGTTTGATGTTATTTTTTTGATTTTTCTTGAATGCGACTTAAACTAATGCAAGAACTAAAAACAAAACAAGCTAAAGGACAGAAACAACCTGGTTTAGGAGCTTTAAACTCTGATACCAAAAAGATACAAGCCTTGATTCAAGGATGTATGCGCGTGGGTTGTTTGGAGAAGATTAGGTGAGAAACTCGACCTTAGACTTCTTGGATAGGGGTTTTTGGGTTGGTATTTGAAGGAAGGGTGAAGTGAACCACACGAAGGGTGATGAACCTCGTGATAAATCACAAACTTAGATCTAGGAGGGCTGGTCTCAACTAGATTCTAAACGCACAAGATTCTTGAGAGAAAACTTGTTGGGGGAAAAAGTTCTATCTTTATTAATATCAAAAAGGTTGTCGAACTACAATGCTGGAAGGAGCCTTATTAATATGCTCGACAGCTTGACCTTCTAAGGTCGGCCCAAATAAGAAAAGGAAAACTTACAAAAGTGCACAAAAGGAAAAGATACAAAAGTGTATAATCGAAAAAGGACCTATTCCTAAAATGTCTTTGACTCAATAAAAGTAAATATTTTAGATCCTACCCTGCAAAACAGAAAGAGGCATATATTCGAATTGAAACTTACCTTAACTTACCTCATGGCCAATAAATGGAAGGTGGCCATCCTTGTGGCATGCATGCGCCTTGCTCCTAGTCTTCGACTTGGAGTAGGGTTAAGAATCTTTGGGCCCCGACCTCTCTTGCCACTAAAGCCCAAGTCTCTGATGCCCCTTGTGTTGTTGAGAAGCCATTGGACTCTTCCTTGCACTTTTGGCCCATTGTCCTTAGTCGATCTTCCTCTAGGAGCTTGTCGACCCATAAGCAGAGTGCCCTTGATATGCTTCTTGTCATTGCTCCTTGAGGTACCACTGGTGTAGATATTTCCTCTAGGTGCATGTCCTGGAGCTGGTAGCTCATTTGGTCCGAGTCCTCTTGTGTAGAAGTGGAAATGCGCGTGTACTCGGCTGGATCGGCTGTACCGGCTGGATTGTGCGAGGTACTGGCCGGAATGCCTTCAAGACCGGCCAAGTTGATCCCGGAGTTGGCGGCATCACCAGAGGGACCGGCGGTGTCATCCACGTCGCCACCAAGTGTGCCGGAAGCTTGGGCCTCTCCGCCGGCAATGCTGGTTGCTCTGGTCCTTGTGGTCAAGGGTCCGGCGGAACTGCTTGGGCCGGCAGGCGTGCCAGATGGTCCGGCTGTCTCGGGCAAGCTTCCTGGTCGGCCAGTCTGGTCTCCTGGCTGGATGTACGACCTTATGTCCTCATCACCGTACTACCGACCTCCTTCCCTACGTCCTTCATTGGAGACTGGAGACCAACTGGTTGGGAGAATAAACCAGCTCGTGCCTTTCAGGGATCAACAAGCTATCACTGCCTGAAATGCTCGTCTCAGAGCTGGATGATGACCTAGAACTAACGCCAGACATGGACGAGGTGTTCAAGATAGGGAGAGCTAAGACAATAGAAAAGAGAGCGGAGAAGGGGCAAGAAAAGACCTTTCGAACTAAAGAATAAGGCGACGAAGGAGTACATCAGGTTTTTATAGGCATAAAAGTGGCGGTTCCCAAGGCGACACCATCATTATCACTAGTCGCTTCAGTTGCCCATTCCAGCATGATTCCCGATAAATTTCGGACCACTCCAACCAGTTTCTTGGCGCAGCTGATCAAGGAGTGGGCCCAGGAAAAGGCAGGCCCAAATGATATGACGGCCTAAAATTAAGGCCTACTCATTGATGCTCATTGACTCACCGAACTGAGGGGGGCCTACTGTTGGAGGTGGGATTTGTGTATAGCCCTAACCCGGATTACCAGCCTTACCCAGTACTTAGCCAGTTTCACCCGACTTAGTCTTATAATTTTTACTTAGAATTTTTTGCATTTGAGGTTCGGTTATACAGTCTTAGCATGAGCAAAGGTAGAGTTAAATAAATACTTGAATTAATAAACCGATTATAGTACAATGAACGTTTCCTAATAAACTATTACATTGAAACTAGATCAATCTACCCAGACCCTACCATCCTTTCCTCTTCAGCCTTAGTCACATGGCTAGATCAGACATCTCAACCAACATCACGGTTAGTCTTAGAACCTGCGATAAAAAATGGAGGCATAAGTAACATGATTGCTTAGTGAGAGCGGTCATCTCATCTCACCAAGCCAAAGTGAGAGATCACATCAAACATTGAATCATAGTCAAATTACTTATCGAAACAAAACTATCACATGCATTCACCCATGCCTATCGACGAATCCTCCCGCAATCAGGTAAGCCTTACGCGAGCATTTCTGCCTAAGCGCTTGCCCGTTCTAGATCGTCGAGTTGGATGAGCCAAATTCACGCATGGCCAACAGAACAATCGTGACAAGCACATGAACATTCAGACAACACACTATCGAATCTAGTAAGAAATGTCCCTAAACTTAGGCTACAATCACACATTCACCTTAACATTTCTTGGACTTGGTTGATCTGGCACCTCTTGCGTTCAATTTCTCGAAAAGCTCTCCCAGACTCGATTGCGGGTCACAAAGACTCGATCGCAGGTCACAAAGACTCGATCGCGAGTCACACAAACTCGATCACACTCGGCCCCTCATTTACCTCTCGGTAGTTCACTCGCAATCTCTCTCTATCTTTTAGAGTTCTCTTACACGGAAAAAGGGTGAATGAGAGGTTCGAGTTCTATTTATAGAACACTCATAAAACTGCCCAAGTAACCGTTCCCGTGCCTCGCCCAAATGCTCGGAACCGGGTAACCATTCCTGCGTATTAGCCCGGATAACCGTTTTCGTACCTCACCCAAACGCTCGGAACTGGGTAACCGTTCTCGCACATTAGTTCGGGTAACCGTTCCCACGCCTCACCCAAGCGCTCGGAACCAGGTAACCATACCCACGCATTGGTCCTTCCCGACCAACTCGTCGGCTCAAGACCAAAATTGTCTTAAATCCGACCAAGTCCCAAATTACTCGTACAACTTGTCCAAAATCTGACTAAGAGGGAAGATCGGAGAGATTGTCATTTAACAGTTCATCCAACTGTTGTAACGTCGAGCTGATTAATACAACACATTTTGTTCATCTACTTTTCTAATTGTTATCCACGAGTTAAATTGCTTAAGTTCTGATCGTATAGTCTAAGTTCAACACTCGTCATTCTTTTTCTTTTCCAAAATTTTTATCTGCAAACATGGATCAGATGCATCTAAATGATATAAGGAAAAGCGTTAAAGTTATGAAAAATGTTAAAGTCAGCGACATTGTCATTGATTTTCTCCAAAACTTTGAACCGACCATCTTTTCTAGAGGCGAGCTTGGAGCTCGTCTTATGTGGAAACTTCTCTGGTATCATGTGTAGCCATATTCATTCTCTAGACTCAAAACAACTTTTTGCAATTTTTTTGTCAACTTGCCTCTTGTACTTTTCAATCTTCTTCTCAGTATTCTCTTTAACCTTTTGACGAAGTTTTTTCACAAATTCGCCCTTTTTATGTCCATCTAGGTTCACTTGTCCCGTTTGAAAAATTGGTACAAGATCAGAGACGTCAAAAGATTAAATCCATATATAGCTTTCAAAACGAGTCATCGTACTAGCCAAGTGAGTATCATGGTTATAATGAAGAGCAAAAATCTAACCATGTTTTCAGATTTCTACCATGTGTGACCTTGATCAAAATGGAAATGGTACGTTTACCACTTCAGTTTTTCGATCCGTTTTATGATGACAAGTTGTAGAGAACAACAATTTCGTGTCCAGCTTTCTGTCTCCAAAACAGATTGAGGAAATTAGTGTCTCAGTCAAAAACAATTATCATAAGCACTTCATGTAAGTTTCCACCTGTTTGAAGAATAGACACTCGTTTGTGTGGCATAATTTGTTTTTCCACAAGGAATAAGGTATGTCATTTTAATGTTTGATCTTGGAAAACCTAATTACCATTATTTTCTATATAGACCAGTGCATCACTTGATGTCTCCCTATTCTTACTGGTAGTATTCGCATTAGAACATCCAATATTTTTGTGCAGAATAATAACTTTTGTTGCTTGGATCACATATATCACCAATAACAACATAAATTTCATTGATGTTGTCATTAGAATCATTTTTGTTTTTTCTGTCACGTAATACATTGTTTTTTTCTGTCACGTAACACATTTAATTACCAATTAAGAGATAATATCAAACGTATTTTCGAACCAAAAAAAAACAGAAATGTCAATAAAAGAAAATTTCGATTTCGTAATTTCACTTGTGTAGGTAGTAAATCTGTTTGGTCGTTAAGCTCTCTTGATTGATGAATAAGTGAAAACTATGGATAGGATTCACGTAAAAATTCCAACTTACTCAGTTTTGAAGCGAAGACAGATCAATGCTCAGGTTGATACACCATATGTAGCAGGTCTTAGAAGCACTTTCTATTGTATTGTATCTATTGTTATATGTTGTTAATGCATTAATATGTCTTACACATGAACATCGAGAAGCTATGTATTAAAAATAGACATACTACAATCGTCTAACCTTGAGAATCGGTCTCAAATTCTATTGTTTTTGTTGCATAAACTTGCTTTTTCCCTTTTGAAACATTATGAATAGTTTTTATTCTGTTTGCATTGTTTGCGCCTCTGGCGTTGTATCGAGAAGAATGTATTTAAATATGTAATTGTTAAAATCTACATTGTTGACTAAGGAGTCAAACCCTAAAAGATGAAACTATAAAGAACGTAAGGGTGTGTTGGTGTTATTTATAATTTGCAATTGATAATTTTCAACAACCAAATTTGTAAAATCACGAGAATAAATCTTATTTTCAATACATATGCTGTTGTTCGAATAAGAGTTAATCGTTGTTTTTTCACTGCCAGATCTTCTCCCTAAGATTAATATTTTAAATACACATAAATTAGATACTTTATAAACAGTTGGTCAAAACTCATAAATTCTACTAATTTTTTCTTATAGGTGGTAAATGTTTGTTCTTAGAAGATGCATCATTATCGATTCTATTGAAGTTGGTCCTTGTGAGGTAATTTAATCAAATTAGACACGCGATATACTCGAGTTCTTTTACGGTATTTATCGGAAGAAAAAAATTATTAGAAAAAAGATTACAAAGATTAAAACAGCAACACTCTTTGTTAGAATTGATGTATCTCTCTCTAACCTCTCTCTCTTTCTCTGTTTGCAAGACTTTTGTGTCGCACGGCTGTGTGTTTGCTGGATTTTTTCTGCTAAGATCAAAAACCTCCTATGCACACATGATTATATATCATGGTATTTACTTGGCATTTGGGCCTTTCTTAGCCCAGTGGAAAATGGAGAACAGTAATATTGGGTCTTAATTCACAATACTCCACCTTCTTCTTTATTTTCTCTCGCACCCACGAACTTTTCTTTTTGGCTCAATTACATGTCCATTTGGTTCAGATATAAAAACCTCCTTGAAACCCTAATTTCCTTTTTCTCTTTCTCGGTTTCCTTTTTCCCTTTGCCAGCGCCGAATTCACCCTTCTCCCCTGTATTTTATTGCGACTTATCTCTTTTCCAAGAGACTACCCGTTTTGTTCTTTCTCTTCTCTTCATTTCTCTTCTCGTAAAACACCTCACCCATGCGACTTCACTTTGCTCCTTCGCCGGTGTTTTGTTTTTTCGGTTTCTTCTCCACCCGAAGACTCCGTTCTTATGCGCTGCCATTCAAGCTTCAATTCGAAGCTTCATCTTCGATATTTTTGTGTTTCCGGGCGCCATTTCCGGCTCGATGCAGCTCTTCCGGCTTTGGCTTTCCGTTCTCTCCCAAAGCCCTTTATTTCCGTCGCCATTTGAGCTTCTTCGAAGCCTCTTCCTCGTTTTTTGTTCATTTCCTGAGTGCGCCTCCACTTTCTCTATTTTGTGGCGCCATTGAAGCCCTCTTCGAAGCTTCAGTCAAAGCTTTCTGCTTCGTTTTCTCCTTTCTCGAAAGCTTCCTTAGCTTTCGATTTTGACTGTGGTTGGCCGTGGATCTGAGATCTCCGATCTCGGATCTGTTTTCATGGAGAGATTCACATCGCGACACGACGTTCCGGCGATCGTCACGTGCGGTCACGCGCCAGCGACGCTCCAGCGACGCGCCGACAAAATGCGCCCACGCGTGAACCACACGCGCCACGCGCGTGAACCACACGCGCCATGCGCATGAACCGCACACGCCCTGTGCGTGAACTGCACGTTCCTTGCACGTGAACCGCACGTGCCACTTCGCATGAACCGCATGCGCTACCGCGCATGAACCGCACACGCCACCACGCGTGAACCGCATGCGCCACCGCACGTGAACCGCATGCGCCACCGCGCATGAACCGCACATGCCCCCATGCATTGAGCATACGTGCCACCGCCCGTTAAGCCTAATTTAACCGCTTTCTGTTTCTGTTTCATGTCGCTTTCTACCGCATGCTCTCTCCTGCTGAGAGCTCCACCTAGAAAGACACTTCCTGCACAATTCCTCTCGCGTCCATACTCACAGGTAACATTTGATTTTACTTCTTTCCTCACTGCTTACGAACTTTATCCAAAACTAACATGTGTATCTTTTGCCTCTGCGAGATTGAAACATTATAGTGAAGTTACCTGGAGTCACGTTAAGCTCGACCTAGTGGAGATTCAGAAGTTCACAACACAGGTCGAAGTTCTGACTAGTTAAGCCCTTAGTTACGAAATCTGTTGGGTTTTTACTCGTATAGATCTTAGATAGGAGAACCCCGCCTTGATTTACAATATCTCTGATGAAATGGTATTTGGTGTCGATGTGCTTGGTCTTTCATGATGAACTGAATTTCTCGCTAGAGATAGGGCATTCTGTGAGTCACAGTAGATCTTAACACTTTCCTGCTTGTACCCTAATTCTTCACACAACCCTCTTAACCAAATAGCTTCCTTGATAGCTGAGGTAAGGGCCATGTATTCTGCCTCAGTTGTGGATAAAGCTACCATAGATTGTAAACTTGATTTCCAGCATATTGTGTTTCCCCAGACCTTGAAAATGAACCCAGTAACTGATCTTCTTTTGTATAGACCAGCTGCATAATCTGAATCACAAAAACCTTCAATGTTGAACTCTAAATTTTTTGTGAATGTTAGACTTCTGCATGTAGTCCCCTTCAGATACTTGAAAATCCATTTTACAGCAGCCTAGTGATCCCTTCCTGGTTCGCTCATGAACTTGTTGATAAAACCTACTGCAAAACCCAAGTCTGGTCTTGAACCTACCATTGCATACATTAGGCTTCCAACAGCACTTGCATATGGAATTTTCTCCATATACCACGCTTCTTCCTTTCTCTTTTCGATGCTTAGACTCCTGAGTCTGAATTGTGAACTCGTTGGTGTGATAACTGCCTTTGATTCTGACATACCAAATGTCTTCAGAACTTTTTTTAGGTAGTTTTCTTGTGACAAAATCAGAACACTTTTCTTCTTGTCTATGATAATATCCATTCCCATAATCCTTGAAGCCTTTTCCAAATCTTTCATTTCAAACTCTTGATTCAGACTTTACTTGACTCTCTTCATCTCCTTTGAATCTGCTGAAGCAATCAGCATGTCATCCACATACAACAATAAGTAAACTGCCTGCCTGGTTTTTTCATTTCTCATGTACATGCACAGATCCAGCTTGTTTTTTGTGAATTTCTGACTCTTCATGAAGTTGTCAAACTTTAGATTCCATTATCTAGGAGATTGCTTCAAACCATATAGTGACTTCTTTAACAAACAGACTTTGTTTTCATCACCTCTTTTGATGAATCCTACTGGTTGTCGCATGAGAATCCTCTTTTCCAATTCTCCATGTAAAAATGTAGTCTTGACGTCCATTTGTTCCAATTCATAGTACTTGTTTGCAACCAACGATAGGATTAATCAAATTGAGACATGTTTCACAACTGGTGAAAATACCTCATTTTAATCGATTTCTTCCTTCAGCGAAAAACCCTTGGTTACCAACCTCGCCTTGTAATTTGGTTCTTCTATACCTGGAATTCCTGGTTTCAATTTGAAAACCCATTTGCATCCTATCGCTTTTGCCCCATCTGGTTTGTCAATATGTCTCCGTATCTGATTTTTCAGCAGTGAATCCATCTCATCTTGAGCTGCAGCTTGCCAATACCTCTTGTCCTTCCCAATCATGGCCTCTTCAAAGGTTTTTGGTTCCTCTGAATTTATCTTCTCGGCTGCTGCTAAAGCGTATGCCACAATATCTGTGTCTTCGAATCTTGAAGGAGGTCGAATACTCCATTTTGCATGATCTCTGGCTAGCATATAATCACTGATATCTGGTTCAGCTTCTGGAATGAGTATTATTCATCATTTTGTGAATCATCAGATTTCTCAGATGAGCTGTGTCCATCTTGAACATTTGACACTTCTGTTCCACTAGGTGTTGGCCCCTGAATCAAGTCATCTCTGAAAATCACTTTCCTCTTTTCCTTGTCTTTGTCCTTGACACTCTTATCCTTGGATATGAGAGTGTCTTTGAATATCTCCATTTCATTAAAGATGATGTTTCTACTCATAGTACATCTTTGTTCCTCTGGCAACTAAACCCGATAACCTTTAACTCCAAAAGGATATCCATGAAGAATCCTTTGACTACTCTTGGGCTTGTCTTTTCTTGAGTTACATGAACAAATGCTGAACTCCCGAATCTCCTCAGGTGCGATAGTTCAGGCTTTGTTCCTGTCCATACTTCTTCTGATAGATTGAAATTCAAAGATGAGTTTGGTGATCTGTTTATCACATAAACTGCAGTTGAAGCTGCTTCTGCCCAAAAGTCTTGTCTGAAACCTGTTTCAGCAAGCATACATCTGACCTTGTCCATAATAGTCATGTTCATCCTTTCTGATACTCCGCTTTGATGTAGAGTATATGTTCAAGTCTTGTGCCAATTGATTCCTGACTCTCGACACAATGTATCCATCTCTTGATTACAAAACTCCAACCCATTATCAGTTCACAGACACTTGATTCTCTTTCCTATCTGGTTTTCCACTACTGTTTTCCAATCTTTGAAGTTATGAAAAACCTCATCCTTTGACTTCAGGAAGTAAATCCAAACCTTCCGGGAAAAATCGTCAATGAAGGTAACAAAGTATTTGTTGTTACCTAGACTTTCTGGTGTTGATGGTGAACCCCATAAGTCTGAATACACATATTCCAGAACTCCTTTGGAAGTGTGCTTTCCTGTGCGAAACTCTGTTTATGGGACTTCCCAAGTACGTAGCTTTCACAGAACTCCAAATGTGTCAACCTGATTCTTCGACAGATAACCTTTCTGTACCAACACAGTCATGTTCTTCAAACTCATGTGACCTAATCTTGAGTGCCATATCTTTGTCATATCAGGTTCAGCTTTTGAAATGTTGACTTCTCCTTTGATAACGGTGCCTTGAAGGTAGTAGAGACCGTTTTGGTACTTTCTTTAAAGTACCTTCTGATTTTCTTTGTAAAAGTTAATCATGAAGTCTTCTCCCTGATACTTGCAGCTTGTCTTTTCTAACATCCCGTAAGATATTAGATTTCGTCCCATTTCTGGCATGTATCTGACTCTTGTTAGGATCACCACATATCCATCCAGATTCTGAATCTTGATCTTCCCTACTCCCTTGACATTGTTGTGAGTGTTGTTTTCCATAAGAACTTTGCCGCCATCAAATTCTTCTAAATTAAACATCACCTCTTTGTTGGGAGCTATATGGAACGAACAACCTAAATCAATGACCCATTCTTGCCTTGAGTCTTGAGTACTAACCGTTAGTACCATGGCCAGTTTGGGTTCAGCTTCCATGTTTGCTGATTCCTACACTTGGTTCTTTCTTTCTGGGAAATTTCTCTTCCAATGTCTCTCTTTCCCACATACGAACATGCTTTTGATTGCTTTGAGTTCCTTTGCCTAGATTTTGACATGCCTTTGCTTTTGGATCTTCCTCTCCAATTACTGCTACTGCTCTTTTCAAACTTGTTGTTTGGCCTTCCCATGGATTCCACAAACAACCCTTCATTATGAGGCTTACAAAATTTTCCACTTTCTATCAATTCTCTTTCATTAGATTTTGCAACAGCTGTGACTTCGTTCAGCCTTAGATTATCTCTTCCATACTTAAGAGTCTCTTTGAGCTGATCGTACTTGCTAGACAAGGAGCTCAGAAGAAGAATAGCTTGTACTTCTTCTGAAATTTCCACTCCGACGTTGTTCAGATCTGTCACCAGCTTCAGGAAATCATCTACGTTTGTGTCGATGTTCTTTGACTCATCCATCTTAAATGTATAGAATTTAAGTTGCAGGTATATACGATTTGGCAGAGATGTCTCCATGTAGAGTTTGTTTAGGGTTGCCCACATTGATGCCGATGTTTCACATTTTGAAATCTTTCTCAGCACTTGATTGTCGACATTGATTATAATTAAATCTTTTGCCTTTTCTGATTTTTCAAACTTCTCAGGATCGATTTTTGATATTGTTGAATTGTTGTCCAGCTCTCCTTTTGTTTTGTTATTTCGCTTTAAGGTTTCATCGGTGAGAATTTCCTTTAGGCCAAGAACACCTAGATGCGCCAACATCTTGACTTTCCATAGGGAAAAGTCTCCATTCCCATCGAACATGTCCACTTCAAGCCTGAAATTTGCCATCGCGATTTTTCCCTATAATCTCAATAACCTTCCTCCTTAAGTAACCTGGAAGCTCTGATATCAATTGTGAGGTAATTTAATCAAATTAGAGACACGATATACTCGAGTCCCTTTACGGTACCTCTCGGAAGAAAGATTTTATTAGAAAAGAGTTTACAAAGAGTAAAACAACAACACTCTTTGTTAAAATTGATGTATCTCTCTCTAACCTCTCTCTCTCTTTCTCTGTTTGCAGGACTTTTGTGTCGCACGGCTGTGTGTTTGCTGGATTTTTTTTGCCACGATCAAAACCTCCTATGAACATATGATTATATATCATGGTAATACCATTAGGGTTTTTACTTGGCATTTGGGCCTTTCTTGGCCCAGTAGAAAATGGAGAATAGTAATATTAGGTCTCATTTCACAGTACTCCATTTAAAACGTAACAAATTGTAGGTATTATAATGTTAATTTGTACATTAATCATTTTATACGCCTATTTGAGATAACAATTTATTGAAAAGAAAAGATATCTCAAATCATTTATTTGAAAATCAAGATCAATTCAATAGAGTACTTATTTTTGGTGAAGAAATTAATCATTCGTCGTGACAAAAAATAATAATCATTCGTCGTTATAGACATCTCATTGTCGTTTTGAGTTGTTGGTCTGCCTGTGTGCTCGGTTCGTTAATAGTTTAAACAGTGACTGGAATTATTTTTTGTCTAAAACACAAATAAATTATGACTAACAAGTGGTAACTTGTAATTTGTATATCAATTTGCCCTGCAAATATATCTCTAATGCATATTCCCAAAAATTACTAAAAGAAAATATGAAAAACAAACTAACATTGTTTTTTAAAAAATGGGTGATGATGCCAATGTGTTAGAACCGAGTTTTAACAATAGCTCGACTCTCACACAGTATGAAAATTTGTTTGAATTTTCGTTATTTCTGCATGTATCATTTTACATAGGAGCATTCCCTTTTATACTAGAATTCGTAATTAATTCCACACAGATCTTTCAGTTATAACTGCAATTAATTATTGATCTTTACATAATTAATTTGTTATTAGGTAAATAGGCTGGAGCTTTGATCTAGGCATTGTGCTTTTTTTTGGGCCTGCCTTGGTTCGAGATTTGTGGATTTGGGTCTTGGAGTTGAATCCGATGCTCTCCAAATTTCTCTAAGTGATTTAGGACACTTTAGATTTTGATTCGCCGATTTTCCGTATCTAAAAATATGATTGGATGCTAATTTTCCTTATTTCCCATCTTGTTTCGTGAATCTTTGTCTATTTAACATAGATTTTTGCTCTTAGTCTTCTAATAAATTGCTTTGGAGGCTTCATTCTAGGTAAAAATTTTCACGTTCTCTTTGGATAATAAAGTTTTTTTTATATCACCGGCTTTTCTCATCAGTCTTCTCTCGGAGTCTGACTCTCCGGTCAGCCTCCTGGTACCGTGCTCAGCTTGGTTTTCACACCCAGCTCACCTCACACACATGCTCGGACGCGACACTCCAACTCGCCTCGCATGCTACATCTCACGCTCGTGCTCAGGTGCACCTCGGAGATTGGCCTTGCCCCGCGTGCTCCAGCTCGCCTTACCTCACGCTTGGACTCAGACTCGTCTCACATGCTCGGATTAGACTTCTGTGCTCTAGCTCACCACGCGCTTGTCTCGCGAGCTCCGGTCAGCCCAATCAGCTCGTGGAACTCACTCCCGTGGTGAACCAGTGGAGCTCGTGTGATGGGGACATCAGGTTGTATAACCGGCCAGGAGACTAGACTGGCCGACCAGGAAGCTTACCCGAGATAGTCGGGCTATTTGACACGTCTGCCGGCCCAAGCGGTACCGCCGGACCCTCGACCAACAGGACCGGACCGATCAACATTGCCGGCAGAGAGACCCAAACCTCCGGCCCTACTGGTGGCGACGTGGATGACACTGCCGGTCCCAATGGTGATGCCGCCGACTCCGGGATCAACTTGGCTGGTCTAGAAGGCATTCCGGCCAGTACCTCGCACAGTCCAGCCGGTACAAGCTATCCAGCCGGTACAAGCGATCCAGCCGAGTACACGAGCATTTCAACATCTACATAAGGAGACTCGGACCAGATAAGCTACCAGCTTCAAGACAGGCATCTAGAGGAAGTCACTCTTCCACAATTTCAGCTTATGGGTCGACAAGCTCCTAGAGGAAGATCGACTAAGGACAGGGGGCCATAAGTGAAAAGAAGAGTCCAAAGGCTTCTCAAAAATGTAAGGGACTTCAGAGACTTGGGCTTTAGTGGCAAGAGAGGTCAGGGCCCAAAGATTCCTAACCCTACTCCAAGTCAAAGACTAGGAGCAAGGCGCGTGCATGCCACAAGGATGGCCACCTTCCATTTCTTGGCCGTGAGGTAAGAAAGGTAAGTTTTCAATTCGAATATATGCCTCTTTCTGTTTTGCAGGGTAGGATCTAGATGCTTTACATTTTTGAGTCAAGAACATTTTAGGAATAGGTCCTTTTTCGGTTATACACTTTTGTATCTTTTCCTTTGTGCACTTTTGAAACTTTCCTTTTCTTTGTTTGAGTCGACCCTAGAAGGTCAAGCTGTCGAGCATATTAATAAGGCTCCTTCCAGCATTGTAGTTCGACAACCTTTTTGATATTAATAAAGATAGAACTTTTTCCCCCAACAAGTTTTCTCTCAAGAATCTTGTGCGTTTAGAATCTAGTTGAGACCAGCCCTCCTAGATCTAAGTTTGTGATTTATCACGAGGTTCATCACCCTTCGTGTGGTTCACTTCACCCTTCCTTCAAATACCAACCCAAAAACCCCTATCCAAGAAGTCTAAGGTCGAGTTTCTCACCTACACTTCTCCAAACAGCCCATGCGCATACATCCTTGAATAATGGCTTGTATCATTTTGGTATCAGAGCTTAAAGCTCCTAAACCAGGTTGTTTCTATCCTTTAGTTAGTTTTTTTTCTTGTTCTTGCATTAGTTTAAGTCGCATTCAAGAAAAATAAAAAAATAATACTAAACTCCAAACCGAGTGCATCTAGCTTCTATGTGTATCACTAGGGCTTAGATTCACTTTTGCATTACCATTCACGTTTTCTTTTTTGTTCAAATCATATTTCTATTATTTTTAAGTTAAATTAAAAAGAAGAGAAAAAGAAAATATGAAAAATACCAAAAGAATTCGAATTGAACAGGTAGCACAAGTTGTAGGAAATTTCCATTTTTCTAAACTTTTTTTTTTCAGGTTTTTTCTTTTTCTTAACTTTTTCCTTTTTGCAAATTCGAATTCCCCTATAAAAGAAAACCCTCCTAATCCACTTAGGAGCAAAATAACTTGTGTTTCTTTTTTGTAGCACAATGGCAGAAGAGAATAGAGATGCAGCTGAGGCCATGATGGCCATGTTCACCACCCTCCAAACGCAACTCGCATCAATAGACGAGAGGTTGGAGCGCATGGAGATACCTGTAAGATTCCAAGCCATAAGGCATGTGAGAGCTGAGCAAGACCGTGCTGAGGGTCCTGAGCACATAGGACACGGCATGAATAGGAAGAGCCCCAGCCAGATGGAGATGAGGACGCAAAACCTCATAACTATCACCATAGGCCGAGAGGACCTTCACGGCAACCAGAGGTAGAAGGTGATGGCTTCGAGCCATATGGACATCACCAGAGACCAAGGATGCCTCCTAGACATCATGAGGATGGAGATGAACACGCCTACAACCGGGTAACTCATCCTGATGTTAAACTAACACCTCCGAGTTTTGTAGGAAAAGTAGACCCCGAGGCCTACCTAGATTGGGAGAGAAGGATGGATCACATCTTTGATCACTACAACCAACCAGGCCCTAGGAGATTCTCCATGGCAGTAGCACAACTCACGGACAATGCCCTCATCTGGTGGGATGGTGAGGTGTCTGACCAAAGGAGGAAAAGATTGAGGCCCATAGACTCATGGGTCGACATGAAAGACCTCATGAGACAAAGGTTTGTTCCACCCTATTTTCATAGAGATTTGCAACGACGTTTTTGTACTCTTAAGCAGGGTACCAAATTAGTAGAGGAGTACTATGAAGAGTTTGAGAGACTAAGGAACAGGCTGGAACTCAATGACGATGAGGAAGCTTTGATGGCACAATTCTTGGATGGACTCCAAGAAAGAATCAGCCGCAAGGTGGAAAGGTAAATCTACAATGATTTCAAAGACTTGTTCCACCTATCTTTCCAGGCTGAGCAGCACATCAAACGTAAGAGCCAAGACATCTGCAGCAAGCCTAAGATGCCTTGGGCGCCAAGCAACATTCCCAAGCCCGTAGACAAAGGCAAAGGCATAGAGATCGAGTCAAGGTTCAAGAGCAAGCCTCCTGAGCCAACCCGTGACCAGAGAGAGCCTAGTAAGTCCTCTAACCCTCAAAGATCACGTGACATCACTTGTGTCAAGTGTAGGGGTCGTGGACACATCTCAAGGGAGTGCCCAAACAGTCGGGTCATGCTGATTACGGAGGCTGGAGAATATGAGTCCCAAGATGAAGAGGACTATGAACCAGAAGAGGAATATGGTGACATTGAGTACCCTGATGTGGGGGAAGTGCTGGTCACTAGACGCATTCTCAGTGCAATGGTGGATCCCTCAGAGACCATCCAGAGGGAGAACATCTTCCACAGCCATTGCAGCATTAAGGGCAAGGTATGTAACCTCATCATAGATGGTGGTTCTTGCACTAACGTTGCTAGTGTGTACATGGTTGATAAGCTACGTCTAGAGAAGACAAGGCATCCTCGACCATATAGATTGAGATGGCTCGATGACAAAGTGGAGCTCAAGATCCACGAGCAAGTCACTGTCCCATTCAGTGTGGGCAAGTACCAAGACCAAGTCGTGTGCGACGTGGTGCCCATGCAAGCTGGCCATCTTCTGCTAGGAAGGCCATGGTAGTTTGACAAAGAGATCAGACATGATGGCCGAACCAATCTCTACACTTTTGTACATGAAAAAAGAAAGGTCAGCTTGGCTCCTCTTACACCTGCCCAGGTACACGAACTACAACTCCAAATGAGTAAGGAAAAGAAACTTATTAAGTCTAATTTTCTTATTCAACCAAGTCATGTCCGGAGAGCTTTAGCCTCGAAGGATTTAATGTTACTAATGGTCTTCAAAAATTTTTTGAGTATAGAACAGGAATAGGTAGAGCTACCTCCTGAAGTAGCAACTCTCCTCAACAAGTTCCAGGATGTGTTTCCAGAAGAGATACCAGCAGCCTTGCCTCCTTTACGTGGCATAGAGCACCAGATCGACCTAGGGCCCAGTGCAGCCCTGCCCAACCGGCCAGCCTACTGGATGAGTCCAGAGGAGTCCAAGGAGCTTGAGAAGCAAGTCAAGGAGCTCCTGGAGAAAGGCTATGTTCGAGAGAGCCTCAGTCCATGTGTCGTGCCAGTGCTACTAGTGCCCAAAAAGGATGGGACTTGGCGAATGTGCATGGACTGCCGAGCAATCAACAACATCACAGTCAAGTACCGGCATCTGATACCACGGCTGGATGACATGCTAGATGAGCTGAGTGGAGCCACGGTCTTCTCCAAGATAGACCTCAAAAGTGCGTACCACCAGGTCAGGATGAAGGAAGGTGATGAATGGAAGACTGCTTTCAAGATAAAGCAAGGGCTCTATGAGTGGACAGTCATGCCATTCGGCTTGACTAATGCCCCAAGCACCTTCATGCGCCTTATGAACCAAGTTCTTAGGGCGTACATCAGTAAGTTCGTTGTAATTTATTTCGATGACATATTAGTTTATAGTAAATGCTTAAGGGATCACCTCACACATCTTGAATTGGTGCTTAAAACCCTTCGACAAGAAGAGCTTTATGCCAATCTCAAGAAGTGCATCTTTTGTACTGATAAACTTGTCTTCTTAGGTTTTGTTGTAAGTTCACAGGGCCTACAGGTTGATGAAGAGAAGATTCAAGCCATTCAAGAATGGCCAACACCAAGCAACATCAGCCAAGTGAGGAGCTGCCACGGACTGGCCAGCTTCTACAGGAGATTCGTGGCCAACTTCAGCAGTATTGCCTTACCATTGACAGCAGTAGTGAAGAAGAACGTGGGATTCAGCTGGGTAGAAGCTCAGGAGAAGGCATTCCAGGCCTTGAAGGACAACCTTACACATGCACCAGTGCTAGTCTTGCCCGACTTCAACAAGACATTTGAATTAGAGTGTGATGCCTCTGGAATAGGCATAGGAGCAGTGCTGACCCAAGGAGGGAGGCCAGTGGCATACTTCAGTGAGAAGCTAGGTGGTGCCTCACTGAACTACCCCACTTACGACAAGGAGCTTTATGCCCTTGCCCAACCATTGGAGACTTGGCAGCATTACTTGCTGTCCAAGGAGTTTGTGATCCACACTGATCACGAGACTCTCAAACACCTCAGAGGGCAAACCAATCTCAAGAGGAGACATGCCAGGTGGATGGAGTTCATAGAGACCTTCCCGTACATCATTAAGTACAAGAAGGGCAAAGACAATGTGGTAGCCGATGCACTATCAAGAAGGTTTGACTTGATATCCACCATGGAGGCAAAGGTCCTAGGATTCGAGCACATCAAGGACCTATACAAGGATGATCCTGACTTTGCTGAAAGCTACAAGGAGTGTGGCACATGGAGTCATGGCAAGTTTTACATTCATGAGGGATTCTTGTTCCGAGAGAGAAGGTTGTGCATACCACAAGGATCATTAAGGGAGCTTATCATCCGAGAAGCTCATGGAGGAGGACTCATGGGCCACTTTGGTGTCGACAAGACCCTAGCAGTGGTCAAGGAGCACTTCTACTGGCCACACATAAAAAGATCAGTAGAAGCCCATTGTGCAAGGTGCATCACTTGCAAAAAGGCGAAGTCCCGAGTGCATCCTCACAGGTTGTATCTCCCACTGCCCATACCTACACATCCATGGGTGGACATCTCAATGGACTTCGTTCTAGGTCTGCCCAAGATCAATCACAAGGATGCAATTTTTGTAGCGGTGGACAGATTCTCCAAGATGGCACACTTCATTCCGTGTGCCAATGTCAATGATGCCACGCAAACAGCTGAGCTGTTCTTCAGAAAGATAGTACGGCTTCATAGAGTGCCAAGGACCATCGTATCAGATAGAGACACCAAGTTCCTCAGCCATTTCTGGAGGACCCTTTGGAGGAAGCTAGGCGCGAAGCAAATCTTCTCTACCACCTGCCATCCTCAAACCGATGGCCAAACTGAAGTTGTCTACAGGACACTATCAACTCTTCTCAGGACTACACTAGGGAAGAACCTCAAGACTTGGGTGGAGTGCCTGCCATTCATAGAGTTTGCTTACAACTAAGCCGTGCACTCAGCAACCAAGAAGACACCATTTGAAGTAGTATACGGCTTCAACCCTCTCACCCCATTGGAGCAAATGCCACTGCCACCAGCAGAGATGATCAACCTCAACGGAGCATCCAAGGCAGAGTTCATAAGGAAGTTACACCAGAAGGTAGCAGAAAACTTGGAGAAGAGGACCAGGCAGTACGTGACTCATGCCAACAAGGGAAGAAAGGAGGTGATCTTTCAACCAGGCGATTGGGTGTGGCTACACCTACGGCAGGAGAGGTTCCCCAATCTAAGGAGTTCCAAGCTAGCACCAAGAGGAGATGGACCATTCAGAGTGCTGGAGAGGATCAACAACAACGCCTACCGGATCGAGCTCCCAGGTGAGTTTAATGTGTCCAACACGTTCAACATAACTGACTTAGCCCCTTTCCATGCACATGAACCAGTTTTGAGGTCAAAACCTACTGAAGAGGGAGGGGATTGATACAAGCCTTGATTCAAGGATGTATGCGCGTGGGCTGTTTGGAAAAGTTTAGGTGAGAAACTCGACCTTAGACTTCTTGGATAGGGGTTTTTGAGTTGGTATTCGATGGAAAGGTGAAGTGAACCACATGAGGGGTGATGAACCTCGTGATAAATCATAAACTTAGAGATAGGAGGGCTGGTCTCAACTAGGTTCTAAGCGCACAAGTCTCTTGAGAGAATAACTTGTTGAAAGAAAATTTGATCTTTATTAATATCAAAAAGGTTGTCAAACTACAATGCTGGAAGGAGCCTTATTAATATGCTCGACAGCTTGACCTTCTAGGGTCGACTCAATTAAAGAAAAGGAAAGTTTACAAAAGTGCACAAAAGGAAAAGATACAAAAGTGTATAACCGAAAAAGGACCTATTCCTAAAATGTTCTTGACTCAAAAATGTAAAGCATCTAGATCCTACCCTGCAAAACAGAAAGAGGCATATATTCGAATTGAAACTTACCTTAACTTACCGGCCAAGAAATGGAAGGTGGCCGTCCTTGTGGCATGCACGCGCCTTGCTCCTAGTCTTCGACTTAGAGTAGGGTTAAAAATCTTTGGGCCCTGACCTCTCTTGCCACTAAAGCCCAAGTCTCTGATGTTCCTTGTGTTGTTGAGAAGCCTTTGGACTCTACTTTGCTCTTCTGGCCCATTGTCCTTAGCTGATCATCCTCTAGGAGCTTGTCGACCCATAAGCTGAATTTGTGGAAGAGTGCCCTTGATCTGCTTCTTGTCATTGCTCCTTGAGGTACCACTGGTGTAGATACTTCTTCTAGGTGCATGTCCTGGAGCTGGTAGCTCATTTGGTCCGAGTCCTCTTGTGTGGAAGTGGAAATGCGCGTGTTCTCGGCTGGATCGGCTGTACCGGCTGGATTGTGCGCGGTACTGGCTGGGATGCCTTCAGGACCGGCCAAGTTGATCCTGGAGTTGGCGGCATCACCAGAGGGACCGGCGGTGTCATCCACGTCCCCACCAAGTGTGCCGGAAGCTTGGGCCTCTCCGCCGGCGATGCTGACCGGTCTGGTCCTATAGGTCGAGGGTCCGGCGGTACTGTCTGGTCCGGCAGACGTGCCAGATGGTCCTACTGTCTCGGGCAAGCTTCCTGGTCGGCCAGTCTGGTCTCCTGGCTGGATGTACGACCTGATGTCCTCATCATTCCCTCCCTCTTCAGTAGGTTTTGTCCTCAAAACTGGTTCATCTGCATGGAAAGGGGCTAAGTCAGTAACATTGAATGTATTGGACACATTAAACTCACCTGGGAGCTCGATCCGGTAGGCGTTGTTGTTGATCCTCTCGAGCACTCTGAATGGTCCATCTCCTCTTGGTGCTAGCTTGGAACTCCTTAGGTTTGGGAACTCTCCTGCCGTAGGTGTAGCCACACCCAATCGCCTGGTTGAAAGATCACCTCCTTTCTTCCCTTGTTGGCATGAGTCACGTACTGTCCGGTCCTCTTTGTGAGAATATTGAGATTATAGAGGAGAAATGTGAAGAATTGAATCTGAAAACTCAAAGAGAAGTATGAGAAAATAAGAAATGACTTAGACTTATGGAGAAGAATCTCCTAAGAGTATATTATACATTGAGTCTTTACAGCCCTTTTATAGAGGATTTACAATGTGAACACAAAAGAAAACGAATTCAAACTTGTGGATGAGTTTGAATAGAGGAGGAGCCTGTCAACAACCAATGAGAAGAGAGGAGATAGCATGGGCATGACTGTTTGGTGTGGTTGCCAAGACTGTGTGCAGCATGGGCATGACTGTTTGGTGTGGTTGCCAAGACTGTGTGCAGCATGGGCATGACTTTGGTGTGGATGCCAAGACTGTGTGCAGCATGGGCATGACTTTTTCACCTTGATTCTTCTCCCAAGGTAGCTATTTAACCATTTCAACCATGTGGTTAATAATAACCCATCCTTTTTCATTTCCCTTGTTATTCAAACTGAATTTTCGTGCTCACACTTGCCTTGTAGGTCAAGATAGGTCTTATTTGATTTTCCTATGTCAATACTCCCCTCAAGCTAAAGACTTTGGAATCACCCTAAAGTCTTAAGCTTGAGAACCCAAGGCAACACCTCATTAAAAACCTTATTAAGGAAAACCACTTGGGACAAAACCTTAATAAGGGAAAGAGAGTGTGCTGCTCTTGGATTAGGAGACCTTTGATCATGGGTGTGATAAATCAACAAGCCCAAGTTTGCTAAAGATGTTCTTGCAAACTTTGAGACTTGCTGCCTTTGTGAAGATGTCAGCTAGTTGGTCTTCACTCCTTGTATAACATGGTAGAATGGTTCCATCTTGAACTTTCTCCCTAACCTTATGGCAGTCGATCTCTATGTGCTTGGTCCTCTCGTGAAACACTGAGTTTGAAGCTATGTGAATGGCTGCCTGATTATCACAATGGAAGGTAATTGGCCCTGGTTGTACAATACCGAAATCTTTCAAGAGTGCTTTGAGCCAAGTTACTTCATTTGTCAGCTTCCTCATAGCCCTATATTCTGCTTCAGCACTAGAACATGATACCACCTTCTGCTTCTTAGTCTTCCAAGTGACTAAGTTCCCACCAACGAAGGTGCAATACCCAGTGGTTGATTTCCTATCCACCCTATCACCAGCCCAATCCGCATCACAATACCCGACAATCTCAGTGTGCCCATTCTTGCCCATCCATATACCTTGACCAGGAGATCCTTTGATGTATCTAAGGATCCTTTCTACCATGCTCCAATGATATACAGTAGGCTTTTGCATATGTTGACTTACTTGATTCACAGCGTAACACAAGTCTGGTCGTGTGAGGGTGAGGTAGATCAGCTTCCCAACTAGTCTCCTATACTGAGAAACATCCTTAAATAACTCATCAGCTTTCTCCCCTTTCCGTTGACCTTGTAGCCATCTTCAAGAGGAGTTTTGGCCGGTTTAGCCCCAAGCTTTCCCGTGTCTGTCAACAGATCAAGAGCATACTTTCTTTGGGATAGAAAGAGCCCTTCTTGAGACCGACACACTTCAATACCCAAGAAGTACTTCAACTCTCCAAGATCTGTTTAAGAAGGCCTTTGTGGACTGAATTCCTTCCTTATCATCTCCTGTGATGATAAGGTCATCCACATAAACCAAGACCGCCACGATTCCTTTGGAGTTTTGACGAGTGAACAAAGTATGATCTGAATGGGATTTCCTAAACCCATTATCAGTAAGTGTGGAGCTTAATTTGTGATACCAGGCCCTTGGTGACTGCTTCAACCCATATATTGCCTTCCTAAGTCTTAGAACCTGTCCTTCTTTGCAAAAATCTTCAAGGCCTGGTGGTGGAGTCATATACACTTCTTCTTCAAGTTCTCCTTGTAGGAATGCGTTCTTGACATCCATTTGCCATAAGTCCCAAGTCAGATTCGTAGCTAGTGAAAGAACAACCCTTATAGTGGGTAGCTCAGCCACCGGTGCAAATGTATCAGTATAGTCCTTTCCATATGTCTGAGTAAAACCTCTTGCAACTAGACGTGCCTTGTACCTTTCTATGTCCCCATTGCTTTTATACTTGATGGTGAACACCCACTTGGAACTCACAGCCTTCTTGCCTTTGGGAAGTTCTTGTATATCCCATGTATGATTCCTTTCCATAGCTCCCTTCTCATCTCTTACTGCATCTAACCATTCTTTCTTGCTCTCAGCTTCTTCATAAGTCCTTTGAATCTGACTTTGTTCAATCTTTCCAAGGAATGCTTGATGACTAGATGGCAAGAGGTCAAGGGAACAAACAGCTTGTATGGGATGAGCCACGCCCTGGTTGTTGTAGAATACCCTAGTGTTCCTAAGTCTAGTACTCCTCCTTAAATGCTGAACAGGTGGTGCAGCCTCCTCTACAACCGTTTCCTCTTCCATTTGGTGAATAGGTTCCTCTATACCCACTTCCAAGTCGCCTTGTTCTTGATTTTGGGCCATAGCTTCTTCTTGGATTGGAGTTGGTTCTTGAGTTACCACCCCTTGTTCATTCTCTTGGGTATCTTGTGAACTACTTAAGGTTCTTGTTTCTTCGTGTCTTGAATCCTTTGGCAGATCATTTCCCAAATGATTCAAGAGAAACCTCAAACTCATAGCCAAATCAGAAGGTGACCTTGAGAGATCTTTCAATCCTTCCCAATCTTTCTGATCATAATAGCTTTGTTCTTCTATGAACTTGACATCTCTAGACACATATGTCCTGTTGTTGCTCGGATCATAGCACTTATAACCCTTTTGTGTTGTCGAATATCCAAGGAACATACACTTGTTGCTCTTTGCCTCCAACTTGTTTCTTAGATCACCTAGAACATACACAAAGCACACACACCCAAATACACGTAAATGATCAATGGAAGGTTTAGTTTTATTGAGTACCTCAAATGGGGATATATCTTGCAAGACTTTGGTTGGAATCTGATTGATGAGGTAGCAAGCAACCAAGACTGCATCTCCCCAAAAACTTTTAGGAACATTGGTATGAAACATCATGGATCTTGCTACTTCCATTAAGTGTCGGTTCTTCCTTTCAGCAACTCCATTTTGTTGTGGTGTGTGTGGACAGCTAGTTTGATGTAGTATTCCATGTTTGTTTAGATGAGCTTTGAATCTTTGACTTGTGTATTCCCTCCATTATCTGATCTTAACACTTTGATCTTGGCATTGAATTGATTAGTAACATAATTATGAAAGTTTATAAATGCCTCATAAACCCTATCTTTAGATGGAAGTAATGTAACCCATGTATATTTCGATTTCTCATCTATAAAGGTCACAAAGTATTTATTCCTATCTCTAGACATGTAAGGTGAGGTCCAAACATCGGAATGTACTAAATCAAAGCAATGCTCATAAATTGTAGACGATTTAGGGAAAACAACACGACAATGTTTGCCAAGGATACAAGCCTCACAAACTGAGTGATCATAAGCGACATTAGGAATTATTAAGCTTAAAGCACGAGCATGAGGATGTCCTAATCTAGCATGCCATAAGACATCTTTATTAGCAAAACACAGGATTTGAAAGCTAAGGAATCCAAATTGCTTGGAGGGTCTTCAAGAACATAGAGCTCATCTTGAGTTACACCACCTCCAAGTATCTTACCACTCTTAATATCCTGAAAGTAAACATTGTTAGGCCCAAATGTAACATTGCAATTGAGGTCTTTAGTAGCCTTTTGACAGAAACTAGATTAGACTTAAATTTAGGTACAAAGAATGCATTAGTTTCTTTGTCAAATAGTCTTAATTTTCCGGTTCCTTCAATTGGAATACCCTTACCATCAGCTATAGTTACTTGTCCTAGACATGGTTCAATGTTCTTTAAGAACCTAGCATTGCTAATCATATGGTGAGAAGCACCTGAATCCACTACCAACTTATGATCTGGTTTATCAAGCGATTTATGGGAGTAGAGTGTGATACCGGAGAGTTTTGAGGCATAGGCCTTGATTAGATCCTCCAAGTCACTCTTCTTAACATACTCCATGGATAAATTCATAGCTAGCTCCCCTCCTTGGTTGGATGAACTTGCCGGTTCAGTCACAACCATTTGAGAGATGTTAGCCTTTGAATCCTTGAACCGGTTTGGCTTGAGATGAGGATGAAGTATCCAGCACTTGTCCTTGATGTGGCCCTTCCTCTTACAATGCTCACACATCACACTCTTCCTATCCTCTTGCTTAAACACGCTTTTGTTGGCCATGACTAGTTCTCCTTTACCACCAAACAAACCAATGTTGCCTTGCTCCCTTTGAATCCGTGAGCACACCTCTTCGAAATCAGGGAGTTTTGGCTCTCAGGATGGACTTAATCACATCCTTAAAGGCTGGATTTAGGTTGAGAAGGAGCCCAAATATCTTGTCTTGTTCCTTCCTTTCATTAAGCACCTTTGGATCCATAGAACTTGGTCTCAACATGTCAAGCTCGGACCATGTTGACTGGAACTTGCCCAGGAATTTTGTGAACTCCATATCATCTTGGTGTAGATCATTGAGAGCCTTCTTAACCTCATACACACGGCTGAGGTTTGAAACATCTCCATACACCCTCTTGAGAGTGTCCCAAAGAGACTTGGCAGTTTCACAATGTGAATAAGCTTCAAGAATGGATGGGTCCAATGAATTTTGGAGGAATCCAAGGACTGATTGATCTTCTTGGAACCACCTAGCTTCTTCTTTTATTGTTGCCTCATCCTTCTTCTCCTTTGGATCATCTATAGATGGAGTATTATCCTCCAAGATGTGATTCCAAAGTCCTTTGCCACAAATGGCTGTCTTGATGGTTCTTGACCATAATGTGTAGTTCAAGCCTTTGAGAACTACTGCTATCACCGTAGGTTTCAGGCTGGAACTAATTTGAACTGTATCCTCCATTGTTAGGCTTTGAAGAGCTCAAAGGAAGCAGCTTTTATGGTTGAATGAAACCGTGAGGTTTTAGTCTAAAGACTGAGAGATTTTGACAGAATTTTAGATTAGAAACTGAGAGATTTGAGTAGAAAAGATAAGAGAATGATCTTATGCTCTGATACCATGTAAGAATATTGAGATTATAGAGGAGAAATGTGAAGAATTGAATCTGAAAACTCGAAGAGAAGTATGAGAAATGACTTAGACTTATGGAGAAGAATCTCCTAAGAGTATATTATACATTGAGTCTTTACAGCCCTTTTATAAAGGATTTACAATGTGAACACAAAAGAAAACGAATTCAAACTTGTGGATGAGTTTGAATAGAGGAGGAGCCTGTCAACAACCAATGAGAAGAGAGGAGACAGCATGGGCATGACTGTTTGGTGTGGTTGCCAAGACTGTGTGCAGCATGGGCATGACTGTTTGGTGTGGTTGCCAAGATTGTGTGCAGCATGGGCATGACTTTTTCACCTTGATTCTTCTCCCAAGGTAGCTATTTAACCATTTCAACCATGTGGTTAATAATAACCCATCCTTTTTCATTTCCCTTGTTATTCAAACTGAATTTCCGTGCTCACACTTGCCTTGTAGGTCAAGATAGGTCTTATTTGATTTTCCTATGTCAATACTCAGGACCCTCAGGACGGTCTTGCTCAGCTCTCACGTGACTTATGGCCTGGAATCTCACCGGTCTTTCCACGCGCTCCAACCTCTCGCCTATGGATGCGAGTTGTGTTTGGAGTGTGGTGAACATGGCCATCATGGCTTCAGTTGCTTCTCTATTTTCTTCTCCCATGGCGTTCTACAAAGAAAGAAGACAAGTTAGGATGCTCCTAAATTGTTAGGAGGGTTTTCTTTTTATAAGGGGTTCGAAAAAATGCAAAAAGGAAAAATCCTAAGGAAAGGAAATTCGAATAAAAGGAAAAAGGAAACTTCCTAGACAACTTGTGCTAGCTGTCCAATTCGAAATCTTTTGGGTATTTTCCTATTTTCTTTTCTTTTCTTTTTCTTTTCTTTTTAATTTAACTTAAAATTAATGGAAATATGAATTAAACAAAAAGAAAAACGTGAATGGCAATGCAAAAGTGAATCTAAACCCTAGTGATACACGTAGGAGGCTAGATGCACTCGGTTTGGAGTTTGATGTTATTTTTTTGATTTTTCTTGAATGCTACTTAAACTAATGCAAGAACTAAAAACAAAACAAGCAAAAGGATAGAAACAACCTGGTTTGGGAGCTTTAAGCTCTGATACCAAAAATGATACAAGCCTTGATTCAAGGATGTATGCGCGTGGGCTGTTTGTAGAAGATTAGGTGAGAAACTCAACCTTAGGCTCCTGGATGGGGGTTTTCTGGTTGGTAAAAGATGGAAGGGTGAAGTGAACCACACGAGGGGTGATGAACCTCGTGATAAATCACAAACTTAGAGCTAGGAGGGCTGGTCTCAACTAGGTTCTAAGCGCACAAGTCTCTTGAGAGAATAACTTGTTTGAAAGAAAATTCGATCTTTATTAATATCAAAAAGGTTGTCGAACTACAATGCTGGAAGGAGCCTTATTAATATGCTCGACAGCTTGACCTTCTAGGGTCGACTCAAACAAAGAAAAGGAAAGTTTCAAAAGTGCACAAAGGAAAAGATACAAAAGTGTATAACCGAAAAAGGACCTATTCCTAAAATTTTTTTGACTCAATAAAAGTAAATATTCTAGATCCTACCCTGCAAAACAGAAAGAGGCAAATATTCTTATTGAAAACTTACCTTAACTTATCTCATGGCCAAGAAATGGAAGGTGGCCGTCCTTGTGGCATGCACGCGCCTTGCTCCTAGTCTTCGACTTAGAGTAGGGTTAAAAATCTTTGGGCCCTGACCTCTCTTGCCACTAAAGCCCAAGTCTCTGATGTTCCTTGTGTTGTTGAGAAGCCTTTGGACTCTAATTTGCTCTTCTGGCCCATTGTCCTTAGCTGCTCTTCTTCTAGGAGCTTGTCGACCCATAAGCTGAATTTGTGGAAGAGTGCCCTTGATCTGCTTCTTGTCATTGCTGCTTGAGGTACCACTGGTGTAGATACTTCTTCTAGGTGCATGTCCTGGAGCTGGTAGCTCATTTGGTCCGAGTCCTCTTGTGTGGAAGTGGAAATGAGCGTGTACTCGGCTGGATCGGCTGTACCGGCTGGATTGTGCGTGGTACTGGCCGGGATGCCTTCAGGACCGGCCAAGTTGATCCCGGAGTCGGCGGCATCACCAGAGGGACCGGCGGTGTCATCCACGCCCCCACCAAGTGTGTCGGAAGCTTGGGCCTCTCCGCCGGCGATGCTGACCGGTCTGGTCCTATAGGTCGAGGGTCCGGCGGTACTGTCTGGTCCGGCAGACGTGCCAGATGGTCCTACTGTCTCGGGCAAGCTTCCTGGTCGGCCAGTCTGGTCTCCTGGTTGGATGTACGACCTGATGTCCTCATCACCCTTACCAATTCTTGAGCATATATTAATGATCTGTATGCAGTCGTATAATCCATAGAAATGCCAAACATTACCTTCATTGAGTCTTTGATGTGTTTTGGAGTAATTCCATCAATTATTCCAACTCGCTCCATAAACATATGAGCAATGTATCTTGGAGTACTTTGTTTATGGCCATTCAACCTGTCTGTTACTAAACATGTATGATCTTGCACATACTTCGTCACCCAAAACGTGTTAGATTCACTAGATTTGACCGCAACTCGAACCTTCCATGCGCAATCTTTGACGCGACATATTATCACATACAACTGCTTCGATGACTTATAAACCTTGAAACCGAATTGCTGTATAATCGATATCCTACGCAAATGTGATACCAAATCAGCCTTGCAAGGAAAACTTTGTTTCACATATATATATTTCCAACACATCCCAGAGTTAACCTTTGTCGTTGATCGCAACTTCCTTTTTAGAGATCCTCAACACTAAAACTCCATTTATTATCATCTTCATCACTATCTTCATTTTTCAATTTACCGTAAAGACTGTAATCCTCACCATCGCAGTAAACTTTATTATCTTCAACTAAATCTTCATCATCATCAGAGACATCATCAACCTCAGACGAATTATTTTCACACTTTACAGAGACACAAAGACGTATAACATGATTTTTGCATAACTCAACCAAGTTACGCACTTGTCTATCATTTATTACTTTCATAGGAGGAGTATCGCACGACATTTGATCTAACAACGCCGGTGGTAGAACATAACTTATCTCCAACACATCAAATTGTCTCTCGAATCTGAAATCATCTTGTATCATTTCGACAAGTTCTTGATGTTTGCAATCATCCTCAATTACAAACATTTTTCCTCCTCTTATATTATCCACAGAAAAATTCTAAGTCTCTGTAATAGTCCACTCCCCACAAACAAAAACGATTTGGACCATTATCTGCGGTAAAAATTAATGAATTTGATTAGATCATTGTACATATACTAAATTTTCTCACTGAAGTAGACTTTTCGGAGAAGTCTGCTTTAATCGGAATAAACTGTTTTTGTTACCGAAGCAGACTTCTCCGAGAAGTCTACTTCAGTGAGAAAAACAGTTTATTCCGGCTAAAGCAGACTTCTCCGAGAAGTCTGTGATGTTTATTCCGATCAAAGCAGACTTCTCGAAGTCTGCGGCGTTTATTCCTATCAAAGCAGACTTCTCCGAGAAGTCTACTTTGATCGGCATAAACGTCGCAGACTTCTCGTAGTCTGCGAAGTTTATTCCGATCAAAGCAGACTTCTCTGAGAAGTATGCTTTGATCGGAATAAACTTCGTAGACTTCTCAAAAGAAGTCTGCTTCGATAGGAATAAACTGTTTTTCTCACCAAAGCATACTTCTCGCAGTCTGCGACGTTTATTCCTATCAAAGCAAACTTCTCGGAGAAGTTTGCTTTTATCGGAATAAACTTCGCAGACTTCTCCAGAGAAGTCTGCTTTGATAGGAATAAACTGTTTTTCTCACCAAAGCAGACTTCTCGCAGTGTTCTCTGAGAAGTCTGCTTTGATAGGAATAAACTGTTTTTCTCGCCAAAACAGACTTCTCGGAGAAGTCTGCTTTGATAGGAATAAATATCGCAGACTTCTCCGAGAAGTATGCTTTAGTGAGAAAAACTGTTTAATCTGGTTAAATAGAGATTTATTCCGATTAAAGCAGAATTCTCGAAGTTTGCTTTGTAATATATTTACAAAGAAGACTTCGAGAAGTCTGCTAGAGAAGTATGCTTTGTAAATATATTACAAAGCAGACTTCTCGTAACTGTATGAACTGAAAAAATAACCAAAATCAAAACACGAAAACTAACCTTCGATCTTGATTTTTTAGCTATGCGACTTAAATGATGACCGATATAAACTCCCAGAAGCTTGTTTTAACGGATAATGATAAATTTTTGCAAAGTTAGAAGGTTTTGAATGTAGTGTGAAGAGAGAAATTGGAAGAAAATGGGAGAGAAAATGAAAGAGGTTGAGATGAATGAGATTTGATGAAGGAATAGAGATATAAAGGTGGGTGTGTCGATGGAATTAAGAGCTCCCAACAACCACGACAATGGTGGTTGTGTGCAACGAAGAAGATGGTATTTTCGTAATATTTTTGAAAAAGTTGTTCATAATGGTCTTTGTGTTGTTTTTGTTTTTTTTAAGTTAATGGAAAAGTTGTAAATAAAGTTATTGTTAAAGGATTAAATAGAGATAGAAAGTTAGTTTTGCAAAAAAAGTTTAAATTGTCAAACTTGCAATTGAAGACAAATTTTAGGTCAATTTTGCAAATGCCCCTTAATACAAACCATTTATTTTAGGTATGTACCTAATCTTCCTCTTCCACATGATAATTTTTTAACTAATTTACTTTGTACTATTTGATATATCATAGCTTCCCAAGTGGATAAAGTTTGTTATATTACTTTCTTGCACATCAAATTATCAGAAAACATGGCTTAACGTTTTCAAAGTCAATTTAATAGCAAATATTTTTGGAAACTACAAAAACAAAGAAGAAATTCTTTTGCAACATGAAGACGATGAATAGGTAAATGTAGTTGACGATATCGATGTAGATTGTTTGATTGATAGAGTGAATCAAAGCGAAGAAATAATTTTGATATTGGAGATGTCAAAGTAGAATATGAATTTCAATGTAATATATCATTTTCAAATGACGATGAAAAAAATTATAGTTTAAATATATCTAAAAATGTAGTAATATATTTTTCTCTATGTTTTTCTAAAAAGTGTGTAAAATATGGTTTGTGATATTAGTTCCAGTGCAAATTAGTGACATCATGGTTAGTAAGTCATATCTGTAAAAACAAAACCATTTTCTATGGTTTTAAGTGTTTAACACTTATATATAAAAGTTCTAGAAATGAATACCGAATGAAACTACTCGCCTAGCGGTTCTACGACTACAACACACTGTGACTAATATGCGACTCCCATTAAATTGGAGGGAGTTGAATTTTTTTGAATTATTTCAACTCCCTCCAATATAACGGGATTCACATATAGGTCGTAAATTTGTGACTAATATGCTGCTACAAGGGAATTACGACCAATTTTCCATGCCCTCATAGTAAAAAATTTTCATATAAATAAATAGATCACCCTTCTCCTGACTTCACCACTTCATCAATTTACATTACTCTCAAACTATGAAATCTCTCAAACACTCTCTTTTATCTTGCATTCTAGTGGCGGGTTTTGGTTGATCGTTGAAAGGTCGCGGTGGAAAACAAACACAATCTTCCTCCAGCCGAATTTCATTGGCCTCATCAAACCCATCAATCGCCGTAACGAGAGAAACCTCCTGTCTGTCCTCCCACAGTTCACCTTCACTCTCCATACAACTCCCGAAATAAAACCATCAAACTGTTTTCACCAATCGTTGGAATCAAAAGCAGAAATTATACCCTCGAAAACTCAAACATGGGACAAACTATCACGTTGTATAGTTTGTTACAAACCCCGGGATAGAAAAAATATTTTGACGTATTGTCTCCAATTCCATCACCAAACACTACTTGGTAAGTTTTAAATTTCAAATTTAGTTATAAAATTAGAAAAATTATATATTCAAACAATAGGTACTCAAATTTATTTACATTCCTATAGGTTTGATTGGGTTAAAGGGGGCTATAATCCGTCAAATTACAAAATTTAAAGAAAAAGTTTGACGAACCCTATTATAGTTTGATGGTCATGCAACTGAATGACAAGAAAAATATTTTATTGAATTTGTAGTAATTATTTATCTTTATTTTTAAATATTTTTAGTTATTATTTTGTTTACAAATAAATTATTAACAACATTATTTTATAATTATATGAAAATCTAAATTTCAAACAATCGTACACATGAGATCCTATGATTACTTCGGTTGTACGAAAGAAGTTTGAAACGGTCTCTGTTCGACCGATAAAGGGAATGGTGAGCACCGTTCACACTACTAGCAAACGTCAAAGGTAGATTTCTCCGAGTCTCTACAAAATTATGACAAACTACTAGATTTCAACAAAGGTGAATAAGAAGAGTAGTAATGCATCCAACAAGTATAACTCTTCTCGTGATGGCCTTGGTTTTTATAAATATTTGTGGGGAAAAAAGTCCTAGTTAAAGATGCAACAAGAAATTGTAAGCATTTATATTTAAAATTTAAATTTTAGTCAAATGCTTATTTATTTATCACAATTTAAAAATATTTAGGAAAAATAAGTTGGAAGGACTAGTTTGTATTGGAGAAATCTTTATAAAGATGCATACACGGAAAAACGGGACGTATTTTGACTTGAAGACAAAAAAACTCATAAAGCCTACAAATAGAATTTAGAGGAAAAAATAGTTATCGTTGAGGTGGATCTTTGAGAGATGTCTGATGGTACCTCGCGCCGTTTAGAGCTCAATACGGATGAAGTGAATAAAATATTCATTCACATAATAATCAACCAATTTTAATGTTTATGATTGTTGTAATTTATTTATTTATCGTAATTAATTTAATTTTTCAATTAATCTCTTTTTTATTTTAGTTTTCTATTCTGTATGAAAAAGGACATCTGTATGAGTGTTAACTGTGTTCATGGCAGCGACAAACGCAAATAAAGATTTGGCTCAAAGAGTTCTTCCGACTGCAACGGTTCAAGAACCATCATCTATTATGAAGTTACATACCTTGCACTTGATGTTGCATCGTATGTGGAAGATATTCTCTAGTTGAATGGTCTCAGCTGGGTCGACCATTGTACTTAGGATTCTCCGTGTTATTAGCACTTCTCCTATGTATGGATACTTATATCTCCATACTCTCCTTCTGGTTCTATCTCATCTTCATCCTGACAGTTATACTCTACAACCTCCGTGATCAACATAACTCATTGATTTGGGCACTCGTTCTAAATTTTGCTGCACCCTCTACACTTAAAACATGTTATATCACGTGATCGTTGAGGGTTTAATGACTTACTTGGCTTGACTTGTTGGACACGAGTTTGTTCAAGGGCCTTGCTCTTGAATTTTGACTCTATTTCAAGTCCTTTTCCCTTTTCCATGGGCTTGTCGCCGCCATTGTTTGGTGTCGAGGGTGTCTTGGACCAGTTGCATAGGACTTGGCCGATAGCCATCACCCTTTTCTTTAGGTTGTCACGGAGGTCCTCTCGGTCTAGGGTTGTGGCTGTAAGGCCAGTAGCCGTCTTTCACCTCCTGATGGGGTCCTTCTTGATCCGGTCGTGGTCTAGGATGGTTGAAGGCCTTGGCGAGGCCTTGGGCATTGCCAACCCTCTCGATAAGCACGTTCTTTATGGCCAGGAATCTTGCGGGCTGCTCCACGTGTTCAAGCCTTTCTTTAATGGAGGCGAGTTGAGTTTGGAGCGTGGTAAACATGGCCATCATGGCCTCAGTGGCATCTTGATTGATATTCTCTGCCATCGTGTGCTACAAAATAATTAAGGGTGGGTTGCTATAAGATTTATTTTAGGAGATTTAGCTTTTACGAGAATCGGCAAAATATGAGAAAAGCCCAAATATGAGGAAAAAGGAAAATCACCTAATGCACTATGCCAATTTTCTTTTTATTTTTTTGGTATTTTCTTTTATGTTGATCGTAATGGAAAAACGACAACCTAGACTAATGGAAATACTAAGGCAGAGCGATGCGCGTAGGTGATGGGTGCCTAGTTTATAATTTGTATTTGAATGTGAATGATTAAACTAATGCAAGAACTAAAATATAGCTAATATAAGAAAAAGAAAATCTGGTTTTTAAGGGTTTGAGCTTTGATACCAAAAATAATACAAGCTTGGGATCGTGGTCGTGAGGCTCTCAGACCGGTACAAAAAGCTTGGGCAAGAAATTCATTCGTACGCTTCTTAGGTTGTTTTGAACGTGTGTGGTGTGGTTGGGCGATATGAACCACACGAGATGTGAAAGGCCTCGTGATGAATCACAACTCTAGTCGTAGGAGTATGGGTCTCAACTAGATTAAAAGTTAGACAAGAAGAGCTTTGTGCGAAAACACTTTTTAAATAAAAATGCTTGTCTTTATTGATATGTGGAAAAGATATCAAACTACAATGTTTAACGAGCCTTGGTAATATGTTCGGCAGCCTTGACCTTCTAGGATCAACAAACAAACACAACAGAAAAGTTACAAAAGTGCAAAAGAAAATTACAACAAATGGAAACAACCGAAAAGCAAAACTATTTATTGTCCATAACTCAAGAAAAGAAAAAAAATACTAAGTCATGCTCTCCAAAACAGAAAAGGAAAATATATAAATGTAAAACTTAACTACTTATCTTTCGGCTAAGAAACAGAAATTAGCCGCCTTTTGTGAAGGACGCGAGGATGGCCTTCTTTTGTGAAGGACGCGAGGATGGCCTTCTTTTGTGTGTTTGGAGTAGGATTAAGAATCTTTGGGACCCATACTCCTAGTTCTAGAAGTATGTGTCTCAACTAGATTAAGAGTTAGACATGAGGAGCTTTGTGTGCGAAAACTCTTTAGAGAAAAATGCTTGTCTTTATTGATATGTGGAATAACTACAATGCTGAAAGAGCTTTGTTAATATGTTCGGCAGCGTTGACCTTTTAGGATCGACACACAAACAAAAAGTAAAAGTTACAAAAGTTCAAAAGAAAAATACAACAAGTGGAAACAACTGAAAAGTAAAAATACTTATTGTCCATGACTCAAAAAAAAAAGAAAAATACTAAGTGCTACTCTGCAAAAGAGAAAAAGAAAATATATAAATATAAAAATTACCTACTTATCTTTTGGCCAAAAAATAGAAAGTGTCTGAATTTTGTGAAGGACATGCGCCTTGCCTTTATTTGTGCGCTTGGAGTAGGGTAACTAATCTTTGGGTCTTGACCTCCTTTGCAACGACAGCCCATGTTTTTGGAGCTGCTTGGTGAAGTGGTAGGCCTTTGACTTGCTTGCTGAACTATTGGCCCGTGGCCGAGTTGGTTTGGCCTGCTTGATCTAGAACCTCTTTCACTAACATGCTGAATTTGTGGTAGAGTGCACGAGTTGTTCTTCTGGTCATTGCTCATTTTGGCAACATTGAGGCTGAAACCTCCTCCTAAATCCATGCCATTCAGCTGGTTGGTCAGTTGGGCCGAGTCTTCAAGGGTGTTGCTCGTGCTGGCTATCTCGCCGTTTGATCAGGTCATATTGCCCATGTCACCATTGGGGCCGACTATGTCCCCAATCGAGCCGGATGTGTCTGCAAATCTTCTGGTCGATCATCCTCTTGGTCAGCTCTTTTTGGTTGATAATTGTATTTGGTACCCTCATCGGGGTGTTTCCCACTTACAACATTGAGAAAGACTCTCCTAGAAGAAATGGTGGACGAGGCTCACTATAAGGCAATGAAGAAGACCAGAAGATAATATGCTGAAAAACTGTTAACTCAATTGAAAGACATCATTGTTGAACCGATTTGAGAAATCAAGTTAGAGTTCATTTCCATTTGATTATTTGACAACCAAAACAAGACCTTTATTGGTGAACAGGGACATAGGTCTATATTGCGATGTCTCAAGAGTATTGATCAATACTGGAAGCTTAGTGGACGTAATATTAGTTAACATGTTTTTGTAGTGATTCTGCCACTTTGATAATCTTGGAATCAGCAACTGAAATCATGAAGTTAGAAATTTTCACAATGGTAGATCTACCAACACCCTATAATGCAATCCTAGGAACCCTAGCTATACGCTATGAGGGATGTCTCGTCAATCTATCATCAGTGAGAATTTTTTGGCTCCAGAACGAGTTGGGGGTAGTTAGAGGAAAACTATTTTTACCTTGGAACCCTTATGATCAAGATCAAAATACAGAATTTTGGTTTAAAAAATACCACACGCACAGAAAGGTTTGTGGATTCATTGCAACAATCACAAAATATTTTTATTGACTATGGTAAGAAAAATGTCCTATGAAGGAAAACATGATGGTTGATCCTTGTAAAGGATACATATGAAGGAAAACAGAACTGAGCCACAAAGTTCACGGAATCGAGCCCAAGGTTAATACCGTTGCACCTCATGTAACCCTAAAAAAACCTATAAAATATATAAAAAAAAATAACCCTAGAAAAGGAGAAGTACCTACAACCGCAACCCAAACGACATAGAGAGAGACCGAGATCTTTGTGCCACCGTCACCGGAAAAATCCGCCGTCGTTGCACCCCAAAACTTATCAGCATTTCTCGACGTGTTTCATGAGTCAGTTTTGCGTAAAGTAGTCAAAGAGCCTGAGCTGATCATACGACAACCACCAGAAGACTTGAAAACGAACCTAACAGCTTTCAGTAGATCGACACGGATTAGTGGATATCAAGAAATTGATTTGCAAAGAAAACACGTCAAGTCTGTGAAGGTTTGTTGGGAGAGATGGTGTTCAAGAAGAAATATGGGAGTCTGAAAAAGATATGAAAGAGGTGTATCCTGGATTATTAAGACCAAAGAAAAGATCAGTCGGGACACTTGAATTCGAGGAAAAATTCTATTTTAGTGGGGAAGAATTATGACATCCCGGGCCCAGAACTGAGCCACAAATCCCACCGAATCGAGTCGGAGGGTAACATCGTTGCACCTCATGAAACCTTAAACGAACCTATAGCATATAAAAGGAAAAATAACCCTAAAACGGGACGAGTACCTACAACCGCAACCCAAACAACATAGAGAGAGAGACCGAGATTCTAGTGCCGCCATTGCCAAAAAAATCCGCCGTGGTTGCACCTCGTCATCTTTCTCAAGCAAAATCAGAGGAGGAAAAGAAGGAAAAATAGAGGAAGAAGAAGACTCCCGTAAGAAAGAGAGAGAAGAGAGGAAAGAAAAGTCAAAAGAAAAAAAGGGCGAAAAGGAGAAGGAGCACGTGGGAGGAAAGAGAAGAAAGAAAAGAGAGAGAGTATTGAGCAATGAGGTGACCCACGGGCAGGAGAGAGGAAGTGATTCAACAACTCTCAAAACGAGCGTGTCTCGTTTACCAATCCGTTTTCGCTAAGATGAGGGGTGATTTATGGCTTTTAATTTACATATTCATTACTAAATATCGTGAATATGCTTGTGCTAATAATAAATAATGTCTAGTAATAGTTTCTATTATTTTAAAAGAAATTAATCGGGTCTAAAAATAAATAATATTTGGTAATAGTTTTTTTTATATAATTTTAAGTAAATTAATCCGTTTTAGAAATAAATAATGTCCGGTGATCGTTCCTCTTTTTTAAAAAACTAATTGAGGTGATTAAATACGTAATATGTCAGTAATATAATTTTAATTTAAGAGTGGATTAATTTTTCATTAAAATCAATTATGAAATTTTTCTAACGTATGCGATGAAGCTGCGTTAGTGTTGTGTCGATCTACAGCAAAAGTGAATATGTCTGGTGAGCTGTAGATCAAAATTTTCCTGACGTAGGTAATGAGCATGCATTAATGGTGTGTCGGTATACATCAAAAGTGCTCGTGTCTGGTGAAGTGTAGATCTAAATTTTCTTTACGTAGGTAATGAGGCTGCGTCAATGGTGTGTCGATCTACAGTAAAACTGTCTGTGTTAGGTGAGCTGTAGATTGAAGTTTTTCTGACATAGACAATTAGGATGCGTTAGTAGTATGCTAGTATATAGCAAAAATGTCCGTATTTACTGAGTTGTAGATCATGCGGTGTGATCATGTGGTTGATCGTATATTTAATAATTGACTAGACATGTCTATTTCTAGATTAAGTATGATCTTGTTATTAGTCAATGTATATGTAAATTAAAATCAGTGGGTAGGCGTGAGAATTTCACTAAAAAACTTTGTTATTCATATCTCTTTTTGGATGCAGGTGAGTTCGAAGAGCAATGATTCAGTTGTATTAGGATGGTGTTATGTTTTGAGAATTTTAAATATTATTTAACTATTTTATTTTGATTATTTTAATATCGGTTAAATTTTGAAGGTTCGTTTTGCAACTCTTTTATTATAATAATTTTAAAATTTGTTGACGTGAATTACTTTAATAAAAATTATTATTCATACTTTATATGTTAAATTGATTGTGAGTATACCATGACTATGATACATGTCATGCAATCTGGAGACATGTGTGACAGTTTCCATCATAAAAAAAGGATTATGTGCGCTTTAGGGGAATCTAAATTTTTTTTCTTAAAAGATTCTCCGAACTCGTGATTGGAAAATGTCACGAGTATCTAATAAAGTATCTCCGGGTCTGCGACCTAACAAGACTCTTTTGCTGTAAAAAGCCAAGGTGATGCCAAATGTAAACTACAAAACCACTGAGGAAAATTAAGAGTATGCCACTCCACATAATCTAAAATATTGTGACTCGCATCCACAACCTCTCCTGCATGGTATTCAGGGAATACAAACTAAAAATTTGGGTACGCATCCGAGGTCTTGAATTTTTTCAAGTTCAACAGCCAAGCGAAGGGACTCATTTTTTGGTTCTATGTGAGATATATATTGCCCAGGTCACAACATTGTGTCCATAGGAAAATTTTGCAAAAAAGGGACAAAATGAATGAATGAGAGAGCACTATGTGACACAAATAGGACCATGTCTAACATAAAAAATTTTAAGATAAAAATCTAATCATGTCGAATTCTTCTTTACGTTAGCAAATGTCCTCGAACTAAGCGAACCAAAGCGTATAAGATTATGCCTGACAACGCTTTATCCACTTTAGAAAAAGGACAACGACCACCAAGAATTCCAAAGACCATCTTTGAAACAACCAATCCTTGTAGAAACAACTAGGTAAGGGAGTCTTATATCTATCCGATAATAGGGAATGTAAACATCGACAGCTAAGTATTCTATAAAATTGTATCCAAGGCAAAGTATTCACATTCTGTTTCATATACTACCATCTTCTCCAAAGATCTATTAAATGCAGAATAAAGAGTCCATTGTGTAGGCAAAGACATCATCAAAGAAGTCCCAAATGAAGATTATGCTATCACATCAGCGAAAGTTGTTTACAAAGTAAAGGTGAAAAAAAAGTCATGAGCGAAGTGATCAAGGGCGGCCCTCATATATATCACCTTAGTGCCTCATAAGTGTGCTGGAAACAATATCAAGTACAAGATCAAATGTAAGGGGATTTGGACATATTTTGCTAAACCTAGAATGATTCTTACTCTCGAGATACAAGGGAAATCTAAAGATGCTTTTTAAGAATTTTATGACCATGGTTTTGAAACTGAAGTTTATGGATAATATGACTTGTTTCACAGCGATTTCGAGTGTTTTGCTTTGCTGAAGTTTGAAAAAGTCAAGCTCGTGACTGTTAACAAGCGTTTAATAGCAGACAATCCATTGGTATCATTTTCTCTCATTTTTTCTTTTTTTTTTCTTTTTTTTTTAGGCATATTTTCTTATCTTGATTTACTCTCACCCCCGGGACAGTGTGAAGTAAGTTTGGTGAGGGTGTTTATTGCTAACCTATTTTCTTTTTCACTTTGTTGTTTGAGTCAATTTGCCTGTTTAAACTTTGGTTATTATTGTGTTGACATTTTTTCAAACATACCTTGGAACTAATTGTTTGCTACTACTTTGTGACCATTCTAGCACCTTTTGATAGGAGACTTGTTTGAATGAAAAACCATAAGCAAATCAATTTACCGAGGCGACTATACCACATTAGAATTCAAATTATCCAACGGTAACTCAAAACCCAAATGAGTTTAATTTTCTCTTCATGGGGTTTGGTATACATTGAGCTATATTTTTCACCCTTCTATGTGGTAAAGTGCGGTCCTCCCCTCTCTTCCCTTCAAATTTGTAAACCCCTTATGTTGAATTAGATGTGATTTAAGTGTAAATGAATCTGGAGCAGGGCGTAAACTCGCATCCTTTAGATCTCATAGAAATTTTTCACATAGGATGATCGATAAAAAAATACAATCCTACCCTAAAATGTAGAGAGAGTTTAATTCGATAAAAAATACAATGATACTATAGAAAAGTAGGGAGAAATTGAGCATAAATAATTGAGAAAAAAAGAGAAGAAAAGAACCAGAAGTTGAATAAAAAGAACACAAGAGGGATGAGTCTTTAAGGTTTCTTGATCTATACTCCCTCGATGCGACTGCATGCTAGAGTTTATTAGAGGTTAGCAAGGTGATTTTGGATTTCTCATAGTGGTTCTGGATTTATTTGGTATTATTGTTGAGCTTATGGAGAAGTACATGAAAATGTCTATCTAAGGTTGATGTTGTTTGATGTGGATTACATAGTTGGAATTGATACATCTTTCTAAAGATTATGTGTGTTTTTTGCATTTCTAACTTTCTTTTGTACTTAGACTCTAAGTCTGGGAGAATTAATGTGTTGTGACACTATAACCATTGTTTTGCAGGTAGTTTTGAATTTTTATTGAGTATTTTTAGTCTTTTATGAGTATTTATAGGTTTTATGTCATATTGGATGAATACAAGTAATTTTAGAGAAATTGGAATGCATAACTGAGTTGAATCATTTGAAGTTTTGCACTCTTTAAAAGCTTTTGCACCATTGGATCAAACTGAAACTTTTTCACAAAATAGAGGAACGAGTTAGCTTTCAGTTGTTAGTGGCTTTGAAGTCAATCCAACTAGGTTTTGTGATCAAAGTTTAGTTTTCGTATAGAACAATCGAGTGCTCTGCTGCAGAAAAATGGTTTGGGCCCAGATTTGGCCCAATCCGACTCCTATTTGACCTAATTCGAGTTTGCAAATATTTAAACGTTTTTCACACACTTTTTAGGGCTAACTTTTGTTTTCCTTAGGAAATCTTTGGTTTTGGCACATGTAAGAACATTTGGAGAAGAAAAATTGAGTCCACACCTTATTGAGAAGATTTCTATACCTTTTTATTCTTTATTTATGCAATATTATTTGATTATGATTTGTTTATTGCTATTTATATCGAAGTAAATCCCTACTTAAGTTTTAGGGTTTTCAAAAGGATTTCATGAAACGCTAAATTAGGGTGGTGCAATTAGCGATTTTCACATGAAACTTCATTTATGTAGTTCTTATTGCTTAGTCTAATTTGATAAATCAAACGCATAAAAATGTTATTTGGTTTCCTCAAAAGAAACTAGAAGACCAAATTGTCCTTAACCAATGAAATATTATGTTAAGGCAATTTGTGAACATATTAGACTTTCATTACAAGAAACAGGTGATTTGCGATCACACATATGGTCACAAAATGGTCGCAAAATATTCGTCGTAAATTAATGTGGTCGCAAATTGGTCACAAATTTGTGACTATTTTGCGACCACGGTAATAGTTGTATATTTTGCGACCAATTAACGACCACAACGTTGTCACAAAAATTGCGACTAATTTGCAACTCCATTGTAGTTACAAATTTTGTGACCAATTAACGGGTGCAATCATACCAGCTAATGCTCCAGATCCCATCATAATTCCATAGTTAACCGTGCTTGGGTGAGAGTAGTACCAGGATGGGTAACCTCCTAAGCAGTCCTGTTGTTGCACCCCCATTTTCGAGGAATCAGCCTTTTCATATACAAATTTTGGCCAATAGTTACAATTTCGTTAATATTCTTTGTAGATGTGCCATTACATACATGAAATATGCAATGTATGTTATAACATACGTTTATCGGGATTTCGGCCAATTCATACACAAACTTTCCTCTGCGGTTACGATTCGATTATAAACTTTGTACCTGTGCTATTTCATTCACAAACTTATTGGTCTGCGCCATAACATACGTTGACTTGACGGTGTTAGTGAAACCGTTAAGTGCTGCTTAGTCAGATAATAGGAAATTAATTAATTTTAAATATTAACCATATAATTAGTTAAACGACGTCGTTTTATTCGTTATATACAATTGTCGAAACGACGTCGTTTGTGTGTTACTCGTAAATTAGGTTTGATATCCCCAAATTAGAACGACAAAGGTGGGGATTTTTCCCATAGGAACAACCGAAATCGAGTGTCACAAAATCGACTGATAGGAAGGTTTTGGAGGTCTGTGGAGCTGCTAATCGAAGAAATGAGGTAAGGGTTTGTGTTAATCGAAGAAAATCGATTCGGTTTAGGGTTTGTGTAAACCCGGATGTGAATCGAAGAAAATCGATTTGTTTAGGGGTTGTATGTTTCGATTTAGTTAGGGGTTTTGTGTGATTTGTTTATCTGTTCTTTTTCGTCCTCTTCTTTGTGCGATTTTGTGCGATTTTGTGCGATTTGTTTTTGACCATGAGGAAGAAACTCGATACTCGTTTCCCTGCTTTAAGGGGAGTTCTTTCCTTCCCAATTTCATATATTCAAGGCTGAAATGAATTTTATATGTTGGTTTTGGTCCTTCTGGATCAGTTTTCTAAAACTTGGACGATTATGGTCTTTCCCCCTTTCATCGATCATTTGCCCAATGGATAAGATTTAATGGTTGATCCATGTCTGGTAAATATTTTGTGAAATCTAATGCTATGTTGTTTTATAATTTGTGTAAACAAGCTCATTTCTGGTCGTGGTGACTCTAAAAAGTGTATTTTGATTAAGGATCTTTGACTCTAAAGGTGTATTTTGAACGGACATATTCTTTGATTCTGTTCCTTTTTTTATGTCAAGTTTACATATACTCTAAAAGCTTGAAGGAGTTCTCCTTATTCTCTCTTATCGCTTACCTTTACTTTACCTTGAAGGTGACTATTGCTTTGACTTTTGCTCGAATCTCAGAAATACTCCATTTGACTTTTGATAGTTATGAATTAAATTTCAGGCACGGATAAAGAAAATAATGCATAGTATTTATGCGATTTAGAAACTGATTTTGTGCAATTTTGTACCATAGTATTTGTGGGATTTAGAGATTGATTTAGTTTGTTTTAGAGGGTGATTTCGAGACTGACTTAGAGACAGATTTAGTTTGATTTTATAATATTATATTGTATGTGTATTGTCTTCTCAGTTAGTTTGATGTTTCAAGAATCGATTGTTTCTTTGATTTTGTAGTGTGGATAATGATCCAAATGATGGAGACGATCCAAATGATGCTATATTTAGTTGTTATTATAATGGAAAATTTGAGACAGTTAATGGCATTCTAAATTATGTTGGAGGAGAGGTTTTGATTGTTGAGACACAACCTGAGAACATGTTTACAAGCTTACAAGCAGATTTAAGAGTATCTTTGTATGGACAACGACTGTGGTATAAACTTCCTTTTGAGGCATTAACAGATTTGAAATACATGGTTGCTGGTGATGGAATGTTTCAAAAGATGTGTGAAGCAGCACATTATATGCATGAAATAGATGTCTATATGGAGGCAGATGATGCTGAAGAATTGGCTGTTGAAAATGAGGAGCAAAATGTGGATGAAATGGATGGTCATAATGACAACGAAAATGAAGAAACGTATGATGAAGAAGCTCGGGTTGAATCACACGTTGCTGATTTTGTGGATGATGAAGAACATGTAAATTACCATGACACTCCAGATAACTCAGAAGACGACGAACCACAAAGTAGACGATATGAAACGTGGAGAAGAGGAAGTGGTGAGATTAAACTTGGTCAAGTATTTGCTAGTATAAAAGAGTTCAAAGAGGCTATCGTGGAGTATGTTCTAAAAGAAGGATGCAATGTCAAATATACGAGATGGGGACATGTTATATGCGAGGTGAAATGCGCCCAGAAAAGTGACTGCCCTTGGAGGCTTTATTGCTCATTCGAAGAACCGGTCGGGAAGTTCATGGTGAAGACTTTTGAAAGAACACATAGTTGTATCCCCAACGGAACTTGTAGGATCGTTACTCAAACGGTGATTGCGAAGCTCTTTATAAATGAGATTAGAAAGGATCCAGATTTCAAACCTAAGTTTATACAAGAGCAAATGGAAGAACGCTACAAAATCGTGGTCACGCACGACCAATGTAGAAAGGGAAAGGCCTATGCACTTGAATTAATCCAAAACGAGCATGATGAGCAATTCTCGCGGTTGAAAGATTACAAATTAGAGATTGAAGAGTAAGTGATTTTGATTATAATAATTACAAGTTAGAGATTGTAGTTAAATATTATTGTTCTTACTAACTGAATTATTTTTTTGTAGGTCGAACCCAGGTTCAACTGTTGAGCTTGGGACAATCCCTGGAGAAAATGGAGTGGAAATGTTTGATCGATTCTATGTGTGTTTTCAAGCACTTCGAAACACATGGATTACAACTTGTCGGCATATCATAGGCATCGATGGATGTTTTTTGAAATCAACTATCAAAGGACAATTGTTGGCAGCCATGGGAAGAGATGCGAATAATCAAATATATCCAGTTGCTTGGGCGGTTGTAAATGTTGAAAACTCGGATACATGGCTGTGGTTTCTACGAAAGCTCAAATGTGATTTCGGCCTTGGAGATGGAGAAGGCTATACAATTATATCGGACAGACAAAAAGTAAGTGTGCTTTTTTTTGTTGTGTTTTGATTCTTATTTATATTTTACTTATGATTTATTCTTCATTTCAGGGCTTGGTACTCGCGGTTGAGCAAGAACTACCTAAGATAGAACATCGAATGTGCGCACGTCACATTTATGGAAACTTGAAGTCTAAATTCCCTAATAAGCCGCTCATGAAGCCATTATTCTGGGCCGTTGCAGAGAGCTACAATACAGCCGATTATACAAAAGCCATTGAAGCAGTTAGGGCGTATGACTCCGAAGTTTATGACTTGATGATGTTGAAAAATCCGAGGAATTGTAGCCGAGCTTTCTTCTCAAGCATAGCTTGTTGTGAAGACGTTCACAACAACTTCTCCGAATCATATAACAGTGCCATTGAGAAAGCTAGGGAATTGCCACTTGTAGAGATGCTGGAAACAATAAGGAGACAAGCAATGGTTCGGATTGGACTGCGAAAGAAAAAGTCTATGGAGCATACAGGTACATTCACACCTAAAGTCGCGACAGCTGTTGAGTTGGAAACTAAGTACCGGAAATATTGCAAGACATTTGCTGGACCAAATGGGTGGTTTGAAGTTACAGAGAATGGGTCACCTTTTAAGGTGCATATGCGAAGAAGGACGTGTAGCTGTCGGATGTGGGATGTTTCAGGGATTCCTTGTCGCCATGCCTTACGGGTAATCCTAGACAAGAAGCTTGAGCTTGATGATTATGTGTCAAACTGGTATTTGGCTTCTACTTGGCGGCAACAGTATAGCGACTCAATTCTCCCACTAAATGGTACAAAATTTTGGAAAAATTCTGGTGAAACAATTCAAGCGCCTCCTCATGATCAATCAAAGGGCCGAAAGAAAAAACATAAGAGGATGAAGAGCAGGCATGAATCTCCTACCAGAAAGGTCACCTTGAGCAAAAAAGGGAGGACAATGCACTGTGGAAATTGTGGTTTGGCAGGACATAACTCAAGGAGATGTACAAATGTTGGAGTCAAGATCACCAGGCCATCCAAAAATGCTTCTCAAACTGCCGCAGAATCTATACATGAAGACTACGGAGACGGACCAAGCCAGCCAACGCAAAATTCTGTGAATGTTTAGGTTGTTTTTCGGGTTAATATGTAGACAAATCAAACTGTTTTTTGTAGATTGACATGCCTATTTTCTTGGTGTAGTCTATTTTGGTGTAATCTCTTGTGTAATCTCTTTGTGTAATCTCTGTTTGTGGAATATTTTGTTTATGTAATCTCTTTAATCGAAGCCACTGTTTAATCGATGCATGTTTTACTGTTTGTGGAATGTTTTTACAGGCTGTTTGGGGAATGCTTTTTACAGGTTGTTTTTACAAATAACAACAGTTTATTTGAACAGAAGAAGCATATTACTTCATATGAACAAAAGCATAACACATAATTCGATTATTTCATGAACAAAAGCAGAACACAAACAAAAAACAGAGAACTTCCAGCTTTAATTATTTGAACAAAATCATATTATACAAACACACATACTTCATATTTCATGATAAAATAACCAAGTAAAACACAAATATCACAACACTACATACAATTATCTTCCATAATTTCTGAATTTCACCATTATATTCTTCAATCTTTGTTTCCCAACCACGCATAACTGCTTTCATCTCGTCAATATCGTTTTTAAACCGATGAATAACAGCTTCGCAAGTTCGTGTCTCACACTCGAGATTCTCGATTTCATTTTGACAATTTCGTAAACCATCCACGAGGCTTCCCATATCTCCTTTAACATCATCTACAATGATTTCAAGCTGCTCAATTTCTTCAACCAACGATTCATCTGCCCATTTAAACAAATAAAATTTCTGATTTTCGGATCTATTAGGACAACAATAAAAAAGTCTTCCTGGATTTTGCTCTGTCCTTGAAGTTCGAATTGTTGAACCTTCTCCACAGCGACAAACTCTTGGAATGCCTTTTCCTCGAACAGCTCGAGCGATTTCGTTGTGCACACTTATTCCTTCACCAATTTTCAATTTCCGAAAATTAACCCCCAAAATTAACTCCCGAAATCCTAATTCAACCCTGCATAAATGAGAGCAGAAACAGTAAATTCGAAATACATACCAAAGCCTTCTTTTACCTCTGTCATCTTCGTTCAAGGAATGTCCAATTTGTGAAAATGAATAAAACCCTAATTTCAGAAGCTGGCCATTTTCGATTCACAAAGGGAGAAGAAGAGGGGCCTCGATAAAAAGACGACGTTTTGCTCTCTAATATCTCATTTAGTAAAACGCTGTCGTTGCTGACGTGTTATCCTAGTCAGCAACGATTAACGGTGAGTTAAACGCCGTTATGCACTAATGTATATTTAATACTAATTAATCAAGTCAATGTATGTTACGACGTCAAACAATAAGTTCATGAATGAAATTGCACAGGTACAAAGTTCGTTAACGAATTGTAACCACGGATCAAAGTTCGTGTATGAATTGGCCGAAACCCCTACGTTTATCATAACAGAGTTTTGTTAGGGTTATTTTGGGTTTTCTAATTTCAGTTGATTCCTCAAAATCACTCCTAAATTCGGAGGAATTCTAACCTATGGTCAGCATATGTTATAGCTTATATTTCATATTTCATGTACGTAATAGCCACCTAAAAATGAACATTGACAGATTGTAACTACGAGTACAACATATGTAGTCGCATACTGGTTACAAACATGCGACCAAACAGTGACTACATGTCTTGGTCGCCAATCGGTCGCATATTGGTATCATTTTGGTTGCAAATACTGACCAATATGCAACTACGGACTTTAGTCCCAAGAATCTGACTACTATGCGACTACTCATATGTATTCGCAAATTGGTCCCAAAATGGTCGTATTATTTTTCAACCTCGAATATGGTCGCAAAATGGAGTGGCAAAATGACTACTTTCTTGTAGTTCAAATTCCCAATAGAATCCCAATTTTGATGGGATCCGGTGCATTAGTGATGGTATGATCGCACCTTTTTGTACATGTCTTGCAATTTCATATATGCTCTTATGCCGCGTAGAGCAATGATTCTTTGAGGCCTCGAAAAATCATTGTTATATGCGGCTGCAGTCCTCTGCCAGCAGTTCTTCAGGCTTGTTTCCGCCTCTTTCCATCTCTGATGGAAGTCGCTCCCTTCCTGTTCCATTTTATAAAATTAATGTGTACATGTGTTCACAATTGTACGATCGTTTGGAAAAAATATCAAAATGGGAAAAATTTAAATTTTGCGATTCACCATGATATAACCCAAGCGAAGGTAGGATAATGTATCAAGGCGAGAAAATTGCAGTGACCAGGGAAAAGCATTAAAATCAACTTGAACCATTTTCGTCGTGCTCATTTGAACATGAATGTAGTAGCAATACGTAATATTACATGAACGGAGATAAACTTTGAATTTCCTACACGAACTCTATCCTGAATGTTTTTTCATCAAATATGTTAACGCCATTAATAAACCGCAAAAGATTCTTAGTCAACCGCTATCATGGCAACGGATGGACGAATGTGCAAGTTAAAACGATGTTGTTTGCATTTCAAGTTAAAACGAAGTCGTTTTAAGTTATGGTTTAAAAATCCTTCAAGTTAAAACGAGCAATTGTTTTTTGAAAACAATAATTACTACGAAATATTAGACCCTTAAGCTAAAAACGTTTGAAGCTCTCTGACACAGCTCCCAATGAAAAGCTCTTAGTCCTCTGCCAGCAGTTCTTCAAGCTTGTTTCTACCTCTTTCAATCTCTCGTAGAAGTCGCTCCCTTCCTGTTCCCCACCCCCCGTTTCCCCTCCTGTTCCCCCTCCTGTTACTCCTCCCGTTCCCCCTCCTGTTCCCCCAAATCCTCCTGATTTCTCTTTAACTGAGTCCCCCCCCCCCACTCTCCTTCCCCTCTTTTGGCTTGCGGGTTATTCCCAACTCCCCCTCTTCCTTACCTCCTCCTCTGAACGTTGTGGAAGTCTCAGCTACCTCACCCCCCTTCGAATCTAGCTCCCTCTGTTTTGTACCTCCTCTAATGCTTCTCCTCCCACTGCCCCTCCCTGCAATATTTTCCCTCCTTTACCTTTCGGGATCTGTGTACTTAGGTTGGGATCGTGAAATTGTTTTTTCACCATAAGTTAAATGACGTCGTTTTAACTTGAAGTGGAAAATGACCATTTTAACTTGCACATTCGTCCATCTGGCGGCTATCTAAGCATTTTTTTTCTTGGTTTAATAATGACGTTAACGGATTCGATGAGAAAGGCAGTTGGGATAGAGTTCATGTAGGAAATTCAAATTTTGTCTCCGCTCAGGTAGTATTATGCACTACTACTAAATTTGGATTCAGATGAGCTGGACGGCAATTGTTCAAGTTGATTTTGCCCTTTTTCAGCGGCAATGAGGTGGAATGCAGATCATAAAGTAGAAGACGGAGAAATAATTCATCCATTAGATGATGTAGAGTGGAAACATCTATATCCAAGATTTGGTGTTGAATCTCAAAATGTTTATCTTGGCTTATGTACTGATGGGTTCCATTTGGGATGTCTTGTAATTATTCATTATTTTCCGTGATTATCTCTCCCTATAACTTACCAACTAATATGTATATGAAGAAAGAGTACTTGTTTCTTGCAGTTCTGAATTCGGGGCCAAATCATCCGAGAGCTAGTCTTGATATATTCCTCCGACCTTTGATTGATGAGTTAAAAAAATTATGGTCTACCAGAGTTGAGGCATATGATATATCTTTGAATCAAAATATCAATTTGAAAGTTGTGCTACTATGGATTATAAACGATTTTCCAGTGTATGGAATGTTGTCAAGATGGAAAACGCATGCTAGACTGTCTTTTCCAATTTGTATGAATGATACCAATTCATTCCAAATACGTGTTGGTATGATTGTCACATAAGGTTTCTTCCTTGGGATAATCCATTAAGAAAAAAATATTTTAAAAGGCAAGCACTCTTTGAATGACTACCCACCAAAATTATTGACCGGTAAACAAGTTTTATACGAACGAATAAAAGATTTCAATCCTTTAAAAACATATGACTGTATTGGAAATGATCATGAAGGATATGGAAGTTTGCATACTTGGCACAAAAAAGCATATTTTGGGAGTTACCGTACTAGAAGGATCTAAACCTACGACATAATCTTGAGATGATGCATATAGAGAAGAATTTCGTCAATAAGATCATAATTATTGTTATGAATGTGAAGGATAAATTAAAAGATACAGTTAAGTCAAGGTTGGACATTGCGAACTTTTGCCCTCGAAAAGAGTTGCATGTGGATGATCGTAGTAATGCTTCATTCCCTATATTTAGATTGACTAAAAAGCCAAAGAACGCTTACTCGAATGTGTCAAAAATGAGGTTAAATTCCCATAAGGATATGCGGTAGACTTAGCGAATTGTGTGGATATCGATGGAGGAAAGTTCTCGGGCATGAAAATTCATGATTGCCATGTTTTTATGTAGAGGCTCCTGCTTTTTATATTTGCAGAATTTTTGCCCCGAAACTTTCATCTAAAATTATCAAGTTTGTAAATTAAACCATGTTGTATACATATAATAATAATAGTTGGAAGTATTAATTAATTACTTCATATGCATTTGAGTAATACAAGAATTGGAGGATTTTTTCGCGATTTATGCTATAGAACGTTGCAACAAAGTTGTGTCCTAATTATGAAAGAAAACATAGTTATAATTTTGTGCAATTTGGAGAAGATCTTTCCAACTGTTTTTTTCGACGTAATGAAGCACCTACCTATACATCTGCTAGATGAGGCTGAATTGGGTGGACCTATGCAATATAGGTGGATGTATCCATTTGAAAGGTTTTGAAAAAATTGAAAAACAAGGCGAAGAACAAACGACATGTTGCGGGATCGATTGTCGAATCATATGTGAATGATGAGATATCTTACTTTTCCGAAGACTACTTTGTTGCCCATATATACACAAAAACCAGGTACACATCGTAAATTATTGTTTATATTAATTATATTATAGTTACGTTTACTTCTCGTGCTTGTATATATATATATATATACAGGCATTTTAATATTAAATATGTGTTCTTGGAGTGATGGATATATTTACTCATATGCGTTGTTCAAGTGATAAAAGTAAAGAAATAAATGTGGATTGTTTGATTGATAGAGTTAATCAAAGTGAAGAAATTGATTTCAACGTTGGAGATTCCGATGTAAAAGATGAATTTCAGTATAATATTTCATCTTGAGATGAGGATGAAGAAGAAGCTATAATGTCAATTAATATTTCCAAAAACTATATAATACATTTTTTCTTAATATTTTTCCTAAAACTATGAAAAATATGTGTTGTGAATGTAAAAATTCGTCTTTCTACAAACCATTTTAATTATATTTATATATTATTGTTTTCTAGTTAAATATCGAATGAAATCAATAACGTAGCGGCTGCACGTAGAAACCCTGGAAACACTTTATTACCAATTCTTTTAAATATGATCGCATTTTGATCGTTAAAATAGCGACCCAAGAGTGACTACGTCTTAAAAATTAGAAGGTGGTCGCATTTTGATCACAAAAAGCGACCAAAATGCAAACATGGTCACAATTAGATCGCTATTTTTGCGACCAAACTAGGACCACACCCATAAACTTTGAACATGGTCGCAATGTGGTTGTTATTTTTGCTATCAATTTACGATTACGGTTGAAATTTTACATGTTTTTCACAAATTTTAGATATTTCAAACTCATAATTCCAATTCTGCTTATGTACAAAATCATCATACATCAAAAAACACAATTAGAAAACATAAAAATGTTAGACAAAAATTACGAAACACAGAGTTTTTGAAGTGTAGTATAATGTTAAGAAAATGTGTTAAGTATTTTTGCAAAATAATTTACAAAATTTGTTAAATGTGTTAATTGTTGTTGTATAGTTACTAATTTAAGTTTATACATTTCACAATGTTATATTTAATATCATATAATATATTACATGTAAAAATTAATGTGATTTAAGGTTTAGGGTATATTTTGTGACTACTTTACCACCATATTACAACTAAATGTAGATGTGGTTGCAAAATAATCACAAAATACATAATATTTTAACCTATATGTACGTTTTTTGTAAACAATTACGGAATGATATTAGTAGCCTTGAAGCTTTAAGAGGCCTGAATTCAATGAAGACTTATTAACAATACTTAAATGTGGTCACATTTTAACTAAAGTGCGACCACACCATGAAATTTTTACCGTGATCACAATGTGGTTCCTATTTTTGCGATCACGAATGAATACAAATCCTCACAAATACAAAAAAAATAACTAGAAAGCCCAAAAATGCTAAACAAAAATTATGAAACATATATGGTTTATGAAGTATAGTATAAGGTTAAGGAAATATTTAAAGTGTTAATGATTTACAAAATTTGTCCATCACTCATCACCTCCATCATATTTGTCCTAACACTCTGTGGCGCACTCCTCGACAGAAATGGTGAATCTTCATCTGGTTCGTAACTCCTTTTCTGAGCAACCGTAGCTACAACTTTATCAACATTGAGCAAACTGTTTATCATACCTTCAAGTGCCCAATGGGAGGCATCAAACTTCCAAGGGCCGAAATGCTTGAAATACGCTTTGATGATGTTTGTACATTTGCATCAATAACGTCGTACTTCTAATATGAAAACATTTCGTCGAACGCCTTCACAACGAAGTTCTGCACCCTCTTCTACATAACCAAAAACCAAACACCAAAATTAGTAACTGAGGGAAATGAAATACGAAAAAGTTGATTTCATAACTTACATGATTCTGTAGTGGAGCTTTGATGTTCTTTCTAATTTGGGAGCCACGGTAGGATAGTAGGGGAGGATTAGGTGGAGGCACAATGGGTTCACCATACTTTGATGCAAAGTCTGGTAGAACGTAATAAATCCAACACTGCAAAATTTGAACAAACCCATCAAAGGATTAAGCAGACATGTTGATACAAGCCTTGATTCAAGGATGTATGCGCGTGGGTTGTTTGTAGAAGATTATGTGAGAAACTCAACCTTAGGCTTCTGGATGGGGGTTTTCTGGTTGGTAAAAGATGGAAGGGTGAAGTGAACCACACGAGGGGTGATGAACCTCGTGATAAATCACAAACTTAGAGCTAGGAGGGCTGGTCTCAACTAGGTTCTAAGGGCACAAGCTTCTTTGAGAGAATAACTTGTAAAGAAAATTCGATCTTTATTAATTAGCAAAAAGGTTGTCGAACTATAATGCTGGAAGGAGCCTTATTAATATGCTCGACAGCTTGACCTACTAGGGTCGACTCAAATAAGAAAAGGAAAACTTACAAAAGTGCACAAAGGAAAAGATACAAAAGTGTCTAACCGAAAAAGGACCTATTCCTAAAATGTTCTTGACTCAAAAATGTAAAGCATCTAGATCCTACCCTGCAAAAAAGAAAGAGGCATATATTTGAATTGAAACTTACCTTAACTTACCTCACGGCCAAGAAATGGAAGGTGGCCGTCCTTGTGGCATGCACGCACCTTGCTCCTAGTCTTCGACTTGGAGTAGGGTTACAAATCTTTGGGCCCTGACCTCTCTTGCCACTAAAGCCCAAGTCTCTGATGTTCCTTGTGTTGTTGAGAAGCCTTTGGACTCTACTTTGCTCTTCGGGCCCATTGTCCTTAGATGATCTTCCTCTAGGAGCTTGTCGACCCATAAGCTGAATTTGTGGAAGAGTGGCCTTGATCTGCTTCTTGTCATTGCTCCTTGAGGTACTAATGGTGTAGATACTTCTTCTAGGTGCATGTACTGGAGCTGGTAGCTCATTTGGTCTGATTCCTCTTGTGTGGAAGTGGAAATGCACGTGTACTCGGCTGGATCGGCTGTACTGGCTGGATTGTGCGCGGTACTGGCCGGGATGCCTTCAGGACCGGCCAAGTTGATCCCGGAGTTGGCGGCATCACCAGAGGGACCGGCGGTGTCATCCACATCCCCACCAAGTGTGCCAGAAGCTTGGGCCTCTCCGCCGGCGATGCTGACCGGTCTGGTCCTATAGGTCGAGGGTCCGGCGGTACTGTCTGGTCCGGCAGGCGCGCCGGATGGTCCTGCTGTCTCGGGCAAGCTTCCTGGTCGGCCAGTCTGGTCTCCTGGCTGGATGTACGACCTGATGTCCTCATCATTCCCTCCCTCTTCAGTTGGTTTTGTCCTCAAAACTGGTTCATCTGCATGGAAAGGGGCTAAGTCAGTAACATTGAACGTATTGGACACATTAAACTCACCTGATAGCTCGATCCGGTAGGCGTTGTTGTTGATCCTCTCGAGCACTCTGAATGGTCCATCTCCTCTTGGTGCTAGCTTGGAACTCCTTAGGTTTGGGAACCTCTCCTGCTGTAGGTGTAGCCACACCCAATCGCCTGGTTGAAAGATCACCTCCTTTCTTCCCTTGTTGGCATGAGTCACGTACTGTCCGGTCCTCTTCTCCAAGTTTACTGCTACCTTCTGGTGTAATCTCCTTATGAAATCTGCCTTGGATGCTCCGTTGAGGTTGGTCATCTCAGCTGGTGGTAGTGGTGTTTGCTCCAATGGGGTGAGAGGGTTGAAGCCGTATACCATTTCAAATGGTGTCTTCTTGGTTGCTGAGTGCACGGCTCGGTTGTAAGCGAACTCTATGAATGGCAGGCACTCCACCCAAGTCTTTAGGTTCTTCCCTAATGTAGTTCTGAGAAGAGTTGATAGTGTCCTGTTGACAACTTCAGTTTGGCCATCGGTTTGAGGATGGCAGGTGGTAGAGAAGAGTAGCTTCGTGCCTAGCTTTCTCCAAAGGGTCCTCCAGAAATGGCTGAGGAACTTGGTCTCCCTATCTGATACGATTGTCCTTGGCACTCCATGAAGCCGTACTATCTCCCTGAAGAACAGCTCAGCTGTTTGTGTGGCATCATTGACATTGGCACATGGAATGAAGTGTGCCATCTTGGAGAATCTGTCCACCACTACAAAGATTGCATCTTTGTGGTTGATCTTGGGCAGACCTAGAACAAATTCCATGGAGATGTCCACCTATGGATGTGTGGGTATGGCAGTGGGAGATACAACCCGTGAGGTTGCACTCGGGACTTTGCCTTCTTGCAAGTGATGCATCTTGCACAATGAGCTTCTACTGTCCTCTTGATGTGTGGCCAGTAGAAGTGCTCCTTGACCACTGATAGAGTCTTGTCGACACCAAAGTGGCCCATGAGTCCTCCTCCATGAGCTTCTCGGATGATAAGCTCCCTTAATGATCCTTGTGGTATGCACAGCCTTCTTTCTCGGAACAAGAATCCCTCATGGATGTAGAATTTGCCATGACTCCCTGTTCCACACTCCTTGTAGCTCTCAGCAAAGTCAGGATCATCCTTGTATAGATCCTTGATGTGCTCGAATCCTAGGACCTTTGCCTCCATGGTTGATATCAAGGCAAACGTGCTTGATAGTGCATCGGCTACCACATTATCCTTGCCCTTCTTGTACTTGATGATGTACGGGAAGGTCTCTATGAACTCCATCCACCTGGCATGTCTCCTCTTGAGATTGGTTTGCCCTCTGAGGTGTTTGAGAGTCTCGTGATCAGTGTGGATCACAAACTCCTTAGACAGCAAGTAATGCTGCCAAGTCTCCAATGCTCGGACAAGGGCATAGAGCTCCTTGTCATAAGTGGGGTAGTTCAGTAAGGCACCACCTAGCTTCTCACTGAAGTATGCCACTGGTCTCCCTCCTTGAGTTAGCACTGCTCCTATGCCTATTCCAGAGGCATCACACTCCACTTCAAACATCTTGTTGAAGTCGGGAAGGACTAGCACTGGTGCGTGTGTAAGGCTGTCCTTCAAGGCCTGGAATGCCTTCTCCTGAGCTTCTCCCCAGCTAAATCCCACGTTCTTCTTCACTACTGCCGTCAGTGGTGAGGCAATACTGCTGAAGTTGGGCACGAATCTCCTATAGAAGCTGGCCAGTCCGTGGAAGCTCCTTACTTGGCTGATGTTTCCTGGTGTTGGCCATTCTTGTATGGCTCGAATCTTCTCTTCATCAACCTATAGGCCCTGTGAACTTATAACAAAACCTAAAAAGACAAGTTTATCAGTACAAAAGGTGCACTTCTTGAGATTGGCATAAAGCACTTCTTGTCGAAGGGTTTTAAGTACCGTCTCAAGATGTGTGAGGTGTTCCCGTAGGCACTTACTATAAACTAGTATATCATCAAAGTAAACTACCACAAACTTACTGATGTACGCCCTAAGAACTTGGTTCATAAGACGCATGAAGGTGCTTGGGGCATTAGTCAAGCCGAATGGCATGACTGTCCACTCGTAGAGCCCTTGCTTTGTCTTAAAAGCAGTCTTCCACTCATCACCTTCCTTCATTCTTACCTGGTGGTATCCACTTTTGAGGTCCATCTTGGAGAAGACCGTGGCTCCACTCAGCTCATCTAGCATGTCATCCAGTCGTGGTATTGGATGCATGTACTTGACTGTGATGTTGTTGATTGCTCGGCAGTCCACGCACATGCGCCAAGTCCCATCCTTCTTGGGCACTAGTAGCACTGGTACGGCACATGGACTGAGGCTCTCTCGGACATATCCTTTCTCCAGGAGTTCCTTGACTTGCTTCTCAAGCTCCTTGGACTCCTCTGGACTCATCCGGTAGGCTGGCCGGTTGGGCAGGGCTGCTCCGGGCACTAGATCAATCTGGTGTTCTATGCCACGTAAAGGAGGCAAGCCTGCTGGTATCTCCTCTGGAAATACATCCTGGAACTTGTTGAGGAGAGTTGCTACTTCAGGAGGTAGTTCTACCTGTCCCTGTTCTACACTCAAAACTTCTTTGAAGACCATTAGTAACATTAAATCCTTCGAGGCTAAAGCTCTCCGGACATGGCTTGGTTGAATAAGAAAATTAGACTTGATAAGTTTCTTTTCCTTACTCATTTGGAGTAATAGCTCGTGTACCTGGGCACGTGTAAGGGGAGCTAGGCTGACCTTTCTCTTGTCATGCACGAAGGTGTAGAGATTGGTTCGGCCATCATGCCTGGTCTCTTTGTCAAACTGCCATGGTCTTCCTAGTAGAAGATGGCCAGCTTGCATGGGCACCACGTTGCACACGACTTGATCCTGGTACTTGCCCACACTGAATGGTACAATGACTTGTTCATGGATCTTTAGCTCCACTTTGTCATCGAGCCATCTCAGTCTATATGGTCAAGGATGCTTTGTCTTCTCCATACCTAGCTTATCAACCATATATGCACTAGCAACGTTAGTGCAAGAACCACCATCTATGATGGGGTTACATATCTTGCCCTTGATGGTGCAACGGCTATGGAAGATGTTCTCCCTTTGGATGGTCTCTGAAGGATCCACCATTGCACTGAGGATACGTCTAGTGACCAGCACTTCCCGCATATCAGGGTACTCAATGTCACCAGACTCTCCTTCTGGCTCATAGTCCTCTTCATCTTGGGACTCATACTCTCCTGCCTCTGTAATCAGCATGACTCGGTTGTTTGGGCACTCCCTTGAGATGTGTCCACGTCCCCTGCACTTGAAACAAGTTATGTCACGTGATCTTTGAGGGTTAGAAGACTTACTAGGCTCTCTCTGGTCACGGGTAGGTTCAGGAGGCTTGCTCTTGAACCTTGACTCGATCTCTATGCTCTTGCCTTTGTCTACGGTCTTGGGCATGTTGCTTGGTGCCCAAGGTGTCTTAGGCTTGCTGCGGATGTCTTGGCTCTTACGTTTTATGTGCTGCTCAGCTTGCACAGATAGGTGGAACAAGTCTTTGAAGTCATTGTAGATTTGCCTTTCCACCTTGCGGCTGATCCTCTCTTGGAGTCCATCCAAGAATTGTGCCATCAATGCTTCTTCATCGTCATTGAGCTCCAATCTGTTCCTTAACTTCTCGAACTCTTCATAGTACTCCTCTACTGATCTGGTACCCTGCTTAAGAGTACGAAAACGACGTTGCAAATCTCTATGAAAGTAAGGTGGAACAAACCTTTGTCGCATGAGGTCTTTAATGTCGACCCATGAGTCTACGGGTCTCATTCTCTTCCTCCTTCTGTCAGATACCTCACGATCCCACCAGATGAGAGCATTGTCCGTGAGTTGTGCTACTGCCATTGAGACTCTTCTAGGTCCTGGTTGATTGTAGTGATCAAAGATATGATCCATTCTCCTCTCCCAATCTAGGTAAGCCTCGGGGTCTACTTTTCCTGCAAAATTTGGAGGAGTTAGTTTAACATCAGGATGAATTACCCGGTTGTAGGTGCGTTCATCTCCATCCTCATGATGTCTTGGAGGCATTCTTGGTCTCTGGTGAAGACCATATGGCTCAAAGCCATCATCTTCTGTCTCTGGTTGTCGTGGAGGTCCTCTCGGCCTATGGTGATAGTTATGAGGTTGTGTGTCCTCATCTCCATCTGGCTGGGGTTCCTCCTGTTCGTGCCATGTCCTAAGGTGCTCAGGACCCTCAGGACGGTCTTGCTCAGCTCTCACGTGCCTTATGGCCTGGAATCTCACCGGTCTTTCCACGCGCTCCAACCTCTCGCCTATGGATGCGAGTTGTGTTTGGAGTGTGGTGAACATGGCCATCATGGCTTCAGTTTCTTCTCTATTTTCTTCTCCCATGGCGTTCTACAAAGAAAGAATACAAGTTAGGATGCTCCTAAATTGTTAGGAGGGTTTTCTTTTTATAAGGGGTTCGAAAAAATGCAAAAAGGAAAAATCCTAAGGAAAGGAAATTCGAATAAAAGGAAAAAGGAAACTTCCTAGACAACTTGTGCTAGCTGTCCAATTCGAAATCTTTTGGGTATTTTCCTATTTTCTTTTCGTTTCTTTTTGTTTTCTTTTTAATTTAACTTAAAATTAATGGAAATATGAATTAAACAAAAAGAAAAACGTGAATGGCAATGCAAAAGTGAATCTAAACCGTAGTGATACACGTAGAAGGCTAGATGCACTCGGTTTGGAGTTTGAGGTTATTTTTTTTTATTTTTCTTGAATGTGAATTAAACTAATGCAAGAACACAAAACAAAACAAGCAAAAGGATAGAAACAACCTCGTTTAGGAGCTTTAAGCTCTGATACCAAAATGATACAAGCCTTGATTCAAGGATGTATGCGCATGGGCTGTTTGTAGAAGATTAGGTGAGAAACTCAACCTTAGGCTTCTGGATGGGGGTTTTCTGGTTGGTAAAAGATGGAAGGGTGAAGTGAACCACACGAGGGGTGATGAACCTCGTGATAAATCACAAACTTAGAGCTAGGAGGGCTGGTCTCAACTAGGTTCTAAGGGCACAAGCTTCTTTGAGAGAATAACTTGTAAAGAAAATTCGATCTTTATTAATTAGAAAAAAGGTTATCGAACTACAATGCTGGAAGGAGCCTTATTAATATGCTCGACAGCTTGACCTACTAGGGTCGACTCAAATAAGAAAAGGAAAACTTACAAAAGTGCACAAAGGAAAAGATACAAAAGTGTATAACCAAAAAAGGACCTATTGCTAAAATGTTCTTGACTCAAAAATGTAAAGCATCTAGATCCTACCCTGCAAAACAGAAAGAGGCATATATTTGAATTGAAACTTACCTTAACTTACCTCACGGCCAAGAAATGGAAGGTGGCCGTCCTTGTGGCATGCACGCGCCTTGCTCCTAGTCTTCGACTTGGAGTAGGGTTACAAATCTTTGGGCCCTGACCTCTCTTGCCACTAAAGCCCAAGTATCTGATGTTCCTTGTGTTGTTGAGAAGCCTTTGGACTCTACTTTGCTCTTCTGGCCCATTGTCCTTAGATGATCTTCCTCTAGGAGCTTGTCGACCCATAAGCTGATTTTGTGGAAGAGTGCCCTTGATCTGCTTCTTGTCATTGCTCCTTGAGGTACTACTGGTGTAGATACTTCTTCTAGGTGCATGTCCTGGAGCTGGTAGCTCATTTGGTCCGAGTCCTCTTGTGTGGAAGTGGAAATGCGTGTGTACTCGGCTGGATCGGCTGTACCGGCTGGATTGTGCGCGGTACTGGCCGGGATGCCTTCAGGACCGGCGAAGTTGATCTCGGAGTTGGCGGCATCACCAAAGGGACCGGCGGTGTCATCCACGTCCCCACCAATTGTGCCGGAAGCTTGGGCCTCTCCGCCGGCGATGCTGACCGGTCTGGTCCTATAGTTCGAGGGTCCGGCGGTACTGTCTGGTCCGGCAGACGTGCCAAATGGTCCTGCTGTCTCGGGCAAGCTTCCTGGTCGGCCAGTCTGGTCTCCTGGCTGGATGTACGACCTGATGTCCTCATCACATGTCCAAGTCCTTATCTTTTATGGAAAAATCAGCTTTTTAAAAGCTACTCTGCCCCATGGGTAGCTCTCGAATGCAAATAGATTTATTACCAGTCTAGTGAAATTGACATTCGTGCATACTCTACGATCCCGTGCATCAATGAAAGATGCGAAAATGGCCAAATATCCCAACCTAATCCTATCCTATGGGTCTACGAACCAAAATCTGAACAAGCCTCAATCAAATTCCTAATACTAGGACCTTCAGTAATACATACACCAATCTTCTTCCAAAACAATCTCATCTCCTTCGTGATTTTAATATCCGGCTGTTCAGCTAAACTATCATCATATTTACAATTCAACCCAGTCAAGTCTGCTTTGTAAAAAAAATTCAAAACAGAAAAATGCAACAAAATAATCGTCAAAGCAAGCACAATCCTGGAAACCACAGAAAAATGCAACAAAATAACCATCAACGCAAACACAATCCCGGAAACCACAGAAAATAACCATCATCTCAACAAAATAACAGTGAATACAAAATATTAAGAAAAAATATTTGAAGCAATTAAAAATCATAGATATAGCAAAATATTTAGAAAATCTAACAAAGATCACATACCTTTGACGGCGGCGGTAAAGACTCCGAAACATCGAGGGAGAAATCTATACCAAAAAACACCAAACCAAAATTAAACACCTTTTTAAAAATAAACCCACAAAAACAAAATTTCAAATATATTTAGAAACCATTTTTTCCCAAAAACCGCGAAAAGTGTTTCTTACCTACAAGTGCAGCAGCAGAGAGGACTCCGCAACATCGGGATATCTATAAACGGTGGGATATTTATAAACGGTGGGATATCTATAACAAAAAATCCAACAAAAAATCAAAACAAAAATAATAGATCAATCATCAACTAAAACATGCAGATCTATCAATGGAAACAAAAAACCATCAAAATTAATAGATCAAACATCAACTGAAACATGCAGATCTACCCATACCGTTGCGGGAGAAAGAGAGAGCGTCTTGGGGGGGGGAGAGAGAGAGAGAGACAAAATACTATCATGGGGGCAAGAGAGAGAGAGAGACGGCGAGAAGAGAAAGATATGACGCCGAGCGAAAGCCGAGAACCTTACCGTGGGAGAGAGATATGACAGAGAGAGAGTAAGAGAACCTTACCGCATGAGAGAGAAAGACGGCGAGAGATCGACGAAGAGAAAAGATGGCAAGAATATCGGTGACAGATTAAGCGATGGCGAGAGAGAAACAGGTTTTTTCGGCTGGAAAATAAGTGGTAAATTATTAGGGTTTGGCTTATCTAGTTGTGGTAAAAATCAGTTAGGTAAAATTGTCAAATCACTATGAAATCACGGTTTGCTAAAAATTCTTGGTTTGTGCAGACTTCTCAAAGTATGCTTTGTATTTTGTTTTTACGAAACAGACTTTTCGAAAAATCTGTTTTGTATTTTTTTACGAAGCAGACTTTTTGAAAAAATTGTTTTGTATTTTTTTACGAAGCACACTTCGAACAAAGCAGACTTCTCCTAAACTCTAAATTGAAGGAAACCGGTTTAGTTAAATTTAATTTTTGGTTTGTGAAAACTTCTCGGGAAGTTTGTTTTGTATTTTATTTACATAACCCTAAACTTTAAACTAAAGGAAACAAGTTTAGTTAAATTTAATTTCCGGTTTGTGCAGACTTCTCGGGGGAAGTATGCTTTGTTAAATCTACGACAGACATATCGAGAAGTTTGCTGTAAACCTAAATTTTAAATAATAAATTTCACTAAATGTGCGATAAAAACTGATGAATCTGTTAAAGATAAATAAATAAATGAAAAACTCAAAAAAATTTCTTTAAAAATTTGTAAATCTAAATTTTCAAGTTTAGCACATGATATTTCAAATTCTAACATGACTTTCTACACAAACTTCAACTATTAACCCACAACATATAATGCAAATATTTGATACCATTAGATCGAATCCAATCTCCTTATTTTGAATTTATTATAACTTTTATATGCTTTGATATGTATATAAATTGTGTTAATAACAATTTAAAATTTGTTGCATATTTCATAATTTTTATTTGATTTAGGTAATTTATTTACAAAGCAGACTTCTCGAAAAGTCTACTTTGTATTTTTTTTTACAAAGCAGACTTCTCGAGAACTTTGCTTTGTATTTTTTTACAATGTAGACTTCTCGAGAAGTCTGCTTTGATCACAAAAAAGCATGCAGGGACTGAAACGTAATTGATATTTCTACAATATTTTTTAGTAAAAGGAGTGTTTTGTTATTTCTCTATCATCATGGGTTAGTTTTGCAAAAATGTTTTCGTGGGAGTTAAACTTACACTTGGAGGCAAGTTTAAGGTTATTTTTAGCAATTCCCCGTTTGTTTATATAATTAACTAATTTATATTTCATTATATGATGTACTACAACCTCTCAAGGAGATCAAGTTTGTTATATTCCTTATCCGCACACCAAATCATCATCAAAAAAAACATGGCTTAGTGTTCTCAAAATTAATACGAGATATAATATTTTAGGAAACTACAAAAACAAAGACGAAATACTTTTGTAACAAGAAAATGATGAAGAATTAAAGGTGGTTGACAACATAGAAGAGGATGTTTGGTTGATAGAGTTAAGAAAAGAGAAGAAATTGATTTCAATGTTGGAGATACCAAAGTAGAAGATGAATTTCAGTGTAATATTTCATCTTTACATGACGATGAGGACGACAAAATGTAAGATATTTTAATTATAAAAATGACATTACAAATTTGTGCAAATGTAAAAATGATATTTTGAATATAAAAATTTATGTACAAAACTCTCAAAATAATACCGCATGGGTCATTCTGCTGCCCGTTCTCCATTTTCACCAAATCTCAAAATTCTCAATCCAGTTTGCCTCTCCAGATTATACCATCTGGCAATATCGGAAAACTCGGAAATCGGGGGACTCTTTTTCATTGCCATTCAGAACTTCTTATAGTTCTTATTACCGATTTTTTAAGATGTGATCGCAAATTGGTCGTTAAATAGCGACCAATTTGCGACCACCTAATAAAAATTACGATGTAGTCTGAAATTGGTCGCTATTTTTGCGATCACGGGGCATTTGTACGTAGTCGCAAAAGTAGCGACCAATTTACGACTACATGATAATTTTTACCATATGTTCGCAAATTGGTCGCTATTTGTGCAACCAATTTGCGATCACAAGTGTATTTTCACATGTTTGTTATCTATTTTTAACATTTAAAACTTATAATTTCAATACTAGGTATGTATAAATCAGTATAAGTCTAAAAATATAAACAAAACCATAAATATTCTGTACTAAATTTATTAACACATAAACATTTCGCGAATTTCAACTCACTCCGAATTAATATGTGGTCGCAAATATTCCCTATATATACGTGACCTTTTTCTCTCATTTCAAAATTCCAAAACTTTTCAAACACTTTTAAACACTCTCAAAACCTTTTCCAAACACTTTCCTAAACTTCTAAACTTTCCTACTGGCGAGTAGCGGTAGATCGATGCGAGGACGTGGAAGACGACAAATCCCATTGTCTTCTGGCCATAACTCATCGGCCTCATCAAACCCGTCATCCGTTGCTTATTGAACGGCATCCCGCCTTTCTCCCCAATATAGCTCACCTCGCACTCGGTGCTTGAAACCGAACCATCTCATCGGTTTTAAGAATCCGAGAAGCATGAGGAGGAAGAGATACCACTTTCTGAAATGGAAAGAACGGAACAAGCTATCACACTTGATAGTTTGTTACAAACCCCGGAGCGGGAATAGTACTTGATTGTATTGTCCCAAGTGCCGGCGCCAAACCCCATGTGGTTAGTAATTTTTTTATAATTTTTTTAATTTATAATATTAAATAATAAATATAAAAATATATATTATAAATATTTAATTATAATAATTAAATTTGATTTAAAATTAAGTATTTTAAAATACTTATAATTAATATATTTAATTTATTAGATTTGACTAGGACAAATGGACTATAGCCTGTCAAATTCAAAAATTTTGAAAAACAAATTTTACGGCCCCTACTATAGTTGGACGGTCGTGCCAACTGAAAGATAAGAAAAATATTTCATTGAATTTGGAGTAAGTATTTTTCTTCATTTTTTATTATTTTTAATTATTATTTTTATTAATAATAACTTATTAATTTAAATTTCGTAAGAAATGGTACACCTGGGATCCTATGATCACTCTGGTGGTACAAATATAATTTGAATCCATTTGTATTAGATGGATGAAAGGAATGGTGAACACGGTTCATACAACCGACAAATGTCTGAGGTGGATCTCCTCTAGTTTGTACAAAACAATGACAGACTATTGGGAAACCGAGGGCGAACGAGAGTAGTAGCAAATCCTCCAACAATTAGAACTACTATCAGGATACCCTTGGTCCGCACAAACATTTGCCGGGCCAAAACTCTTACTTCCAAATTCAATAAGAAATAGTAAGCAATTTAAAATTACAAAATTTAAATTTAAATTTCATTATTTATTTATTTACAATATTTTCAAAAAATTAGAAAATATTTTGGTACGACCAGTCTCTGTTGGGGAATTTTTTATAGAGACTCATATTTGGGAAGATGGGACGTATGTTGATTTGAAGACCAAACAAATCGGTGAAACAAATAAAAGAAACATCCAAGAAAAATTGGTGATGGTTGAGGTGGATCATTGTGAAACGTCTGACGGTACTTCATACCGACTATAGTTGATCTATGATTAAATAAATAAAATATTCATCCAGGTATATATAATTAATTTTTTAACATTTATTTTATTTTATTTTTATTTTAATTAATAATTCAATTTTTTTTTTAATTATTTTTGGTCTTTTATACCAGATGATAGAGGACGTCGTTATGGTCTTGGCAACTTTAACAGGATTCATGGGTCCGGTAGGTGCAGAGATGGCTTCGGATCAACATCTTCCAATTTCGTCGCGTTTCAAGAGCAATTTCTCGCTGCGCAGCATTAAATCTAAGAAGAAGTTGTAGAAAATGCTCGTAGGGAAGCACCAAATGCTCGTATGGAAGAACGAGTATCGCAACTTGATGAAGAATAAAGACAACGTGAATTACGGGATCAGGATCAATTAACCCACATACAGAGATTGGAGATGCTTGTCAGCTACTTCCAATAGACGGATCTCGGATTTGCAACATTTATACGAGACAATAATGCGCCGAACATATCGCCACTTGGACCATCAAACGCGTCTCCATCCTTTTTGCCTTCAGATTTTTAATTTCCACCGCCTGATAACAATTATGGAAGGTGTCGACCGACACCCCCTATGGTGTCATTCGATACCGCCCTTCGAATCCAAATATTCTCAAACTTTTTGAGTTCTTCAAGCAAGAGGAGGCCCTCTACAATCTTACCCTTTTTAAACACTAATTTGACCTTTTTCCACTTCTCAAGGTTACTGAATTGACATGCTTTTGTGGGTTCATGTCGGTCTTTCCTGGAAGAAAACCCTCTTGTCTCTTCACTGACTTTGTGGTCAGAGCAACCTGACTATCCAAATTCTTTATATGAGTACGAAGGGTCTCAAACTTTCCATTCCAATCCGTGTACATGACATCCATCTTACCAGTGAAATCAATTGTCATCTTTTGCTCACCCAAGAAGTTTGTCAAATATAGACTCAATTTTGCTTGATTCTGGTGGCTTTGGCGGTGGTATATGATAAGATGAACTATCGTAAGGCCTTGTAAAGCCACTGCCCTCAATGATTTCTGGTACGACGGGCTAGATCCAAAACTTTCAGCACTCTTGTAACCTACTTTTTGAGCAACATTAGTGAAGTTCTTGTTGTTCTGACCATACTAAAAACTCGGACCATGATATCTTCTACCAATGTAGTTAACATCCTCAAATTCTTCTTCTTTAATGGCATCAATTTCAGTAGTAAAATGGATATTCTTTTTTTTTCTTTTCCAGTAAGAGACTATGCATTGAATCCAACTTAGTTTGAACTTTTGCTATCTGATTACCCTCTAGATTTCTGGCTTGCTTTTTCCTTTAATAATCAAACATCTTCGTGCTATTGGTTGAAGCTAAATTCTTGATGAGAATCTGAGCAATGTGGGCTTCTCGTCATGAAGTTCCCATTACTTGCAGATTTCAACAACATCTGATGTCTCCAATCAACGCCCCAGAAGAATGTGCTTAGCTATTAAGCTTCACTAAACCCATGATGTGGACAGTATCTCTAATATGATTGAAAAAGAATCCAAGTGGTTTTGGAAGACTACATGAACCCCTGAGAAAAAGTAGATTCTAGTATGCGGCTCTTCATATCTAACATCATCATAAAAATGGTTCAAAAATGCATTTTCTGTTGCTTCTCATGCAGTCAGCAAACCTGTAGGAAGCTGCTTCAACCAGCTTAGCTACTTTTCTAGCAAGAGAATATGGGAAAAGTTTACAGAACAGGTAGTCATTGCTGATTCCATTGGCTTTGATCCCACCAACCAGATCTTCGACCTTCTCAATATGATCCATGAGATATTCATTTGAATGTCCATAAACTCTTGTGGTCCCACAAGAGTGTAATATGGTGGCTGAATCTGAAAGTCATGTCTCTCAAAGGCCAGAGGTCTAATCGCTGATCTGTTGGCATAATATTGATTATGCCTATTGTAATCAGCAAGTGTTATGTCAACTTCATTTGCCCCACGTGGGCGCAGTTCTTGATTTTTGTTCTCATCATGATGCTCATGCCGTTCCAAAATCACATTCCCATCAATATCAAGTCTCTAACCATGCACATTGCATCTATTCCCTGCTTCATAAAAAACCTAGCTTCATCCCGAACAATTACTATCGCATCAACCATTTCACTTGTCTTTCTTGCGTTCTTGTTCGTACGCTCTAGGGTTTCTAGTTATTGATTACTGAGATTTACTAGTTTTTCATCATTGTTGCTTCTGGTTCTACGATTAGGTCTACACCTAAAACACACAAGAGTAGAGATAGTGTAAGTAACAAAACTTAAAAATAAACGCTTAGACGAAATTCTATTACCAAAATTCGTAGGAAATTATTAAGTCTCTGGCAGTGGCGCCAAAAACTTGATAGCATTAGTTTTACCCTAGAAAAATCCCGGCAAATGACAGAATCACAATTATAGTATAAAAGGGTATCATATCAGTAGACACTTAATATTGCATGACAAATTCTAAAAAATAAATTAAGCTAAGAAAGTAAATAGAATGACAAATGAAATTATCAAGAAAATTGAATGAGAAACTTGTTGAAAACGAAGTTTAATTTAATGAGACAAACATTACGCCTTGGGAAATTCTCACGTAAATCTGAATTGCAAACTAGAAAATTCTTAGGATTTTAATTAAAAAAATTATTCTTGAACTCGAAACACAATTGCAAATCAACTAACTTTTTTTTACAAAAATTAGTTATGTGTAAACCTTAGAATTCCAAATGTCTTTGTAAATTCAAATCAACTAACTTTAATGTTCAAGTTCGATTGTTCACAAAATTCCTAAGCCAAATTTCTTTTCACCTAGGTAATTTTCTCATCTAAGATAGATCAGGAAATCGATAATACTTTCGTATATGTTGATTAACCTAATTCTAAGTTCTACGTGAGGTGATCAAACTAGAATTAGCGTTTATAACGATCTAGATTAAGAACTATGTGATTATCATATTCATCTAATCTAACAATTAATCTTTTACCTTTGAAAATCCCTAAAACTAACAAACAAACTACTCAGACATGGAGATTTAAACAAACATCATGAATGAAATTTTCATAATAGAAATTAATAAAAGATACAAGTGGTTTGTATTATTCTCTCAGATGAACGAAGTGTCTGAATTGTCTTCTAAAAAGCCCTAGAATAAATGTCTTTATGAATCTCCAATAAATAAAATCTAATACTCCTTGACAACTAAAATAGGCATATTTATAGCTTAAAACACGAATTGGGGCATTCTTAAGTTTTTCAATAAATTTGGACCAACGATGCTGTATCGGAAGACTTTGAATCGCCAAGAGTGTCGATCGATGCCAGATGTGGTGTCGATCGACACCAGTGTGAAACTCTGAGTAAAAAATCTAAAAGACTCCAAAAACACTAGAAAGATTCGATAAAAAAACATATACAATTGTTAAAAACTAGTAAACACCATGATTTAGCCTGCACACTCTCAGATGAGGCCACTAGGCTCTCGACTCTCACTCTTGCGTGTTTACTCTAGCACGTCCACCACGTCTTCCCTTTGGCAACATCTGAACACAAAAACAAGCTAGTCAATCTTTCTGCTCACGAATATCTCCCGGGTCAGAACTGGTTTGACATAACCTTGGTTTTGATACCAAATTGTAACAATAGTCTTTTACTTTCTCAATACGGTAGGTCACAAGATAAATTACAGAACACACAATCAATAATAAACCTAAAATAACCAACTCAATCCCTTAATTTAATATAAAATGTCTTTTAGCTAGTCAAACTTAACATCAAAATAATCTCCAACAAGTAACTCCATAAATCCTTTAACAAGAGAAATGAATATATAAGATAGAACTCCTAAGTTCAGCATCAATTGGACAACCAAAGATAACTACACCTGCAAGAGAGAGAGAGACAGAAAGAGAGAGAGAGAGGGAGAGAGGGGTGAGTAATCGAATATTACTCAACAAAGATAAGCCTTAGGATATACGAATTCTCGATGCACAAATACATCTACAAAAATATGAAGTTTAAAACTAAAGCAAGCAAGCAAAAACGTGTTCAAGATACTCATACAACACATAAGCGGAATTTTGTTCAACCAACTTCTCCATCCAAAACGGAGTGGGTCACCACCTCCCTCTCCATGTCGACCCCTTGTGCCATCCAAATCCCTTATTCCTAAGCATTTCTTCCTAGCTATGCATGTGTGACCAGGTACAACACTACGACATTGGAAATCCCTTTGCTCGTGAGCGATCCGGACCTATGGAGCCCATATGCATCCATAAACCACCAAAGAACTGAATATGTGTACTCCCATGTGTGGCTAGGCACAACCATCTGAACACGCTAATGGGAGTCTTATAGCGCTCCCATGTGTGGTCAAGTACAACCATCTAACTACATCTATGGAAGTCTTATTTATTGCAGGACCTAATGCAGTGATTCCACCTCTAATTGGCTATGGCACTTCGTATTACTAATACATTTCTAGTTTTTCATCAATCATTGATATTAAAACGATAACATATCATCAGATAACACACATTTGTTTTTTTCTCAATTTTTACACTCATTTTTATCATAAGTATATATTAATATTATATACGATCAACAAGAAATTATATACTACTAAAATATGTAATATATGGATATAACCGATTTAATAATAAACAAAATATTAATCAAAGATAAATGTTTATATAAGAAAAACACGAGCTCCTTTTTCACCTTATCGAAGCTGAAAATCTGATTTAGTAGCAATCTTTTCCTGCATCAATTTAGATTAACCGGCAAATATTAAATCAAATTAATAATTTTTGATTTAATTACACATTTTTCAAATTTAACCTTATCCCTGGTTTAATGGTTTAGATTGATTTGAGAATTTTTCAAAAATATACAATTTCACACAGTCCAATAACTAAACCACACAAAACTCATGCTAAATGTAAACATGATTTCTCTTTCGTAAGAAAAATAGTGAGGTTCACATATTGGCCAACAAAAATTAGAAAGCATAGGAACATACCACCATTAATTCCTTAACCAATACTATGACCTGGTTTACTAAAACCAACCACCATCACTAAACCATAACAATTGGTTTAATAACAGTTATTCGACATCTATGGCGTTGTGCAATCGTACCTTCGTCAGGGAGGTGTTTCATGGCAAAACTAGGTCCAAAACGGTTGGATAGATGAAGAGGTTTGCTTCGTGAGGTGTTTCTGTGATGATTTGAGACTTAACAAAGGTTAGACTCACTGTTTTCAACAAATCAAACAAAAACAGAGACTTAGGCAATTCTGGTTACCTCTCTGGCAACAATTGATTACACAATGGCACGAACTCGTCTTGATATAAATCATTAAGATTTTTATACCAAATCCACATTAGTCAAAGAATACGACGGAAGATAAAACCAAGTTTTTCAATCACAATGCGAGATTTTTTTATCATGATTTGTTCGCATCTAAGCAATTGAATGGCTTAACCATTACCGTATGACGAGTGGATTTAGAAATCAAATCAGCTGGTACCGTCGTTGTTTCTTGGATTGGTCAGCTATGTTATTTCATTCTGTATGTGAACCAAAATAGAGTCTCGTTTTGAGTTTTGGTCAGCTATGAAAAAAGCTCTAAGCGATTCCTTGTTCGAGTTCGAGTACACAATTTGATTTATTCGTTTTGGAAAACAATTCTGGAAATTTGTGGGCAACATTGATTGTCATTAAAATTTAAAGGGAGAAAAATAATAACGTAACACATCTATGATCCTGAGGAACGACATAGTCCTTGTGGAGAAATGTGATCGGTTTGGTCTCCGCAACATTCCCATCGACAAGACTTGCTATTTGCCTACAAGTACTTTAGGCCGGTTGTTTTACTATTTGCAACATCCATATCTCGTGGATAGTATAGCAGATTAATTTGTTTTGGAAAACGTAGTTCACGGTGATGAATGACTGATGAACAAGTAAACCCAAGTAAACAAGTACTATCACTCTTACATCAATACTGAAAACCGATGTTCTTACAAATAGTAAATTAAAGATTTATTTTATTGGAATCTAAATCGGATCAAAGTGAAATTAGAGATTTTCACTTTTACGATTTGAGGGGTTTCTTACCATTGTTGGTCGTAGTAGAAGTTTCTCCTTTTCGGGCAAATAAGTGGTTGCCTTGTTTAGGTCCATCACCGTGACTTGGTGGTCCTGAACCGTTAATTAAACATGAGCCTTGGTCATATTTTTCATGTTCAGTTAAAAAGCCATTAAGTGGGTGTTACCGTTATACCTGAACCATGCTTTAATGCATTGGATGGAACAACCTCATTATCATGTGATTTCACTATGCTACTTTGTTCATTGTCAATGTTTTGTAGCAATATCAACACAGTCTTCACAATAGTTTCGATGAAATGAGTCTCTGTTAAGCTGCCAAAACAAAGGAACAAAATGTGATACTTCACAACTACATTCACTAAAAAAGGAACTTGAAAATATGAAACACAAGTATTTCAACTAAGAAATCGTGCTATTACCGATGGCCAAAACCATTGGAAAAATCGAACTAATTTTCAACGATCCTTTTTTGTTGAAAAAGCTAAAAATTCATCAAAAACTTTCGATAAAATAACTTTTGTCAAGATTTTCTGTGTCATTTTTGTACTGTTTCGAAATTGATGAAACCAAATAAGAGATCTCATATATCCTATGATTAATGTCAATTAGGTCTAACCACATCCAAATAAACATGTTCATATGGTCAAAAAATTAGGTAGACCCATAAAGATGGCAAATTAAAATATGCCGCACACAGAATAATCATATCTCGACGGGCATTTAGTCATAGTCCATTATGTATTTGATCGCATCCATAACCATCTATTAAAAATTTGGAGTAGATATTGATAGCTCACTTGTTTAACTGTTCTATCTATAAACTCTGTCAATATATATATATATATATATATATATATATATATATATATTATGAATTTGGAATCTCAAAACTAAAATTTATTGTAAAAATATATACGAGATTCGATTTAATCCACATATTACAATTTAATTTGAGATCAAAATTAGTTAATCTTGACATGGTAGTATGAAACTATTTATTTCCTACTAACTTTAGAAGTAGTTATTACTGTTACAAATATTCTAGGGATCTACTAAATTGTATGATCAAGGAAAAGAATATTTGTACCTTTTACCATAGAGCGTGAACCCAAGCCTATTTGAGACGGACACCAATGCTTTTTTCCAACTATCGATTTTGGACTGCTCATGTCGATTTTCATGTTCATGATGCCTGAAATGGATGCCAAATTCCCCTTCAAGATGTCTCACATGGTTAGGATTCACATTGTAGAAGATGGGAACCACCTTGTGATAAAGATTATATCACCTAGTTAGTACAAAATTATTATTTTTCTAAATATATATATACATGGTCCTAGATCTCACCGTAAGCTTGTCTAGATCCACACGCTTATCGATCTTGGCAATCTCATCCAAGCACCATCTTGATTCCGCGTACCTCTGGGAGAACACGACTAGTGCAAGCTTGGACTTTTTAATCCTCTTGAAAAGATTGGATATATATTCACCTTTGTGCTCTTCTATGTCTATGTAGATGTTTATGCCGTTGCTTTTAAGGGCATCCACGAGAGGGTTGATGAAGTTGTTGCGAGTCTCTTCTCCGCGGAAACTAATAAACACTTGGTATTGTGGAGGGAGGACTTTGTGCTCCATTGGAGAGTTGGTGAGAGTTCTTTACCAGGCGAGGAGATAATAAAGAAGAAGATTAGAGATTATTGTGGAGAGTCTAAGTATTTAAAACCCAAAAAGATGTTTACATCTAACCGTTGACTATTCAAGGTATAACTTTGGTCTATTTTTATTTATTTTATTGAAACAATTTTTTAAGACTAACAATATTTTAAGACTAACAATTTTTTAAGACTAACAATTTTTTTTTAGTCAAACAAAGCGGGAAACAAAGACTAACACTTCTTACATATGATTTTTCATTATTTTTATTTTAATTGAAATATTTATACTTAAAAGTGGGACATAAAAGGTATTATCGCTGTGGGATTGATGTGAGATTCAATTTCTATTGGGATAGATATAACTCTCATCTTAAGATTGATATGAGGCTTCTGTGATCAGTCAAACCGTGAAGGCTACGAATTGTAAGTGTAAGACAAATCCGAGACAACTGAATCACTAGATAACAAGCTTGCGGAACAAGTTGTGGAGAGCGAAAGCTAGATAACAAGCTTGAGGAACAAGAATTTTGGGAGAACATGACACAAATTTAGATCTAATTGTTTTCGACGGAATACGGACAGCTAAATGTAATGGTTCTAACATACAATTCAAAATATTTGATTGCTCAAAGATTTAAAAACCGAATATAATCTTGCAAGTGTATTGTAGTCACTTGAGTTACTCAATTGGATATCCATCTATACGAAATTAGAATACTTCAGCTACTTAATTTAGGTGAATGAAAGAGAGGGTGGATTTTCAATAATCATAAGATAAAACTACGTAAATAAGAGGAAACAACTAAATCAGAACAAAAGGTAATATCAAGGACAAGACTAACAAATTTTTAAGTCGAACAAAGCGGAAAACTGTCAATTCCACATGTTAAAGTTATATCGCTGTGTGTCACACGAAGGTTACATCTTTTTATAATTTGGACGATATGATTATACACAGAGACATTGCTACCTACGATTTTCCACTTAAAATTTAGACCTCTGGATTAAACTATACAAATTAACTAATTGCATTTTAATTTACACGAATTCTGTATATATTTCTAAAATTCATCAAAATATTTTGAAATTACTATTAGTACACTATAATCGCATTTAACCCATTGTGATTATACTAACAAAGAACGATCCAAACAACAAAAAGAACCATTTAAAACCCCAAAACCTCGGCCTATAGAAAATCTCCAAATCGGTTTTAAGCCATTAACTGCGATTTTAAGTTTGCATACAAAAACGTTTTTAGAGTTATTAGTTTCGTCGGTTGAACCAGAAAATGAAGGAGAAATGGAAGTTGAATAGAATGTTTGCAACCCATTTTGTAACTATGAAAGTGAAATCAATTTCGGCACTGAAGATTAAGACTAACAAGGAGAAATAGAGTTCAAAGGGAGGTTTGTGATTTTGTCAATTAGGAGAAGAGATTACATGTTATATAGTACATTTTGTTTTTGATTTAGGGCTTATAGATTTCAAATTTTGGGTTGAGGGTTAAAATCGATTTTGTATGCGAATCCTCAATCGATTTGAGATTTTTTAGGGTTGGGCTTTTGGTTTTTAAGTAGGTTCCGATTCAGACTACCATTTAGGTAAGTTTTCAGGTTAATGTAATCGCGATGGATTAAACGTGTTTATGATGTATTGATTGCAATTTTACAATATAATAACAATTTGTCAAATTTCCGAGACGTGCATGGAGTTCTGTTACAAGAAACATGTGTTTTGTCATTCATTTTTGTGATTACAAACGTAGTCGCAAAATATGCGACTCAATTGAGATTACTATGAGACTAACATGCAACTACAAGCGTGTAATGATTGTGGTTAGTGTTTAGTAGTATTTGTGCAGTTCTTGTACAACCTGAGAGTCATAGCTAAATTTTAGTCGCATATCCTTCACACTATTTGTGACGGTTTACGGACCACAATCTTAGTAGCAATTGAGTGTGTTGTGATAGTATAACATGAAACATATATGTGGAAATAGTTATAATTAAAAATAAATAATCACATAACAGTGATCACAAAGTATTGGTAAAGCACTAGCAAAACATTATATATATGGCCTCATGTTTCTCTTCTCATTTGTTGAATCAAAAATTAAAAGATATATTGGAAAAAATGTGGGGAAATTAGAGTAACGGTAATTCGATAGAGTAGATGTACAAGAAGATTGATAACCAGATAAGAAATTTGAAGAGATGGAGTAGTTCATGAATTTGAAGTAATCACTCAATAACGCATAGTGGGTGTAACTTTTTATGTCTTTATATTATTTCAAAAACGATAAATTTCTTCTGGAACGAAAAAAAAGTTGGAATCATCTATATATGCTAAATTATTATATTTGGTATAACCATGGGAAAAAAACTGAAAGTTTGATGTGAATAGAAATCATGGAGGTGCTATTGAAGAATAAGTAGGTAACTTTGGTAATATATATGTGGAAATATTGACAAATGTATTTCGTGATACTATGAGTGATGATTATGCTAGTAATCATCACGAGGAAGGCTTTAATAATATGGAAGAAGAATCTAGTTCGGAGATAAAAAATTTTTTTTACAACATGTTAGAAATTATAAAAAAATCCATTGTGATGGTTGTTATGAATGGTACTCACAGATATTTTTACCTACTCGGTTCATAAAAACTAAGTGTGGTTTTAATCTTGTTGAAAAAATGCATGGACTCGTGGGTGGAGTTGTTTTCGGAATATTTATCCGAGAAAATCAAGCGACGAATTCATGTTATGAAATCGAAAAACTGAAAAAAAATTTAGGCCTTTCATTTTATAAAATTTATGTGTGTGTGTATTCATAATTGTATGATCTTTTCGAAAAAGATGAAAATTGGAGAAAATGTAAATTTTCTAATTTACCTTGAAAAATGGAGAAAATGTAAAATTTTTAGTTCATGAAAACTAAATCTGATTTTAATCTTGCTGAAAAGTGTATGGACTCGTGGGCAGAATTTTTTTCTGAATATTTACCCGAGAAAATTAAGTGATGGGTTCATGTTATGAAATCAAAAAACTGAAACAAAATTTAGGCCTTCCATTTTATACAATTTATGTGTGTATGTTCACAATCGTATGATCTTTTGGAAAGAAAATGAAAAATGAAGAAAATGTAAATTTTCTAATTTACCGTGATTTAAGCCTAGTGAGGATAGAAAGAAAATACTATTAATACAAACCATTTATTCTAGGTATGTACCTAATTTCTTCCACATGATAATTTTTTAACTAATTTACTTTGTACTATTTGATATATCATAGCTTCCCAAGTGGATAAAGTTTTTTATATTCCTTATTTGCACATCAAATTATCAAAAAACATGGCTTAGCGTTTTCAAAGCCAATTTAAGAGCGAATATTTTTGGAAACTACAAAAACAAAGAGGAAATTCTTTTACAACAAGAAGATGATGAAGAGGTAAATGTAGTTGACGATATCTATGTAGATTGTTTGATTGATAGAGTGAATCAAAGCGAAGAAATAATTTTGATGTAGGAGATGTCAAAGTAAAAGATGAATTTCAATGTAATATATCATTTTCAGATGACGATGAAAAAAAATTATAGTTTAAATATATCTAAAACCGTAGTAATATATATTTCTCTATATTTTTCTAAAAAGTATGTAAATATGGTTTGTGACATTAGTTCCAGTGCAAGTTATTGACATCACGGTTAGTAAGTCATATCTGTAAAAACGAAACCATTTTCTATGGTTTTAAGTTTTTAACACTTATATATTAAAGTTCTGGAAATGAATACCGAATGAAACTACTCGCCTAGGGGTTCTACGACTACAACGCACTGTGACTAATATGTGACTCCCATTAAATTGGAGGGAGTTGAATTTTTTTGAATTATTTCAACTCCCTCCAATATAACGGGAATCGCATATAGGTCACCAATTTGTGACCAATACGCCGCTCCAAGGGAATTACGAACAAACACGATCTTCCTCCAGCCGCATTTCATTGACCTCATCAAACCCATCAATCGCCGTAACGAGAGCAGCCTCCCGTCTGTCCCCCACAGTACACCTTCACTCTCCATACAACTCCCGAAACAAAACCATCAAACTGTATCCACCAATCGTCGGAATCAGAAGCATAAATTATACCCTCAAAAACTCAAACATGGGACAAACTATCAAGTTGTATAGTTTGTTACAAACTCAGGGACAGAAAAAATATTTTGACGTATTGTCCCCAATTCCATCACCAAACACTACTTGGTAAATTTTAAATTTCAAATTTAGTTATGAAATTAGAAAAATTATATATTCAAACAATAGGTATTCAAATTTATTTATATTCCTATAGGTTTGATCGGGTTAAATGGGCTATAATCCGTCAAATTACAAAATTTAAAGAAAACATTTGACAGACCCTATTATAGTTTGATGGTCATGCAACAGAATGATAAGAAAAATATTTTTTATTGAATTTGTAGTAATTATTTATCTTTATTTTTAAATATTTTTAGTTATTATTTTGTTTACAAATAAATTATTAACAGCATTATTTTATAATTTTATGAAAATCAAAATTTCAATCAATCGTATACATGAGATCCTATGATCACTTTGGTTGTACGTAAGAAGTTTGAAACGGTCTCTGTTCGACCGATAAAGGGAATGGTTAGCACCATTCACACTACTAGCAAACGTCCAAGGTAGATTTCTCCGAGTCTCTACAAAATTATGACAAACTACTAGATTTTAACAGAGGTGAATAAGAAGAGTAGTAATGCATCCAACAAGTGTAACTCTTCTCGTGATGGCCTTGGTTTTTGATAAACATTTGTGGGGAAAAAATTCCTATTTAAAGATGCAACAAGAAATTTTAAGAATTTATATTTAAAATTGTAATTTTAGTCAAATGTTTATTTATTTATCACAATTAAAAAATATTTAGGAAAAATGAGTTGGAAGGACCAGTTTGTATTGGAAAAATCTTTATAGAGATGCATACACGGGAAAACGGGACATATTTTGACATGAAGACAAAAAAACTCATAAAGCCTGCAAATAGAATTTAGAAGAAAAAATGGTGATCGTTGAGGTGGATCTTTGAGAGATGTCTGATGGTACCTCGTGTCGTTTAGAGCTCAATACGGACGAAGTAAATAAAATATTCATTCACATAATAATCAACCCATTTTAATGTTTATGATTGTTGTAATTTATTTATTTATCGTAATTAATTTAATTTTTCAATTAATCTCTTTTTTATTTTAGTCTTCTATTCTGTATGAAAAAGGACATCCGTATGAGTCTTAACCGTGTTCATGGCAGCGACAAACACAAAGAAAGATCGGCTCAAAGAGTTCTTCCGAATGTAACGGTTCAAGAACCACCATCTATTATGAGGTAACATACCTTGCATTTGATGGTGTATCGTCTGTGAAAGATATTCTCCAGTTGAATGGTCTCGGCTGGATCGACCATTGTACTTAGGATTCTCCGTGTTATTAGCACTTCTCCTATGTATGGATACTCTGTATCTCCATACTCTCCTTCTGGTTCTATGTCTTCTTCATCCTGACACTTGTACTCTCCAGCCTCCATGATCAACATAACTCATTGATTTGGGCACTCGTTCGAAATGTTGCTGCGCCCCCTACACTTAAAACATGTTATATCACGTGGTCGTTGAGGGTTTAATGACTTACTTGGCTTGACTCCTTGATCACGAGTTTGTTCAAAGGCTTTGCTCTTGAATTTTGACTCTATTTCAAGTCCTTTTCCCTTGTCCATTGGCTTGTCGCTACCATTGTTTGGTGTCGAGGGTGTCTTGGGCCAGTTGCATAGGAATTGGCCGATAGCCATCATCCTTTTCTTTAGGTTGCTACGGAGGTCCTCTCGGTCTAGGGTTGTGGCTGTAAGGCCGGTAGCCGTCTTTCTCCTCCTGATGGGGTCCTTCTTGATCCGGTCGTGGTCTAGGATGGTTGAAGGCCTCGGCGAGGCCTTGGGCATTGCCAGCCCTCTCGATATGCACATTCTTTATGGCCAGGAACCTCGCCGGCTGCTCCACGTGTTCAAGCCTTTCTTTAATGGAGGCGAGTTGAGTTTGGAGCGTGATAAGCATGGCCATAATTGGCTCGGTGGCATCTTGATTGATATTCTCTGCCATCGTGTGCTACAAATTAATTAAGGATGACTTGCTATAAGATTTATTTTAGGAGATTTAGCTTTTACGAGAAAACACAAAATATATATGAGAAAAGCCAAAATATGAGGAAAAAGGAAAATCACCTAATGCACTATGCCAATTTTCTTTTTATTTTTTTGGGTAGTTTTCTTTTATGTTGATGGTAATAGAAAACGACAACCTAGATTAATGGAAATACTAAGGCATAGCGATGAGCGTAGGTGATAGGTGCCTAGTTTATAATTTGTTTTTGAATGTGAATGATTAAACTAATACAAGAACTAAAATATAGCTAAGATAAGAAAAAGAAAATCTGGTTTTTAAGGGCTTGAGCTTTGATATCAAAAATAATACAAGCTTGGGATCGCGGTCATGAGGCTCTCAGACCGGTACAAGGAGCTTGGGCGAGAAATTCGTTCGTACGCTTCTTAGGATAGTTTTGAAAGTGTGGTTGGTGTGATTGGGCGATGTGAACCACACGAGGTGTGAGAGGCCTCGTGGTGAATCACAGCTCTAGTCCTAGGAGTATGGGTCTCAACTAGATTAAGAGTTAGACAAGAAGAGTTTTGTACGAAAAGACTCTTTAAATAAAAATGCTTGTGTTTATGCTTAAGGAGCCTTGTTAATATGTTCGCCAACCTTGACCTTCTAGGGTCAACAAACAAACACAACCGAAAGGTTAAAAAGTGCAAAAGAAAATTACAACAAATGGAAACAACCGAAAAGCAAAACTATTTATTGTCCATAACTCAAGAAAAGAAAAAAAATACTAAGTTCTACTCTGCAAAAAAGAAAAACAAAATATATAAATGTAAAATTTACCTACTTATCTTTTGGCTAAGAAACAGAAATTAGCCGCCTTTTGTGAAGGATGTGAGCATGGCCTTCTTTTGTGTGTTTGGAGTAGGGTTAAGAATCTTTGGGACCCATATTCCTAGCTCTAGAAGTATGGGTCTCAACTAGATTAAGAGTTAGACAGGAGGACCTTTGTGCACGAAGACTATTTAGAGAAAAATGTTTGTCTTTATTGATATGTGAAAAAACTACAATGCTGAAGGAGCCTTATTAATATGTTCGGTAGTGTTGACCTTTTAGGATCGGCACACAAACAAAAAGGAAAAGTTACAAAAGTTCAAAAAGAAAAATACAACAAGTGAAAACAACTAAAAAGTAAAAATACTTATTGTCCATGACTTAAGAAAAAAGAAAAATACTAAGCCGTACTCTACAAAAGAGAAAAGGAAAAATATATAAATGTAAAGGTTACTTACTTATCTCTTGGCTATGAAATAGAAAATGTCCGAATTTTTTGAAGGACATGCACCTTGCCTTTATTTGTGCGCTTGGAGTAGGGTAACGAATCTTTGGGCCTTGACCTCTTTTGCAACGAGAGCCCAAGTTTTTGGAGCTGATTGGTGAAGTGGTAGGCCTTTGTCTTGCTTGCTGAACTCTTGGCCCGTGGCCGAGTTGCTTTGGCCTGCTTGATCTAGAAGCTCTTCCACGAACATGCTGAATTTGTGGTAGAGTGCACGAATTCTTCTTCTGGTCATTGCTCCTTTTGGCAACATTGAGGCAGAAACCTCCTCCTAAATCCATGCCATGTAGCTGGTTGGTCAGTTGGGCCGAGTCTTCAAGGGTGTTGCTCGTGCTGGCCATCTCGCCGTTTGATCCGGCCATATTGCCCATGTCACCACTCGGGCCGACTATGTCCCCAATCGAGCCGGATGTGTCGTGCAAATCTTCTGGTCGATCATCCTCTTGGTCAGCTCTTTTTGGTTGGCAATTGTATTTGGTACCCTCATCGGGGTGCTTCCCACTTACAACATTGAGAAAGACTCTCCTAGAAGAAAAGGTAGACGAGGCTCACTATAAGGCAATGAAGAAGACGAGAAGATAATATGCCCTAACAAAGATGCATACTACGAATTCCACAAGATTCACTGTCACACAACCACCATGTTTTGTAGTATGAAAGATTTATTGAAAGCAAGTTTTATAGCTCGCAAAATTAAAGGAGTAGATATCAATCTTATCATCGAATTTGAACATGATGAAGATTCACCAGAAAAGCAACAATATTTGAGTGAGGAACAAAAAGAAAAGGATCAACGTACTCATTAGGGGGTGGAGGATTTGCTGAAAAACTGTTAACTCAATTGAAAGACATCATTGTTGAACCGATTTGAGAAATCAAGTTAGAGTTCATTTCCATTTGATTATTTGACAACCAAAACAAGACCTTTATTGGTGAACAGGGACATAGGTCTATATTGCGATGTCTCAAGAGTATTGATCAATACTGGAAGCTTAGTGGACGTAATATTAGTTAACATGTTTTTCTAGTGATTCTGCCACTTTGATAATCTTGGAATCAGCCACTGAAATCATGAAGTTAGAAATTTTCACAATGGTAGATCTACCAACACCCTATAATGCAATCCTAGGAACCCCTAGTTATACGCTATTAGGGATGTCTCGTCAATCTATCATCAGTGAGAAATTTTTGGCTCCAGAAGGAGTTGGGGGTAGTTAGAGGAAAACTATTTTTACCTTGGATCCCTTATGATCAAGATCAAAATACAGAATTTTGGTGAAAAAATACCACACGCACGGAAAGGTTTGTGGATTCATTACAATAATCACAAAATATTTTTATTGACTATGGTAAGAAAAATGTCCTATGAAGGAAAACATGATGCTTGATCCTTGTAAAGGATACATATGAAGGAAAAAAGAACACCCACAAAGTCCACGGAATCGAGCCCAAGGGTAATACCATTGCACCTCATGGAACCCTAAACAAACCTATAACATATAAAAAAGAAATAACCCTAGAAAAGGAGAAGTACCTACAACCGCAACCCAAACGACATAGAGAGAGATCGAGATCTTTGTGCCACCGTCACCAGAAAAATCCGCCATGATTGCACCTCGTCGTCGTCCAGATGGGCAATTAAAGTGCACAATTCCAATTTTTTAGAGGATATGTTGCAATCATGTATGTGAGATTGGGGTGGTCTTTGTGAAAATTATTTTCCATTAGCAGAGTTTGCATACAATAATAGTTACCACAGCAGCATCAAAATGTCACCATTTGAAGCCTTGTACGGATAACTTTGTCGCACGCCATTATGTTGGACTGAAGTGGGGGATCGCAAGGACCTAGAACGAGAGATGGTTCAAGAGACAGTGGAGCAGCTGGGGATTCTTCGTGAGAGATTAAGTGAGGCTCATGATCGCTAGAAAAGTTATGCTGATAAAAGACAAAGGGATCTAGAGTTCACGGTAGGCGACGATGTGTACCTAAAAATGTGAATATTCAAAGGACCAGATAAGAACAAGAAGCTCAGAAAGCTTAGGCCGTGTTTCATGTGACCTTACAAGATTACTAAAAGGATAGGCGTCGTTGCCTATAGGTTTGCATTGCCCCAAAACTTATCAGCATTTCACGACGTGTTTCATGAGTCAGTTTTGCGTAAAGTAGTCAAAGAGCCTGAGCTGATCATACGACAACCACCAGAGGACTTGAAAACGAACCTAACAGCTTTCAGTAGATCGACACGGAGTAGTGGATATCAAGAAATTGATTTGCAAAGAAAACACGTCAAGAAGAAACATGGGAGTCTGAACAAGATATGAAAGAGGTGTATCCTGGATTATTTGAAGACCAAAGAAAAGATCAGTCGGGACACTTGAATTTGAGGACAAATTCTATTTTAGTGGGGGAGAATTATGACATCCCGGCCCCGAACTGAGCCACAAATCCCATCGAATCGAGCCGGACGGTAACATCATTGCACCTCATGGAACCCTAAACGAACCTATAACATATAAAAGAAGAAATAACCCAAAAACGGGACGAGTACGTACAACCGAAACCCAAACGACATAGCGAGAGACCGAGATTCTAGTGCCGCCATTGCCAAAAAAATCCAAACTCGTGTCATGCAATCTGGAGACAGGTGTGACAGTTTCCATCATAAAAAAGGATTATGTGCGCTTTAGGGGAATCTAATATTTTTTCTTAACAGATTCTCCGAACTCGTGATTGGAAAATGTCACGAGTATCTAATAAAGTATCTCCGGGTCTGCGACCTAACAAGACTCTTTTGCTGTAAAAAGCCAAGGTGTACCAATGCGAAATGTAAACTACAAAACCACTGAGGAAAATTAAGTGTATGCCACTCCAGATAATCTAAAATATTGTGACTCGCTTCCACAACCTCTCCTGCATAGTATTCAGGGAATACAAACTAAAAATTTGGGTTCGCATCCGAGGTCTTGAATTTTTTCAAGTTCAACAGCCAAGCAGAGGGACTCATTTTTCGGTTCTATGTGAGATATATATTGCCCAGGTCACAACATTGTGTCCATAGAAATATTTTGCAAAAAAGGGACAAAATGAATGAGAGAGCACTATGTGACACAAATAGGACCATGTCTAACATAAAAATTTTTAAAATAAAAATCTAATCATGTCGAATTCTTCCTTACGTTACCAAAGGTCCTAGAACTAAGCGAACCAAAGTGTATCAGATTATGCCTGACAACGCTTTATCCACTTTAGGAAAAGGACAACGACCACCAAGAATTCCAAAGACTATCTTTGAAACAACCAGTCCTTGTAGAAACAACTACGTAAGGGAGTCTCATATCTATCCCATAATAGGGAATGTAAACATCGACAGCTAAGTATTCTATAAAACTGTACGCAAGAAAAGGTCTTTACAGTCTGTTTCATATACTACCGTCTTCTCCAAAGATCTATTGAATGCAGAATAAAGAATCCATTGTGTTGGCAAAGACATGATCAAAGAAGTCACGAATGAAGATTATGCTATCACAGCAGCGAAAGTTGTTTACAAAGTAAAGGTGAAAAACAAAGTCATGAGCGAAGTGATCAAGGGCGACCCTCATATCATCTTAGTGCCTTATAAATGTGCTGGAAACAGTATCGAGTACAACATCAAATGTAAGGGGATTTAGACATATTTTGCTAAGGCTAGAACGATTCTTACTCTTGGGATACAAGGGAAATCTAAAGATGCTTTTAAGAATTTGATGACCATGGTTTTGAAACTGAAGTTTATGGATACTATGACTTGTTTCACAGCGAGTTCGAGTGTTTTGCTTTGCTGAAGTTTGACAAAGTCAAACTCGTGACTGTTAAGAAGCGTTTAATAGGAGACAATCCATTGGTATCATTTTCTCTCTTTTTTTCTTTTTTTTCTTCTATTTTTAGGCATATTTTCTTATCTTGATTTACTCTCACCCCCGGGGCAGTGTGAAGTAAGTTTGGTGAGGGTGTTTATTGCTAACCTGTTTTCATTTTCACTTTGTAGTTTGAGTCAATTTGCCTGTTTAAACTTTGGTTATTTTTGTGTTGAAATATTTTCAAGCATATCTTGGAACTAATTGTTTGCTGCTACTTTTGTGACCATTCTAGCACCTTTTGATAGGAGACTTGCCTGAATGGAAACCCATTAGCAAATCAACTTACCGAGGTGACTATACCACATCAGAATTCAAATTATCCAACGGTAACTCAAAACCCAAATTAGTATAATTTTCTCTTCATGGGGTTCGGTAGCAAGATTCTTCACCCTTTTATGTGGTAAAGTACGGTTCTCCCCTCTCTTCTCTTCAAATTTGTAAACCCCTTATGTTGAATTAGATGTGATTTAAGTGGAAATTAATCTAGAGCTGGCGTAAATTCGCATCCTTTAGATCTCATGGAAAATTTTCACATAGGGTGATCGATAAAAAAATACAATCCTACCCTAAAGAGTAGAGAGAGTTTAATTCGATAAAAATTGCAATGATACTCTAGAAAATTAGGGAGAAATGGAGTGTAAATAATTGAGAAAAAAAGAGAAGAAAAGAACCGGAAGTTGAAAAAAAAGAACACAAGAGAGATGAGTCTTTAAGGTTCCTTGATCTATACTTCCTCGATGCGACTGCATGCTAGAGTTTATTAGAGGTTAGCAAGGTGATTTTGGATTTCTCATAGTGATTTGGTATGATTGTTGAGCTTATGGAGAAGTACATGAAAGTATCTATCTAAGGTTGATGTTGTTTGATGTGAATTACATAGTTGGAATTGATGCATCTTTCTAAAGACTATGTCTGTTTTTTGCACTTCTAACTTCCTTTTGTACTTAGACTCTAGGTTTCGGAGAGTTGATGTGTTGTGACACTATAACCATTGTTTTGCAAGTAGTTTTGAATTTTATTGAGTATTTTTAGTCTTTTATGAGTATTTATAGGTTTTACGTTATATTGGATGAATACAAGTAATTTTGGAGAAATTGGAATGCATAACTGAGTTGAAGCAATTGAAGTTTTGCACTCTTTAAAAGCCTTTGCACCATTGGATCAAGCTGAAACTATTTCACAAAAGCGAGGAACAAGTTAGCTTTCAGTTGCTAGTGGTTTTGAAGTCAATCCAACTAGGTTTTGTGATCAAAGTTTAGTTTTCGTATAGAACAGTCGAGTGCTCTGCTGTAGAAGAATGGTTTGGGCCCACATTAGGCCCATGTAATCTGACTCCTATTTGACCTAATTTGAGTTTGCAAATATTTAAACGTTTTTCACACACTTTTTAGGGCTGACTTTTGTTTTCCTTGGGAATTCTTTGGTTTTGGCACTTGTAAGAACATTTGGAGAAGAAAACTTGAGTCCACACCTTTGTTTATGATTTGATTATTGCTATTTTTATCTAAGTAAATCCCTAATTAAGTTTTAGGGTTTTCAAAGGGATTTCATGAAGCGCTAAATTACGGTGGTGCAATTAGGGATTTTCACATGAAACTTCATTTAGGTATTTCTTATTGCTTGGTCTAATTTGATAAATCAAACGCGTGTTATTAGGTTTCCTCAAAAGAAACTAGAAGAGCAAACTGTCATTAACCAATGAAATATTATGTTAAGACAATTTGTGAACATATATTTAGACTTTCACTACAAGAAAACAGTGATTTGCGATCACACATATGGTCACAAAATGGTCGCAAAGTCTTCGTCGCAAATTAATGTGGTCGCAAATTAGTCACAAATTTGTGACTATTTTGCGACCATGGTAACAGTTGTATATTTTGGGACCAATTACCGACCACAACGTTGTCACAAAAATTGCTACTAATTTGCCACTCCATTGTAGTTACAAATTTTGTGACCAATTAACGGGTGCTATCATACCAGCTAATGCACCAGATCCCATCATAATTCTATAGTTAACCGTTCTTGGGTAAGAGTAGTACTAGGATGGATAACCTCCTAAGCAATCCTGTTCTTGCACCCCCATTTTCGAAGAATCAGCCATTTCAAACACGAATTTTGGCCCATAGTTACAATTTCATTAATATTCTTTGTAGATGTGTCATTACATACATGAAATATGAAATGTATGGTAGAACATACGTTTACCATAACATAGTTTTGTTAGGGTTATTTTGGGTTTTCTAATTTAGGTTGATTCCTCAAAATCACTCCTAAATTCGGAGGAATTCTAACCTACGGTCAGCATATGTTATAGCTTATATTTCATATTTCATGTATGTAATAGCTACCTAAAATAAACATTGACGAATTGTAACTACGAGTACAACATATGTAGTCGCATATTGGTTGCAAACATGCGACCAAACAGTGGCTACATGTCTTGGTCGCCAATCGGTCGCATATTGGTAGCATTTTGGCTGCAAATACTGACCAATATGCAACTACGGACTTTAGTCCCAAGAAACTGACTACTATGCGACTACTCATATGTACTCACAAATTGGTCCCAAATTGGTCGCAATATTTTTGACCTCGAATATGGTCGCAAAATGGAGTGGCAAAATGACTACTTTCTTGTAGTGCAAATTCCCAATAGAATCCCAATTCTGATGGGATCCGGTGCATTAGTGGTGGTATGATCGCACCCATTTGTACATGTCTTGCAATTTCATATATGCTCTTATACCTCATAGAGAAATGATTCTTCGTGGCCTCAAAAAATCATTGTTATACGCGGCAGCAGTCCTCCGCCAGCAGTTTTTCCGACTTGTTTCCGCCTCTTTCCATCTCTGATGGAAGTCGCTCCCTTCCTCTTCCATTTTCTAAAATTAATGTGTATATGTGTTCACGATTGTATGATCGTTTGGAAAGAAGATCAAAGTGAGAAAAAATTTAAATTTTGCGATTCACCATGACATAATCCAAGCGAAGGTAGGATGATGTATCAACGCGAGAAAATTGCAGTGACAAGGGAAAGAATCAAAATCAACTTGAACAATTTTTTCATGCTCATTTGAACACGAATTTAGTAGCAGTACGTAATAGTACATGAACGGAGATAAAATTTGAATTTCCTACACGAACTCTATCCCGAATGCCTTTTTCACCAAATCTGTTAATGCCATTATTAAACCACAAAAGATTCTTAGTCAGCCGCCATTGTGGCAACGGATGGACGAATGTGCAAGTTAAAACAACGTTGTTTGCACTTCAAGTTAAAACGACGTCATTTTAAGTTATGGTTTAAAAAAACTTCAAGTTAAAACAAGGAATTTTTTTTGAAAACAATAATTACTATGAAATATTAGACCCTTAAGCTAAAAACGTTAGAAGCTCTCCAATGAAAAGCTCTTAGTCCTCCGCCAGCAGTTCTTCCAGCTTGTTTCTGCCTCTTTCCATCTCTCGTGGAAGTCGCTCAATTCCTGTTCCCCACCCCCCGTTTCCCCTCCTGTTCCCCGTCCTGTTACTCCTCCCGTTCCCCCTCCTGCTCCCCTAAATCCTCCCGATTTCTCTTTAACTGAGTCCCCCCACTCTCCTCCCCCTCTTTTGGCTTGCGGGTCATTCTCAACTCCCCCTCTTCCTTACCTCCTCCTCTGGACGTTGTGGAAGTCTCAGCTACCTCCCTACAATATTTTCCATCCTTTGCCTTTCGGGATCTGTGTACTTGGGTTGGGATCGTGAAATTATTTTTTAACCATAACTTAAATGACGTCGTTTTAACTTGAAGTATTAAATGACCATTTTAACTTGCACATTCGTCCATCTGTTGCCACATTGGCGGTTGTCTAAACATTTTTTCTTGGATTAATAATGACGTTAATGGATTCTATGAGAAAGGCAGTTGCGATAGCGTTCGTGTAGTGATACAAGCCTCGATTCATGGCTTATATGCGCGTGGGCTGTTTGGAGAAGGTTAGGTGAGAAACTCGACCTTAGACTTCTTGGATAGGGGTTTTTGGGTTGGTATTCGATGGAAAGTGGAAGTGAACCACACGAGGGGTGATGAACCTCGTGATAAATCACAAACTTAGAGCTAGGAGGGCTGGTCTCAACTAGGTTCTAAGCGCACAAGATTCTTATAGAGAAAACTTGTTGGAAGAAAGTTCTACTTTATTAATATCAAAAAGGTTGTCGAACTACATTGCTGGAAGGAGCCTTATTAATATGTTCGACAACTTGACATTCTAGGGTTGACTCAAGGAAAGAAAAGGAAAGATTACAAAAGTGCACAAATGGAAAATGTACAAAAGTGCATAACCGAAAAAGGACCTATTCCTAAAATGTCTTTGACTCAAAAATGTAAATATTCTAGATCCTACCCTACAAAACAGAAAGAGGCAAATATTCGTATTGAAAACTTACCTTACTTACCTCATGGCCAAGAAATGGAAGGTGGCCGTCCTTGTGGCATGCACGCGCCTTGCTCCTAGTCTTCGATTTGAGTAGGGTTAGGAATCTTTGGGCCCTGACCTCTCTTTCCACTAAAGCCCAAGTCTCGGAAGTCTCTTGCATTGTTGAGAAGCCTTTGGACTCTTCTTTGCACTTCTGGCCCATTGTCCTTAGTCGATCTTCCTCTAGGAGCTTGTCGACCCATAAGCTGAACTTGTGGAAGAGTGCTCTTGGTCTGCTCCTTGTCATTGCTCCTGGTGGCACTACTGGTGTGGAGACTTCCTCTAGATGCATGTCCTAAAGTTGGTAGCTTATCTGGTCCGAGTTTCCTTGTGTAGAAGTTGAAATGCTCGTGTACTCGGCTGGATCGGCTGTACCGGCTGTACCGGCTGGACTATGCGAGGTACAGGCCGGAATGCCTTCAGGACCAGCCAAGTTGATCCCAGAGTCGGCGGCGTCACCAAGGGGACCGACGGTGTCATCCACGTCGCCACCAACTGTGCCGGAAGCTTGGGCCTCTCCGCCGGCAATGCTGATCGGTCCGGTCCTATTGGTTGAGGGTCCGGCGGTACCGCTTGGGCCGGCAGATATGCCAAATGGCCCGGCTGTCTCGGGCAAGCTTCCTGGTCGGCCAGTCTGGTCTCCTGGCTGGACATACGACCTGATGTCCACATCATCCCCTCCTTCTTCAGTAGGTTTTGACCTCAAAACTGGTTCATCTGCATGGAAAGGGGCTAAGTCAGTTACGTTGAACGTGTTGGACACATTAAACTCACCTGGAAGCTCGATCCGGTAGGCATTGTTGTTGATCCTCTCCAGCACTCTGAATGGTCCATCTCCTCTTGGTGCTAGCTTGGAACTCCTTAGGTTGGGGAATGATGAGGACATCAGGTCGTACATCCAGCCAGGAGACCAGACTGGCCGACCAGGAAGCTTGCCTGAGACAGCCGGACCATCTGGCACGCCTGCCGGCCCAAGCAGTACCGTCGGACCATCGACCACAAGGACCAGAACAACCAGCATTGCCGGCGGAGAGGCCCAAACTTCCGGCACACTTGGTGGCGACATGGATGACACCGCCGGTCCCTCTGGTGATGCCGCCAACTCCGGGATCAACTTGGCCGGTCCTGAAGGCATTCCGGCCAGTACCTCGCACAATCCGGCCGGTATAGCCGATCCAGCCGAGTACACGCGCATTTCCACTTCTACACAAGAGGACTCGGACCAAATGAGCTACCAGCTCCAGGACATGCACCTAGAGGAAGTATCTACACCAGTGGTACCTCAAGAGCAATGACAAGAAGCAGATCAAGGGCACTCTTCGACAAATTCAGCTTATGGGTCGACAAGCTCCTAGTGGAAGATCGACTAAGGACAATGGGCCAAAAATGCAAGGAAGAGTCCAATGGCTTCTCAACAACACAAGGGACATCAAAGACTTGGGCTTTAGTGGCAAGAGAGGTCAGGGCCCAAAGATTCTTAACCCTACTCCAAGTCGAAGACTAGGAGCAAGGCGCGTGCATGCCACAAGGACGGCCACCTTCCATTTCTTGGCCATGAGGTAAGTTAAGGTAAGTTTCAATTCGAATATATGCCTCTTTCAGTTTTGCAAGGTAGGTTCTAGAATATTTTCTTTTATTGAGTCAAAGACATTTAGGAATAGGTCCTTTTTTGATTATACACTTTTGTATCTTTTCCTTTTGTGCACTTTTGTAAGTTTTCCTTTTTTTATTTGGGTCGACCCTAGAAGGTCAAGCTGTCGAGCATATTAATAAGGCTTCTTCCAGCATTGTAGTTCGACAAACTTTTTGATATTAATAAAGATAGAACTTTTTCCCCAACAAGTTTTCTCTCAAGAATCTTGTGCGCTTAGAATCTAGTTGAGACGAGCCCTCCTAGCTCTAAGTTTGTGATTTATCACGAGGTTCATCACCCCTCGTGTGGTTCACTTCACATTTCCATCGAATACCAACCCAAAAACCCCTATCCAAGAAGTCTAAGGTCGAGTTTCTTACCTAAACTTCTCCAAACAGCTCACGCGCATACATCCTTGAATCAAAGCTTGTATCATTGTTGGTATCAGAGCTTAAAGCTCCTAAACCAGGTTGTTTCTATCCTTTAGCTTGTTTTGTTTTTAGTTCTTGCATTAGTTTAAGTCGCATTCAAGAAAAATAAAAAAAATAACATCAAACTCCAAACCGAGTGCATCTATCCTTCTACGTGTATCACTAGGGTTTAGATTCATTTTTGCATTACCATTCACGTTTTCCTTTTTGTTTAAATCATATTTCTTTTATTTTTAAGTTAAATTAAAAAGAAAAGAAAAAGAAAATAGGAAAAATTCCAAAGGAATTCGAATTGGACAGCTAGCACAAGTTGTCAAGAAAGTTTTCTTTTTTTCAAATCTTCACATTTTTGAATTTCTAATTCCCAGATTTTTTTCCTTTTTGCAAATTTTCGAGTCCTTATAAAAAGAAAACCCTCCTAATAATTTAGGAGCACCCTAACTTGTCTTCTTTCTTTGTAGCACGCAATGGCAGAAGAAAATAGAGAAGCAACCGAAGCCATGATGGCCATGTTCACCACTCTCCAAACATAACTCGCATCAATAGGCGAGAGGTTGGAGCACGTGGAAAGACCGGTGAGGTTCCAGGCCATAAGGCACGTGAGAGCTGAGCAAGACCGTCCTGAGGGTCCTGAGCACCTTAGGACACGGCACGAACAAGAGGAACCCCAGCCAGATGGAGATTAGGACACACCACCTCATAACTATCACCATAGGCCGAAAGGACCTCCACGGCAACCAGAGGCAGAAGATGATGGCTTTGAGCCATATGGTCTTCGCCAGAGACCAAGAATGCCTCCTAGACATCATGAGGATGGAGATGAACACGCCTATAACTGGGTAACTCATCCTGATGTTAAGCTAACTCCTCCAAGTTTTGCAGGAAAAGTAGACCCCAAGGCTTACCTAGATTGGGAGAGAAGGATGGATCATATCTTTGATCATTACAACCAACCAAGACTCATGGGTCGACATGAAAGACCTCATGCGACAAAGGTTTGTTCCACCTTACTTTCATAGAGATTTGCAACGTCGTTTTCGTACTCTTAAGCAGGGTACCAGATCAGTAGAGGAGTACTATGAAGAGTTCGAGAAGCTAAGGAACAGATTGGAGCTCAATGATGATGAAGAAGCATTGATGGCACAATTCTTGGATGGACTCCAAGAAAGAATCAGCCGCAAGGTGGAAAGGCAAATATACAATGACTTCAAAGACTTGTTCCACCTATCTGACCAGGCTGAGCAGCACATGAAACGTAAGAGCCAAGACATCCACAGCAAGCCTAAGACACCTTGGGCACCAAGCAACATGCCAAGCCCGTAGACAAAGGCAAGAGCATAGAGATCGAGTCAAGGTTCAAGAGCAAGCCTCCTGAACCCACACGTGACCAGAGAGAGTCTGGTAAGTCTTCTAACCTTCAAAGATCACGTGACATCACTTGTTTCAAGTGTAGGGGTCGTGGACACATCTCAAGGGAGTGCCCAAACAACCGGGTCATGTTGATTACGGAGGCTGGAGAATATGAGTCCCAAGATGAAGAGGACTATGAACCAGAAGAGGAGTATGGTGACATTGAGTACCCTGATATGGGGGAAGTGCTGGTCACTAGACGCATCCTCAGTGCAATGGTGGATCCTTCAGAGACCATCCAAAGGGAGAACATCTTCCACAGCCGTTGCATCATCAAGGGCAAGGTATGTAACCTCATCATAGATAGTGGTTCTTGCACTAATGTTGCTAGTGCATATACGGTTGATAAGCTAGGTCTAGAGAAGGCTAGGCATCCTCGACCATATAGACTGAGATGGCTGGATGACAAAGTGGAGCTCAAGATCCATGAGCAAGTCATTGTGCCTTTCAGTGTGGGCAAGTACCAAGACCAAGTCGTGTGCGATGTGGTGCCCATGTAAGCTGGCCATCTTCTGCTAGGAAGACCATGGTAGTTTAACAAAGAGACCAGGCATGATGGCCAAACCAATCTCTACACTTTTGTGCATGACAGAAGAAAGGCCAGCTTGGCTCCTCTTACACCTGCCGAGGTACACGAGATACAACTCCAAATGAGTAAGGAAAAGAAACTTATAAAGTCTAATTTTCTTATTCAACCAAGCCATGTCCGGAGAGCTTTAGCCTCGAAGGATTTAATGTTACTAATGGTTTTCAAAGAAATGTTGAATGTAGAAAAAGAACAGGTAGAGCTACCTCCTGAAGTAGCAACTCTCCTCAACAAGTTCCAGGATGTATTTCCAGAGGAGATACCAGCAGGCTTGCCTCCTTTACGTGGCATAGAACACCAGATTGATCAGTGCCCGGAGCAGCCCTGCCCAACCGGCCAGCCTACCGGATGAGTCCAGATGAGTCCAAGGAGCTTGAGAAGCAAGTCAAGGAGCTCATGGAGAAAGGCTATGTTCGAGAGAGCCTCAGTCCATGTGCCGTACCAGTGCTACTAGTGCCCAAGAAGGATGGGGCTTGGCGCATGTGCGTGGACTGCCGAGCAATCAACAACATCACAGTCAAGTATAGGCATCCAATACCACAGCTAGATGACATCCTAGATGAGCTGAGTGGAGCCACGGTCTTCTCCAAGATAGACCTCAAGAGTAGATACCACCAGGTCAAGATGAAAGAAGGTGATGAATGGAAGACTGCTTTCAAGAAAAATCAAGGGCTCTACGAGTGGACAGTCAAGCCATTTGGCTTGACTAATGCCCCAAGCACCTTCATGCGCCTTATGAACCAAGTTCTTAGGGCGTACATCACTAAGTTTGTAGTGGTTTACTTTGATGACATACTTGTTTACAGTAAGTGCCTACGGGAACACTTCACACATCTTGAGATGGTACTTAAAACCCTTCGACAAGAAGAGCTTTATGCCAATCTCAAGAAGTGCATCTTTTGTACTGATAAACTTGTCTTTTTAGGTTTTGTTGTAAGTTCACAGGGCCTACAGGTTGATGAAGAGAAGATTCGAGCCATACAAGAATGGCCAACACCAGGTAACATCAGCCAAGTAAGGAGCTTCCACGGACTGGCCAGCTTCTATAGGAGATTCATGCCCAACTTCAGCAGTATTGCCTCACCATTGATGGCAGTAGTGAAGAAGAACGTGGGATTCAGCTGGGGAGAAGCTCAAGAGAAGGCATTCCAAGCCTTGAAAGACAGCCTTACACATGCACCAGTGCTAGTCCTGCCCAACTTCAACAAGACGTTTGAAGTGGAGTGTGATGCCTCTGGAATAGGCATAGTGATACAAGCCTTGATTCAAGGATGTATGCGTGTGGGCTGTTTGTAGAAGATTAGGTGAGAAACTCAACCTTAGGCTTCTGGATGGGGGTTTTCTGGTTGGTAAAAGATGGAAGGGTGAAGTGAACCACACGAGGGGTGATGAACCTCGTGATAAATCACAAACTTAGAGCTAGGAGGGCTGGTCTCAACTAGGTTCTAAGCGCACAAGTCTCTTGAGAGAATAACTTGTTGAAAGAAAATTCGATCTTTATTAATATCAAAAAGGTTGTCGAACTACAATGCTGGAAGGAGCCTTATTAATATGCTCGACAGCTTGACCTTCTAGGGTCGACTCAAACAAAGAAAAGGAAAGTTTACAAAAGTGCACAAAAGGAAAAGATACAAAAGTGTATAACCGAAAAAGGACCTATTCCTAAAATGTTCTTGACTCAAAAATGTAAAGCATCTAGATCCTATCCTGCAAAACAGAAAGAGGCATATATTCGAATTGAAACTTATCTTAACTTACCTCACGGCCAAGAAATGGAAGGTGGCCGTCCTTGTGGCATGCACGCGCCTTGCTCCTAGTCTTCGACTTGGAGTAGGGTTAAAAATCTTTGGGCCCTGACCTCTCTTGCCACTAAAGCCCAAGTCTCTGATGTTCCTTGTGTTGTTGAGAAGCCTTTGGACTCTACTTTGCTCTTCTGGCCCATTGTCCTTAGCTGATCTTCCCCTAGGAGCTTGTCGACCCATAAGCTGAATTTGTGGAAGAGTGCCCTTGATCTGCTTCTTGTCATTGCTCCTTGAGGTACCACTGGTGTAGATACTTCTTCTAGGTGCATGTCCTGGAGCTGGTAGCTCATTTGGTCCGAGTCCTCTTGTGTGGAAGTGGAAATGCACGTGTACTCGGCTGGATCGGCTGTACCGGCTGGATTGTGCGCGGTACTGGCCGGGATGCCTTCAGGACCGGCCAAGTTGATCCCGGAGTCGGCGGCATCACCAGAGGGACCGGCGGTGTCATCCACGTCCCCACCAAGTGTGCCGGAAGCTTGGGTCTCTCCGCCGGCGATGCTGACCGGTCTGGTCCTATAGGTCGAGGGTCCGGCGGTACTGTCTGGTCCGGCAGACGTGCCAGATGGTCAACCTGTCTCGGGCAAGCTTCCTGGTCGGCCAGTCTGGTCTCCTGGCTGGATGTACGACCTGATGTCCTCATCATTCCCTCCCTCTTCAGTAGGTTTTGTCCTCAAAACTGGTTCGTCTGCATGGAAAGGGGCTAAGTCAGTAACATTGAACGTATTGGACACATTAAACTCACCTTGCAGCTCGATCCGGTTGGCGTTGTTGTTGATCCTCTCGAGCACTCTGAATGGTCCATCTCCTCTTGGTGCTAGCTTGGAACTCCTTAGGTTTGGGAACCTCTCCTGCCGTAGGTGTAGCCACACCCAATCGCCTGGTTGAAAGATCACCTCCTTTCTTCCCTTGTTGGCATGAGTCACGTACTGTCCGGTCCTCTTCTTCAAGTTTTCTGCTACCTTCTGGTGTAATCTCCTTATGAACTCTGCCTTGGATGCTCCGTTGAGGTTGGTCATCTCAGCTGGTGGTAGTGGTGTTTGCTCCAATGGGGTGAGAGGGTTGAATCCGTATACCACTTCAAATGGTGTCTTCTTGGTTGCTGAGTGCACGGCTCGGTTGTAAGCGAACTCTATGAATGGTAGGCACTCCACCCAAGTCTTTAGGTTCTTCCCTAGTGTAGTTCTGAGAAGAGTTGATAGTGTCCTGTTGACAACTTCAGTTTGGCCATCGGTTTGAGGATGGTGGTGAGAAGAGTAGCTTCGTGCCTAGCTTTCTCCAAAGGGTCCTCCAGAAATTGCTGAGGAACTTGGTGTCTCTGTCTGATACGATTGTCCTTGGCACTCCATGAAGCCGTACTATCTCCCTGAAGAACAGCTCAGCTGTTTGTCTGGCATCATTGACATTGGCACATGGGATGAAGTGTGCCATCTTGGAGAATCTGTCCACCACTACAAAGATTGCATCTTTGTGGTTGATCTTAGGCAGACCTAGAACAAAATCCATCGAGATGTCCACCCATGGATGTGTTGGTATGGGCAGTGGGAGATACAACCCGTGAGGTTGCACTCGGGACTTTGCCTTCTTGCAAGTGATGCATCTTGCACAATGAGCTTCTACTGTCCTCTTGATGTGTGGCCAGCAGAAGTGCTCCTTGACCACTGCTAGAGTCTTGTCGACACCAAAGTGGCCCATGAGTCCTCCTCCATGAGCTTCTCTGATGATAAGCTCCCTTAATGATCCTTGTGGTATGCACAGCCTTCTTTCTCGGAACAAGAATCCCTCATGGATGTAGAATTTGCCATGACTCCCTGTGCCACACTCCTTGTAGCTCTCAGCAAAGTCAGGATCATCCTTGTATAGATCTTTAATGTGCTCGAATCCTAGGACCTTTGCCTCCATGGTTGATATCAAGGCAAACCTCCTTGATAGTGCATCGGCTACCACATTATCTTTGCCCTTCTTGTACTTGATGATGTACGGGAAGGTCTCTATGAACTCCATCCACCTGGCATGTCTCCTCTTGAGATTGGTTTGCCCTCTGAGGTGTTTGAGAGTCTCATTATCAGTGTGGATCACAAACTCCTTGGACAGCAAGTAATGCTGCCAAGTCTCCAATGCTCGGACAAGGGCATAGAGCTCCTTGTCATAAGTGGGGTAGTTCAGTGAGGCACCACCTAGCTTCTCACTGAAGTATGCCACTGGTCTCCCTCCTTGGGTTAGCACTGCTCCTATGCCTATTCCAGAGGCATCACACTCCACTTCAAACGTCTTGTTGAAGTCGGGAAGGACTAACACTGGTGCATGTGTAAGGCTGTCCTTCAAGGCCTTGAATGCCTTCTCCTGAGCTTCTCCCCAGCTGAATCCCACGTTCTTCTTCACTACTGCCGTCAGTGGTGAGGCAATACTGCTGAAGTTAGGCACGAATCTCCTATAGAAGCTGGCCAGTCCGTGGAAGCTCCTTACTTGGCTGATGTTTCCTGGTGTTGGCCATTCTTGTATGGCTCGAATCTTCTCCTCATCAACCTGTAGGCCCTGTGAACTTACAACAAAACCTAAAAAGACAAGCTTATCAGTACAAAGGTGCACTTCTTGAGATTGGCATAAAGCTCTTCTTGTCGAAGGGTTTTAAGTACCATCTCAAGATGTGTGAGGTGTTCCCATAGGCACTTACTATAAACCAAGATGTCATCAAAGTAAACTACTACAAACTTACTGATGTACGCCCTAAGAACTTGGTTCATAAGGCGCATGAAGGTGCTTGGGGCATTAGTCAAGCCAAATGGCATGACTGTCCACTCGTAGAGCCCTTGCTTTGTCTTGAAAGCAGTCTTCCACTCATCACCTTCTTTCATTCTTACCTGGTGGTATCCACTTTTGAGGTCTATCTTGGAGAAGACCGTGGCTCCACTCAGCTCATCTAGCATGTCATCCAGTCGTGGTATTGGATGCCTGTACTTGACTGTGATGTTGTTGATTGCTCGGCAGTCCACGCACATGCGCCAAGTCCCATCCTTCTTGGGCACTAGTAGCACTGGTACGGCACATGGACTGAGGCTCTCTCGAACATATCCTTTCTCCAGGAGCTCCTTGACTTGTTTCTCAAGCTCCTTGGACTCCTCTGGACTCATCCGGTAGGCTGGCCGGTTGAGCAGGGCTGCTCCGGGCTCTAGATCAATCTGGTGTTCTATGCCACGTAAAGGAGGCAAGCCTGCTGGTATCTCCTCTGGAAATACATCCTGGAATTTGTTGAGGAGAGTTGCTACTTCAGGAGGTAGCTCTACCTGTCCCTGTTCTACACTCAAAACTTCTTTGAAGACCATTAGTAACATTAAATCCTTGAGGCTAAAGCTCTCCGGACATGGCTTGGTTGAATAAGAAAATTAGACTTGATCAGTTTCTTTTCCTTACTCATTTGGAGTTGTAGCTCGTGTACCTGAGCAGGTGTAAGAGGAGCTAGGCTGACCTTTCTCTTGTCATGCACGAAGGTGTAGAGATTGGTTCGCCATCATGCCTGGTCTCTTTGTCAAACTGCCATGGTCTTCCTAGTAGAAGATGGCCAGCTTGCATGGGCACCACGTCGCACACGACTTGATCCTGGTACTTGCCCACACTGAATGGTACAATGACTTGTTCATGGATCTTTAGCTCCACTTTGTCATCGAGCCATCTCAGTCTATATGGTCGAGGATGCTTTGTCTTCTCTAGACCTAGCTTATCAACCATATATGCACTAGCAACGTTAGTGCAAGAACCACCATCTATGATGAGGTTACATACCTTGCCCTTGATGGTGCAACGGCTGTGGAAGATGTTCTCCCTTTGGATGGTCTCTGAAGGATCCACCATTGCACTGAGGATACGTCTAGTGACCAGCACTTCCCCCACATCAGGGTACTCAATGTCACCATACTCTCCTTCTGGTTCATAGTCCTCTTCATCTTGGGACTCATACTCTCCTGCCTCCGTAATCAGCATGACTCGGTTGTTTGGGCACTCCCTTGAGATGTGTCCACGTCCCCTGCACTTGAAACAAGTTATGTCACGTGATCTTTGAGGGTTAGAAGACTTACTAGGCTCTCTCTGGTCACGGGTGGGTTCAGGAGGCTTGCTCTTGAACCTTGACTCGATCTCTATGCTTTTGTGTTTATCTACGGTCTTGGGCATGTTGCTTGGTGCCCAAGGTGTCTTAGGCTTGCTGCGGATGTCTTGGCTCTTACGTTTGATGTGCTGCTCAGCTTGCACAGATAGGTGGAACAAGTCTTTGAAGTCATTGTAGATTTGCCTTTCTACCTTGCGGCTGATCCTTTCTTGGAGTCCATCCAAGAATTGTGCCATCAATGCTTCTTCATCATCATTGAGCTCCAATCTGTTCCTTAGCTTCTCGAACTCTTCATAGTACTCCTCTACTGAACTGGTACCCTGCTTAAGAGTACGAAAACGACGTTGCAAATCTCTATGAAAGTAAGGTGGAACAAACCTTTGTCGCATGAGGTCTTTCATGTCGACCCATGAGTCTACGGGCCTCATTCTCTTCCTCCTTCTGTCAGACACCTCACGATCCCACCAGATGAGGGCATTGTCCGTGAGTTGTGCTACTGCCATTGAGACTCTCCTAGGTCCTGGTTGGTTGTAGTGATCAAAGATATGATCCATTCTCCTCTCCCAATCTAGGTAAGCCTCGGGGTCTACTTTTCCTGCAAAATTTGGAGGAGTTAGTTTAACATCAGGATGAATTACCCGGTTGTAGGTGCGTTCATCTCCATCCTCAAGATGTCTTGGAGGCATTCTTGGTCTCTGGTGAAGACCATATGGCTCAAAGCCATCATCTTCTGCCTCTGGTTGCCGTGGAGGTCCTCTCGGCCTATGGTGATAGTTGTGAGGTTGTGTGTCCTCATCTCCATATGGCTGGGGTTCCTCCTGTTCGTGCCGTGTCCTAAGGTGCTCAGGACCCTCAAGACGGTCTTGCTCAGCCCTCACGTGCCTTATGGCCTGGAATCTCACTGGTCTTTCCATGCGCTCCAACCTCTCGCCTATGGATGCGAGTTGTGTTTGGAGTGTGGTGAACATGGCCGTCATGGCTTCGGCTGCTTCTCTATTCTCTTCTCCCATGGTGTGCTACAAAGAAAGAAGACAAGTTAGGATGCTCCTAAATTGTTAGGAGGGTTTTTTTTTTATAAGGGGTTTGAAAAAATGCAAAAAGGAAAAATCCTAAGGAAAGGAAATTCGAATAAAAGGCAAAAAGGAAACTTCCTAGACAACTTGTGCTAGCTGTCCAATTCGAAATCTTTTGAGTATTTTCCTATTTTCTTTTCTTTTCTTTTTGTTTTCTTTTTAATTTAACTTAAAATTAATGGAAATATGAATTAAACAAAAAGGAAAACGTGAATGGCAATGCAAAAGTGAATCTAAACCCTAGTGATACACGTAGAAGGCTAGATGCACTCGGTTTGGAGTTTGAGGTTATTTTTTTATTTTTCTTGAATGCGACTTAAACTAATGCAAGAACTAAAAACAAGACAAGCAAAAGGATAGAAACAACCTGGTTTAGGAGCTTTAAGCTCTGATACCAAAATGATACAAGCCTTGATTCAAGGATGTATGCACGTGGGCTGTTTGTAGAAGATTAGGTGAGAAACTCAACCTTAGGCTTCTGGATGGGGGTTTTCTGGTTGGTAAAAGATGGAAAGGTGAAGTGAACCACACGAGGGATGATGAACCTTGTGATAAATCACAAACTTAGAGCTAGGAGGGCTGGTCTCAACTAGGTTCTAAGCGCACAAGTCTCTTGAGAGAATAACTTGTTGAAAGAAAATTCGATCTTTATTAATTAGCAAAAAGGTTGTCAAACTACAATGCTGGAAGGAGCCTTATTAATATGCTTGACAGCTTGACCTTCTAGGGTCGACTCAAATAAACAAAAGGAAAGTTTACAAAAGTGCACAAAAGGAAAAGATACAAAAGTGTATAACTGAAAAAGGACCTATTCCTAAAATGTTCTTGACTCAAAAATGTAAAGCATCTAGATCCTACCCTGCAAAACAGAAAGAGGCATATATTCAAATTGAAACTTACCTTAACTTACCTTACGGCCAAGAAATGGAAGGTGGTCGTCCTTGTGGCATGCACGCGCCTTGCTCCTAGTCTTCGACTTGGAGTAGGGTTAAAAATCTTTGGGCCCTGACCTCTCTTGCCACTAAAGCCCAAGTCTCTGATGTCCCTTGTGTTGTTGAGAAGCCATTGGACTCTTCCTTGCACTTTTGGCCCATTGTCCTTAGTCAATCTTCCTCTAGGAGCTTGTCGACCCATAAGCTGATTTTGTGGAAGAGTGCCCTTGATCTGCTTCTTCTCATTGCTCCTTGAGGCACCACTGGCGTAGAGACTTCCTCTAGGTGCATGTCCTGGAGCTGGTAGCTCATTTGGTCCGAATCTTCTTGTGTAGAAGTGGAAATGCACGTGTACTTGGCTGGATCGGCTGTACCCGCTGGATTGTGCGAGGTACTGGCCGGAATGCCTTCAGGACCGGCCAAGTTGATCCCGGAGTTGGTGGCATCACCAAGGGGACCGGCGGTGTCATCCACGTCGCCACCAAGTGTGCCGGAAGCTTGGGTCTCTCCGCCGGCAATGCTGGTCGGTCTGGTCCTATTGGTCGAGGGTCCGGCGGTACCGCTTGGGCCGGCAGACGTGCCAGATGGCCCGGCTGTCTCGGGCAAGCTTCCTGGTCGGCCAGTCTGGTCTCCTGGCTGGATGTACGACCTGATGTCCTCATCACATAGGAGCCGTGCTAACCCAAGGAGGGAGACCAGTGACATACTTCAGTGAGTAGCTAGGTGGTGCCTCACTGAACTACCCCACTTATGACAAGGAGGTTTATGCCCTTGTCCGAGCATTGGAGACTTGGCAGCATTACTTTCTGTCCAAGGAGTTTGTGATCCAACCTGATCATGAGACTCTCAAACACCTCAGAGGGCAAACCAATCTCAAGAAGAGACGTGCCAGGTGGATGGAGTTCATAGAGACCTTCCCATACGTCATCAAGTACAAGAAGGGCAAAGATAATGTGGTAGCCGATGCACTATCAAGGAGGTTTGCCTTGATATCCACCATGGAGGCAAAGGTCCTAGGGTTCGAGTACATCAAGGACCTATACAAGGATGATCCTGACTTTGCTGAGAGCTACAAGGAGTGTGGCACAAGGAGTCATGACAAGTTCTACATCCATGAGGGATTCTTGTTCCGAGAAAGAAGGTTGTGCATACCACAAGGAGCATTAAGGGAGCTTATCATCCGAGAAGCTCATGGTGAAGGACTCATGGGCCACTTTGGTGTCGACAAGACTCTAGCAGTGGTCAAGGAGCACTTCTACTGGCCACACATCAAGAGGACAGTAGAAGCTCATGGTGCAAGATTCATCACTTGCAAGAAGGCAAAGTCCTGAGTGCAACCTCACGGGTTGTATCTCCCACTGCCCATACCTACACATCCATGGGTGGACATCTCAATGGACTTTGTTCTAGGTCTGCCCAAGATCAATCACAAAGATGCAATCTTTGTAGTGGTGGACAGATTCTCCAAGATGGCACACTTCATTCCATGTGCCAATGTCAATGATGCCACTCAAACAGCTGAGCTGTTCTTTAGGGAGATAGTACGGCTTCATGGAGTGCCAAGGACCATCGTATCAGACAGGGACACCAAGTTCCTCAGCCATTTCTAGAGGACCCTTTGGAGAAAGTTAGGCACGAAGCTACTCTTATCTACCACCTGCCATCCTCAAACCGATGGCCAAACTGAAGTTGTCAACAGGACACTATCAACTCTTCTCAGAACTACACTAGGGAAGAACCTAAAGACTTGGGTGGAGTGCCTGCCATTCATAGAGTTCGCTTACAACCGAGCCGTGCACTCAGCAACCAAGAAGACACCATTTGAAGTAGTATACGGCTTCAACCCTCTCACCCCATTGGAGCAAACACCACTACCACCAGCTGAGATGACCAACCTCAACGGAGCATCCAAGGTAGAGTTCATAAAGAGATTACACCAGAAGGTAGGAGAAAACTTGGAGAAGAGGACCGGACAGTACGTGACTCATGCCAACAAGGGAAGAAAGGAGGTGATCTTTCAACCAGGCGATTGGGTGTGGCTACACCTACGGCAGGAGAGGTTCCCAAACCTAAGGAGTTCCAAGCTAGCACCAAGAGGAGATGGACCTTTCAGAGTGCTCGAAAAGATCAACAACAACGCCTACCAGATCGAGCTCCCAGGTGAGTTTAATGTGTCCAATACGTTCAATGTTACTGACTTAGCCCCTTTCCATGCAGATGAACAAGTTTTGAGGACAAAACCTATTGAAGAGGGTGGGGATGATGAGGACATCAGGTCGTACATCCAGCCAGGAGACCAGACTGGCCGACCAGGAAGCTTTCCCGAGACAGCCGGACCATCTGGCACGCCTGCCGGCCCAAGCAGTACCGCCGGACCCTCGACCACAAGGACCACAGCAACCAGCATTGCCGGCGGAGAGGCCCAAGCTTCCGGCACACTTGGTGGCAACGTGGATGACACCGCCGGTCCCTCTGGTGATGCCGCCAAATCCAGGATCAACTTGGCCGGTCCTGAAGGCATTCCAGCCGGTACCTCGCACAATCCAGCCGGTACAGCCAATCCAGCAGAGTACACGCGCATTTCCACTTCTACACAAGAGGACTCGGACCAAATGAGTTACCAGCTCCAGGACATGCACCTAGAGGAAGTATCTGCACCAGTGGTACCTCAAGGAGCAATGACAAGAAGCAGATCAAGGGCACTCTTCCACAAATTCAGCTTATGGGTCGACAAGCTCCTAGAAAAAGATCGACTAGGGACAATGGGCCAAAAATGAAAAGGAAGAGTCCAATGGCGTCTCAACAACACAAGGGACATCAGATACTTGGGCTTTAGTGGCAAGAGAGGTCAGGGCCCAAAGATTCTTAACCCTACTCCAAGTCAAAGATTAGGAGCAAGGCGCGTGCATGCCACAAGGACGGCCACCTTCCATTTCTTGGCCATGAGGTAAGTTAAGGTAAGTTTTAATTCGAATATATGCCTCTTTCTGTTTTGTAGGGTAGGATCTAGAATATTTACTTTTATTGAGTCAAAGATATTTTAGGAATAGGTCCTTTTTCGATTATACACTTTTGTATCTTTTCCTTTTGTGGACTTTTGTAAGTTTTCCTTTTCTTATTTGGGTCGACCCTAGAAGGTCAAGCTGTCAAACATATTAATAAGGCTCCTTCCTGCATTGTAGTTCAACAACCTTTTTGATATTAATAAAGATAGAAGTTTTTCCCCAACAAATTTTCTCTCAAGAATCTTGTGCGCTTAGAATCTAGTTGAGACCAGCCCTCCTAGCTCTAAGTTTGTGATTTATCACGAGGTTCATCACCCCTCGTGTGGTTCAATTCACCTTTCCATCGAATACCAACCCAAAAACCCCAATCCAAGAAGTCTAAGGTCGAGTTTCTCACCTAAACTTCTCCAAACAGCCCACGCGCATACATCCTTGAATCAAGGCTTGTATCAGGGAACCTTTGTTGCCGTAGGTGTAGCCACACCCAATCGCCTGGTTGAAAGATCACCTCCTTTCTTCCCTTGTTGGCATGAGTCACGTACTGCCCGGTCCTCTTCTCCAAGTTCTCTGCTACCTTCTGGAGTAACTTCCTTATGAATTCTGCCTTGGATGCTCCATTGAGGTTAGTCATCTCTGCTGGTGGCAGTGGCGTTTGCCCCAATGGGGTGAGAGGGTTGAAGCCATATACTACTTCAAATGGTGTCTTCTTGGTTGTTGAGTGCATGGCTCGGTTGTAAGCAAACTCTATGAATGGCAGGCACTCCACCCAAGTCTTGAGGTTCTTCCCTAGTGTAGTCCTGAGAAGAGTTGATAGTGTCCTGCTGACAACTTCAATTTGGCCATCGGTTTGAGGATGGCAGGTGGTAGAGAAGAGTAGCTTCGTGCCTAGCTTCCTCCAAAGGGTCCTCCAAAAATGGCTGAGGAACTTGGTATCCCTGTCTGATACGATGGTCCTTGGCACTCCATGAAGCCGTACTATCTCCCTAAAGAACAGCTCGGCTGTTTGCGTGGCATCATTGACATTGGCACACGGAATGAAGTGTGCCATCTTGGAGAATCTGTCCACCACTACAAAGATTGCATCTTTGTGGTTGATCTTGGGCAGTCCTAGAACAAAGTCCATTGATATATCCACCCATGGATGCATCGGTATGGGCAGTGGGAGATACAACCCGTGAGGTTGCACTCGGGACTTTGCCTTCTTGCAAGTGATGCACCTTGCACAATGAGCTTCTACTGTCCTCTTGATGTGTGGCCCGTAGAAGTTCTCCTTGATCACTGCTAGAGTCTTGTCACCAAAGTGGCCCATGAGTCCTCCTCCATGAGGTTCTCGGATGATAAGCTCCCTTAATGATCCTTGTGGTATGCACACCCTTCTCTCTCGGAACAAGAATCCCTCATGGATGTAAAACTTGCCATGACTCCCTGTGCCACACTCCTTGTAGCTCTCAGCAAAGTCAGGATCATCCTTGTATAGGTCCTTGATGTGCTCGAATCCTAGGACCTTTGCCTCTATGGTGGATATCAAGGCAAACCTCCTTGATAGTGCATCGGCTACCATATTGTCTTTGCCCTTCTTGTACTTGATGACGCACGGGAAGGTCTCTATGAACTCCATCCACCTGGCCTATCTCCTCTTGAGATTGGTTTGCACTCTGAGGTGTTTGAGAGTCTCGTGATCAGTGTGGATCACAAACTCCTTGGACACCAAGTAATGCTGCCAAGTCTCCAATGCTTGGACAAGGGCATAAAGCTCCTTGTCGTAAGTGGGGTAGTTCAGTGAGGCACCACCTAGCTTCTCACTGAAGTATGCCACTGGTCTCTCTCCTTGGGTTAGCACTGCTCCTATGCCTATTCCAGAGGCATCACACTCCACTTCAAATGTCTTGTTGAAGTCGGGCAGGACTAGCACTGGTGCATGTGTAAGGCTGTCCTTCAAGGCCTGGAATGCCTTCTCCTGAGCTTCTCCCCAGCTGAATCCCACGTTCTTCTTCACTACTGCCATCAATGGTGAGGCAATACTGCTGAAGTTTGCACGAATCTCCTATAGAAGCTGGCCAGTCTGTGGAAGCTCCTCACTTGGCTAATGTTGCTTGGTGTTGGCCATTCTTGTATGGCTCGAATCTTCTCTTCATCAACCTGTAGGTCCTGTGAACTTACAACAAAACTTAAAAAGACAAGTTTATCAGTACAAAAGATGCACTGCTTGAGATTGGCATAAAGCTCTTCTTGTCGAAGGGTTTTAAGTACCATCTCAAGATGTGTGAGGTGTTCCCATAGGCACTTACTATAATCTAAGATGTCATCAAAGTAAACTACTACAAACTTACTGATGTACGCCCTAAGAACTTGGTTCATAAGGCGCATGAAGGTGCTTGGGGCATTAGTCAAGCCAAATGGCATGACTGTCCACTCGTAGAGCCCTTGCTTTGTCTTGAAAGCAGTCTTCCACTCATCACCTTCTTTCATTCTTACCTGGTGGTATCCACTTTTGAGGTCTATCTTGGAGAAGACCGTGGCTCCACTCAGCTCATCTAGCATGTCATCCAGTCGTGGTATTGGATGCCTGTACTTGACTGTGATGTTGTTGATTGCTCGGCAGTCCACGCACATGCGCCAAGTCCCATCCTTCTTGGGCACTAGTAGCACTGGTACGGCACATGGACTGAGGCTCTCTCGAACATAGCCTTTCTCCAGGAGCTCCTTGACTTGCTTCTCAAGCTCCTTGGACTCCTCTGGACTCATCCGGTGGGCTGGCCGGTTGGGCAGGGCTGCTCCGGGCACTAGGTCGATCTGGTATTCTAGGCCACGCAAAGGAGGCAAGCCTGCTGGTATCTCCTCTGGGAACACATCCTGGAACTTGTTGAGGAGAGTTGCCACCTCAGGAGGTAGCTCTACGTGTTTTTTTCTACATTCAACACTTCTTTGAAAACCATTAGTAGCATTAGATTCTTCGAGACTAAAGCTCTCCGGATATGACTCGATTGAATAAGAAAATTTGATTTAATGAGCTTCTTTTTCTTACTCATTTGCTGTTGAAGCTCATGTACCTGGGCAGGTGTAAGAGGAGCTAGGCTGACCTTTCTTTTTTCATGCACATAAGTGTAGAGATTTGTTCGGCCATCATGCCTGGTCTCTTTGTCAAACTGCCATGGCCTTCCTAGCACAAGATGGCCAGCTTGCATGGGCACCACGTCGCACACGACTTGGTCTTGGTACTTGCCCACACTGAATGGCACAGTGACTTGTTCATGGATCTTGAGCTCCACTTTGTCATCGAGCCATCTCAGTCTATATGGTCGAGGATGCCTTGTCTTCCCTAGACCTAGCTTATCAACCATGTATGCACTAGCAACGTTACTGCAAGAACCACCATCTATGATGAGGTTACATACCTTGCCCTTGATGGTGCAATGGCTGTGGAAGATGTTCTCCCTTTGGATGGTCTCTGAAGGATCCACCATTGCACTGAGGATGCGTCTAGTGACCCGCACTTCCCCTATATTAGAGTACTCAATGTCACCATATTCTTCTTCTGGTTCATAGTCCTCTTCATCTTGGGACTCATACTCTCCAGCCTCCGTAATCAGCATGACCCGGTTGTTTGGGCACTCCCTTGAGATGTGTCCACGACCCCTACACTTGAAACAAGTGATGTCACGTGATCTTTAAGGGTTAGAACACTTACTAGGCTCTCTCTGGTCATGGGTTGGTTCAGGAGGCTTGCTCTTGAACCTTGAATCGATCTCTATGCTCTTGCCTTTGTCTACGGGCTTGGGAATGTTGCTTGGTGCCCAAGGCGTCTTAGGCTTGCTGCGGATGCCTTGGCTCTTACGTTTGATGTGCTGCTCAGCCTGGACAGATAGGTGGAACAAGTCTTTGAAGTCATTGTAGATTTTCCTTTCCACCTTGTGGCTTATTCTTTCTTGGAGTCCATCCAAGAATTGTGCCATCAACGCTTTTTCATCATCATTGAGCTCCAACCTGTTCCTTAGCTTTTCGAACTTTTCATAGTACTCCTCTACTGATCTAGTACCCTGCTTAAGAGTACGAAAACGACGTTGCAAGTCTCTATGAAAGTAAGGTGGAACAAACCTTTGTCGCATGAGGTCTCATGTCGACCCATGAGTCTATGGGCCTCATTCTTTTTCTCCTTCTGTCAGAGACCTCACGATCCCACCAGATGAGGGCATTGTCCGTGAGTTGTGCTACTGCCATTGAGACTCTCCTAGGCCCTGGTTGGTTGTAATGATCGAAGATATGATCCATTCTTCTCTCCCAATCTAGGTAAGCCTCGGGGTCTACTTTTCTTGCAAAACTTGGAGGAATTAGCTTAACATCAGGATGAGTTACCCGGTTGTATGTGTGTCATCTCCATCCTCATGATGTCTAGGAGGCATCCTTGGTCTCTGGTGAAGACCATATGGCTCGAAGCCATCATCTTCTGCCTCTGGTTGCCGTGGAGGTCCTCTCGGCCTATGGTGATAGTTATGAGGTTGTGTGTCCTCATCTCCATCTGGTTGGGGCTCCTCCTGTTCGTGTCATGTCCTAAGGTGCTCATGACCCTCAGCACGGTCTTGCTCAGCTCTCACGTGCCTTATGGCCTGGAATCTCACAGGCCTCTCCACGCGCTCCAACCTCTCGCCTATTGATGCGAGTTGTGTTTGGAGGGTGGTGAACATGGCCATCATAGCTTCGGTTGCTTCTCTATTTTCTTCTGCCATTGCGAACTACAAAGAAAGAAGACAAGTTATGCTGCTCCTAAATTATTAGGAGGGTTTTCTTTTATAAGGGGGATTCGAAAAAATGCAAAAAGGAAAAATCTGAGAAATGGAAAATTCGAAAATATGGAGATTTGAACAAAAAAAGAAACTTTCTTGACAACTATTGCTAGCTGTCCAATTCGAATCCTTTTGCTATTTTTCCCATTTTCTTTTTCTTTTCTTTTTAATTTAACTTAAATTTAATGGAAATATGATTCTAACAAAAAGGAAAGTCGAAAATTGTAATACAAGAATGATTCTAGAACCTAGTGATGCACGTAGGAACTAGATGCACTCGGTATGAACTTAAATGTTATTTTTTTGATTTTCTTGAATGAAACTTAAACTAATGCAAGAACAAGAAACAAAACAAGTTAAGGGATAGAAACAACCTGGTTTAGGAGCTTTAAGCTCTGATACCAAAATGATACAAGCCTCGATTCAAGGCTTATATGCGCGTGGGCTGTTTGGAGAAGGTTAGGTGAGAAACTCGACCTTAGACTTCTTGGATAGGGGTTTTTGGGTTGGTATTCGATGGAAAGGTGAAGTGAACCACACGAGGGGTGATGAACCTCGTGATAAATCACAAACTTAGAGCTAGGAGGGCTGGTCTCAACTAGGTTCTAAGCGCACAAGTCTCTTGAGAGAATAACTTGTTGAAAGAAAATTCGATCTTTATTAATTAGCAAAAAGGTTGTCAAACTACAGTGCTGGAAGGAGCCTTATTAATATGCTTGACAGCTTGACCTTCTAGGGTCGACTCAAATAAACAAAAGGAAAGTTTACAAAAGTGCACAAAAGGAAAAGATACAAAAGTGTATAACCGAAAAAGGACCTATTCCTAAAATGTTCTTGACTCAAAAATGTAAAGCATCTAGATCCTATCCTGCAAAACAGAAAGAGGCATATATTCGAATTGAAACTTATCTTAACTTACCTCACGGCCAAGAAATGGAAGGTGGCCGTCCTTGTGGCATGCACGCGCCTTGCTCCTAGTCTTCGACTTGGAGTAGGGTTAGGAATCTTTGGGCCCTGACCTCTCTTACCACTAAAGCCCAAGTCTCTGAAGTCCCTTCCATTGTTGAGAAGCCTTTGGACTCTTCTTTGCACTTCTGGCCCATTGTCCTTAGTCGATCTTCCTCTAGGAGCTTGTCGACCCATAAGCTGAACTTGTGGAAGAGTGCTCTTGATCTGCTCCTTGTCATTGCTCCTGGTGGCACTACTGGTGAGGAGACTTCCTCTAGATGCATGTCCTGAAGCTGGTAGCTTATCTGGTCCGAGTTTCCTTGTGTTGAAGTTGAAATGCTCGTGTACTCAGCTGGATCGGCTGTACCGGCTGGATCGGCTGTACCGGCTGGACTGTGTGAGGTAATAGCCGGAATACCTTCAGGACCGGGCAAGTTGATCCCAGAGTGGGTGGTGTCACCAAGGGGACCAGCGGTGTCATCCACATCACCACCAATTGTGCCGGAAGCTTGGGCCTCTCCGCCGGCAATGCTGATCGGTCCGGTCCTATTGGTCGAGGGTCCGGCGGTACCGCTTGGGCTGACAGACGTGCCAAATGGCCCAGCTGTCTCGGGCAAGCTTCCTGGTCGACCAGTCTGGTCTCCTGGCTGGACATACGACGTGATGTCCTCATCATGTAGGAAATTCAAATTTTGTCTCCGTTCATGTAGTATTATGCACTACTACTAAATTTTGGTTCAAATGAGCTGGACGACAGTTATTCAAGTTGATTTTGATTTTTTCTGCGGCAATGAGGTGGAATGCAGATCATGAAGTAGAAGACGGAGAAATGATTCATCCATCAGATGATGTAGAGTGGAAACATCTATATCCAAGATTTGGTACTGAATCTCAAAATATTTATCTTGTCTTATGTATTGATAGGTTCAATCCATTTGGGATGTCTTGTAATTATTTATTATTTCCCATGATTATCTCTCCCTATAGCTTACCAACTAATATGTGTATGAAGAAAGAGTACTTGTTTCTTACAGTTCTGAATTCGGGGCCATATCATCCGAGCGCTAGTCTTGATATATTCCTCCGACCTTTGATTGATGAGTTAAAAAAATTGTGGTCTACCGGAGTTGAGGCATACGATATATATTTGAATCAAAATATCAATTTGAAAGTTGTGCTACTATGGACTATAAGCAATTTTCCAGTGTATGGAATGTTGTCAGGATGGAAAACGTATGCTAGAATGTCTTTTCCAATTTGTATGAATGATACCAATGCATTCCAAATACCAAAGGGTAGAAATATGTGTTGGTATGATTGTCACATAAAGTTTCTTCCTTGGAATAATCATTTAAGAAAGAAAAAAAAATTAAAAGGAAAGCACGCTTTGAATGACTACCCACCAAAATCATTGACCGGCGAACAAGTTTTATACGAACGAATAAAAGATGTCAATCCTTTAAAAACATATGACTGCGTTGGAAATGATCATGAAGGATATGAAAGTTTTCATAATTGGCACAAAAAAACATATTTTGGGAGTTACCATACTAGAAGGATCTAAACCTACGACATAATCTTGAGGTGATGAATATGGAGAAGAATTTCGTCAATAACATCATAATTATTGTTATGAATGTGAAGGATAAATCAAAAAATACAGTTAAATCAAGGTTGGACATTGCAAACGTTTGCTCTCGAAAAGAGTTGCATGTGGATGGTCGTGGTAATGCTCCATTCCCTATATTTAGATTGACAAAAAAAGCAAAAGAACGCTTACTCGAATGTGTCAAAAATGAGGTTGAATTCCCATACGAATATGTGGCAGACTTAGCGAATTGTGTGGATATCGATGGAGGAAAGTTCTCAGACATGAAAATTCATGGTTGCCATGTTTTTATGTAGAGGCTCCTGCTTTTTATATTTGCAGAATTTTTGTCACGAAACTTTTATCTAAAATTATCAAGTTTGTAAAATTAAACCATTTTGTATACATATAATAATAATAATTGCAAGTATTAATTAATTAATTGATATGCATTTGAGTAATACAAGGATTGAAAGATTTTTTCGTGATTTATGCTATAGATCATTGCAACAAAGTCATGTCCCAATTATGAAAGAAAACATAGTTATAATTTTGTGCAATTTGGAGAAAATCTTTTCAACTATTTTTTTTTATGTAATGGAACACCTACCTATATATCTACCAGATGAGTCTGAATTGGGTGTACCTATGCAATATAGGTGGATGTATCTATTTAAAAGGTTTTTAAAAAAATTAAAAAGTAAGACGAAGAACAAACGATATGTTGAAGGTCGATTGTCGAACTATATGTGAATGATGGGATATCTTACTTCTCCGAAGACTACTTTGTTGCCCATATATGCACAAAAACCAGGTACTCACAGTAAATTATTGTTTATATTAATTATATCATATTTACGTTTACTTCTCGTGCTTGTATATATATATATATATATCTATACAGGTATTTTAATATTAAATATGTGTTCCTGTAGTGCTGGATATATTTACTCACATACGTTGTCCAACTCATAAAAGTAAAGAAATAAATGTGGATTGTTTGATTGATAGAGTTAATCAAAGTGAAGAAATTGATTTCAACGTTGGAGATTCCGATGTAGAAGATGAATGTCACTATAATATTCCATCTTGAGATGAGGATGAAGAAGAAGCTATAATGTCAATTAATATATCCAAAAACTATATAATACATATTTTTCTTTATATTTTTCCTAAAACTATGTAAAAATATGTGTTGCGAATGTAAAATTCGTCTTTCTACAAACCATTTTAATTATATTTATATATTATTGTTTTCTAGTTAAATATCGAATGAAATCAATAGCGGAGCGGCTACACGTACAAACTCTGGAAACACTTTATTGCCAATTCTTTTAAATGTGATCGCATTTTGGTCGTTAAAATAGCAACGCAAGAGTGACTACGTCTTAAAAATTAGAAGATGGTCGCATTTTGGTCACAAAAAAGCGACCAAAATGCAAACATGGTCACAATTTGATCGCTATTTTTGCGACCAAACTGGGATCACACCCATAAACTTTGAACGTGGTCGCAATGTGGTCGTTATTTTTGCTATCAATTTACGATTACGGTTGAAATTTTACATGTTTTTCACAAATTTTAGATATTTCAAACTCATAATTCCAATTTTTCATATGTACAAAATCATCATAGGTCAAAAAGCACAATTAGGAAACATAAAAATGTTAGACAAAAATTACGAAACACATAGGGTTTTTGAAGTGTAATATAAGATTAAGAAAATGTGTTAAATATTTTTGTAAAATGATTTACAAAATTTGTTAAATGTGTTAATTGTTGTTGTATAGTTACTAATTTAAATTTATACATTTCACATTGTTATATTTAATATCATATAATATATATAACATGTAAAAATTAATATGATTTAGAGTTTAGGGTATACTTTGTGATTACTTTACCAGCATATTACCATTAAATGTAGATGTGGTTGCAAAATGATCACAAAATACGTAATAGTTTAACCTATATGTACGTTTTTTTTAAACAATTACGGAATGATATTAGTAGCCTTGAAGCTTTAAGAGGCATGAATTCGGTGAAGACTTATTAACAATACTTAAATGTGGTCACATTTTAGTATCTCTTTTGTAACCAAAGTGCGACCACAACATGAAATTTTGACTGTGATCACAATGTGGTCCCTATTTTTGCGACCACGAATGAAATTTTACATGCTTTTCACAAATTTTAGACATTTCAAACTCATAATTTCAATTCTACATACGTACAAATCCTCAAAAATACAAAAATATAATTAGAAAGCCCAAAAATGTTAAACAAAAATTATGAAACATATATAGTTTATGAAGTATAGTATAAGGTTAACGAAATATGTAAAGTGTTAATGATTTACAAAATTTGTCCATCACTCATCACCTCCATCATATTTGTCCTATCCATACTCTGTGGCGCACTCCTCGACAGAAATGGTGAATATTCATCCGGTTCGTAACTCCTTTTCTGAGGAGTCACCTTAGCAACTGTAGCCGCAACTTTATCAACATTGAGCAAACCGTTTATCATACCTTCAGGTGCCCAGTGGGAGGCATCAAACTTCCAAGGGCCAAAATGCTTGCAATACGCTTTGATGATATTTGTACATTTGTCATCAATAATGTCATACTTCTAATATGAAAACATTTCGTCGAACTCCTTCACAACGAAGTTCTGCACCCTCTTCTACATAACCAAACATCAAATACCAAAATTAGTAACTAAGGGAAATGAAATACAAAAAGGTTCATTTCATAACGTACATGATCGGTAGTGCAGCTTTGATGTTCTTTCTACTTTGGGAGCCACGGTAGGATAGTAGGGGAGGATTAGGTGGAGGCACAATGGGTTCACCATACTTTGATGCAAAGTATGATAGAGCGTAATAAATCCAACATTGCAAACCTTGAACAAACCCATCAAAGGATTAAGCAGACATGCCCAAGTCCTTATCTTTTACGGACAAAATCAGCTTTTAAAAGCTACTCTACCCCATGGGTAGTTCTTGAATGCAAAGAGATCCATCACCAGTCTAGCGAAATTAACATTTGTGCATACTCTACGATCCCGTGAATCAATGAAAGATGCGAAAATGGCCACATACCCCAACTTAATCTTATCCTTATGGGTCTACGAACCAAAATCTGAACAAGCCTCAATCAAATTCTTAATACTAGGACCTTCAGTAATACATACACCAATCTTCTTCCAAAACAATCTCATCTCCTTCGTGACTTCAATATCTGGCTCTTCAGCTATACTACCATCATATTTACAATTCAACCCAGTCAAATGCGAACTCGTTAAGGGAGAACCTTACCGGATTATCACCGATCAAAAGCCAAATCTCGTATTTGGCATCACAGAGAAGCTGCAAGGTGAGCATGTGGTGCACAAGCCTGGAAGCCCATCTGAAATCCATCTTGTAGAATTTCTGACATACATCGAGAGGTGAATTTCAGAAGTCTGCTTCGTAAATAAAATACAAAGCAAACTTCTTGTGAAGTCTAATTTGTAAATAAAATATGAAACAGACTTCTCGAGAATTTTGATTTGTAAAAAAATTTAAAATAGAAAAATGCAACAAAATAACCGTCAAAGCAAGCACAATCTTGAAAATCATAGAAAAATACAACAAAATGACCATCAATGCAAGCACAATCCCAGAAAGCACAGAAAATAACCGTCATCTCAATAAAATAACAGTGAATACGAAATATTAAAAAAAAATATTTGAAGCAATTAAAAATCACAGATATAGCAAAATATTTAGAAAATCTAACAAAAATCACATACCTTTGACTGCGCTGGTAAATACTCAGAAACGTCGAGGGAGAAATCTATACCAAAAAACACCAAACCAAAATTTAAACACCTTTTTAAAAATAAACCCAAGAAAACACAATTTCAAATATATTTAGAAACCATTTTTTCCAAAAAACCGCGAAAAGTGTTTCTTACCTATAAGTGCAGCAGCAGAGGGGACTCCGCAACGTCTGGATATCTATAAACGATGGGATATCTATAACAAAAAAATCCAACAAAAAATCAAAACAAAAATAATAGATCAATCATCAAATAAAACATGCAGATCTATCAATGGAAAACAAAAAACCGTCAAAAATAATAGATCAAACATCAACTAAAACATGCAGATCTACTCATACCGTCACGGAGGAAAGAGAGAGCATCGTAGAGAAAAGAGAGAGAGAGAGAGAGAGAGAGAGAGAGAGAGAGAGAGAGAGAGAGAGAGAGAGAGAGAGAGAGAGAGAGAGAGAGATAGAGAGAGAGAGAGAGAGAGAGAGAGAGAGAGAGAAAGAGAAAATCTTACCATGGGGCAAGAGAGAGAGAGAGACGGCGAGAAGAGAAAGATGAGACAAACATCACGTAAATCTGAATTGCAAACTAGAAAATTCTTAGGATTTTAATAAAAAAATTATTCTCGAACTCGAAACACAATTGTAAATCAACTAAGTTTTTTTTACAAAAATTATTTATGTCTAAACCATAGAATTCCAAATTTCTTTGTAAATTCAAACAATCTATATATGTATTAATGTTCAAGTTCGATTGTTCACAAAATTCCTAAGCCAAATTTCTTTTCACCTAGATAATTTGCTCATCTAAAATAGATCAGGAAATCGATAATACTTTCGTATATGTTGATTAACCTAATTCTAAGTTCTACGTGAGGTGATCAAACTAGAATTAGCGTTCATAACAGTCTAGATTAAGAACTATGTGATTATCCTATCCATCTAATTTAACAATTCATCTTTAACCTTTGAAAGTCCCTAAAACTAACAAACAAACTACTCAGACATGGGGATTTAAACAAACATCATGAATAAAATTTTCATAATAGAAATTAATAAAAGATACAAAGGGTTTGAATTATTCTCTAAGATGAACGGAGTGTCTGAATTGTCTCCTAAACAGCCCTAGAATAAATATCTTTATGAATCTCCAATAAATAAAATCTAGTAATCCTTGACAACTAAAATAGACCTATTTATGCTTAAAACACGAATTGGGGCATTCTTAAGTTTCTCAATAAATTTAGACCAACGATGCAGTATCGGAAGACTTTGGATTGCCGACGGTGTCAATCGACACCAGTGTGAAACTCTGAGTAAAATTCTGTTTCATACGTTCTAGGTTTCTTCCTCTTTTAATTTTACTCTTAAATGACTCGATTACTCTAAATCATCCAAACTTGTGTAGGAACCTGCAAAAAATCTAAAAGACTCCAAAAACATTAAAAAAGATTCGATAAAAAGACATATACAATGGTTAAAAACTAGTAAAAACCATGATTTATTAGTTTTTAGCCTGCACACTCTCAGATGAGGCCACTAGGCTCTCGACTCATACTCTTGCGTGTTTACTCTACACCACGTCTTCCCTTTGGCAACATCTGAACACAAAAACAAGCTAGTCAATCTTTCTGCTCACGAATATCTCCCGGGTCAGAACTGGTTTGACATAACCTTGGTTGTGATACCAAATTGTAACACTTGTCTTTTACTTTCTCAATACGGTAGGTCACAAGATAAATTATAGAATACACAATCAATAATAAACCTGAAATAACCAACTCAATCCATTAATTTAATATAAAATTTCTTTTAACTAATCAAACTTAACATCAAAATAATCTCCAACAAGTAACTCCATAAATCCGTTAACAAGAGAAATGGATATATAAGATATAACTTCTAAATTCAGCGTCAATTGGACAGCCAAAGATAACTACACCTGCAAGAGAGAGAAAGAGAGAGAGAGAGAGAGAGAGAGAGAGAGAGAGAGAGAGAGAGAGAGAGAGAGAGAGAGAGAGAGAGAGAGAGAGAGAGAGAGAGAGAGAGAGAGAGAGAGAGAGAGAGAGAGAGAGAGAGAGAGAGAGAGAGAGGGAGAGAGGGGTGAGTAATCGAATATTACTCAACAATGGTAAGCCTTAGGACATACGAATTCTCGATGCACAAATACATGTACAAAAAATATGAAGTTTAAAACTAAGGCAAGCAAGCAATCACGTGTCCAAGATACTCATACAACACATAAGCGGAACTTTGTTCAACCAACTTCTCCATCCAAAACGGAGTGGGTCACCACCTGCCTCTCCATGCCGACCCCTTGTGCCATCCAAATCCCTTATTCCTAAGCATTTCTTCCTAGCTATGCATTTGTGGCCAGATACAACACTATGACATTGGAAATCATTCTGCTCGTCAGCCATCTGGATCTATGGAGCCCGTACGCATCCATAAACCACCAAAGAATTGAATGTGCGTACTCCCATGTGTGGATAGGTACAACCATCTGACCACGCTGATGGGAGTCTTATCGTGCTCCAATGTGTGGTCAAGCACAACCATCTAACCACATCTATGGGAGTTTTATTTCTTACAGGACCTAACCCGGTGATTTCTAATTGGCTATGGCACTTCGTATTACTAATACATTTCTCCTTTTCATCAATCATTGATATTAAAACGCCAACATATCATCAGAAAACACACATTTGTTTTTTTCTCAATTTTTATACTAATTTTTATTATAAGTATATATTAATATTATATACGATCAACAAGAAATTATATACTACTGAAATATGTAATATATGGATATAACCGATTTAATAATAAACAAAATATTAATCAAAGATAAACGTGTATATAAGAAAAACACGAGCTCCTTTTTCACCTTAACAATTTGGATATGATTCTTCAGTTAGGACTAGCGAAGCTGAAAATCTGATTTAGTAGTAATCTTTACCTGCATCGATTTAGATTAACCGATAAATATTAAATCAAATTAATAATTTTTTTATTTTTTTGTCACTTTGGTTAGCACCACAATCGTTTTTGGTTAGAATACACAGTTTGGGTCTTCATACCAAAATGGTATCGAGGTGCTAATGTGTGAGAAGATCGAGTTCCTCTACCTGGCTTGCTTTGCTAGTGCGTCAGCGTGAGCGTTCTTCTCCCTGTCTTCATGATGCAAGGAGAAATCAAGATATTTTTTCCGTAGCTCCTCAAACTCTTCTATCTCCGCAGCGAATCCTGGCCATTTCTCCTTTTCCGAAACAATGCTGATTAGGTATGTTGAATCTGTGTAGAACTTGTTGCAGTAGCGTCTCAGTTTGTGCAGGCTTGTCATCGCCTAGCGCAGACTGTGGAATTCCGTGTGAAGTGGTGTTTGTCCTCTATAGGTGCTCTTCATACCCATCAGGTCGCTTGTACCGTCCTAAAGTTTGAGAATCCATCCCATTCCAGATGTCGTTTCCCCATCTTTCCATGATCAGTCCACATAGCACGCGAATGGCGAGGTTCTCCGGTTGGCGTTGTCGAGTGTTACCTCTTGTGGATCTGTTGGGTGATCCTAGGCACTCTGATCTTTCGCTCGAAGCCACATCTCACTCTCTTGTCTCGCTTTTTCCAAGATGTCCATGGCTGTGCGGCTTACATTGTTGTATATTTTGTCATTGCGTGCCTTCCATATGTACCATAGTATCCATGGGAAACAATGTACGTCTGATTCTGTGTGACTTACTTTCGGCGTTCGCCAAAGTAGGTAATCGAAGTTCCCGAAGATACTGTCGAGGGGGAAGGTTGTCGATGCTGAGGGGATATGTGCTAATGCCCATGCTTGTCGTGCCGGCGGGCATAGGAACAGTGTGTGGTTAATACTTTCTGTATCATGGCCACATATTTCACATGTGGAATCTTCTCTGATATGCCGTTGCTGGAGGCACCCATGTGTAGGTAGAGCCTCTGACAAGGATTGCCATAGGAAATGTTGAATTTTCCTTAGGGTGCGTTGTTTCCAGATTGCCTCCTTCAGAGGGTTTATGGACGGTCTCTGGGTCAGGAAGTGGTTTTGTACTGGCCCCCACTTCTGAAGGGTCTCATATCCGGATTTGACTGTATAATCTCATGTTTTCGTGAAATGCCATAAGTACTGGTTTTGGTTCTGCCAGGTTGATCTGGTTATGGATGAGATCAACCTTACATCCCCCTTTAGGGAAATGCCTTCTTAATTCATGTAGATTCCAGCGCCCATTCTCGTCATTGACGAGATCCAGGATCCTTAGATCTTGCCGATGGGCCTGGTTGAGCTTTTTTGGCGCTCGGGGGAAGGTGTCTGGGACCCATGGATCCACCCAAACATCCACCTCGTTTTCTACACCGAGAGTCTTCCTTATGCCTTTCTCTATAAGATCCCTTGCGGACATGATACTTCTCCATCCATATGAGGGCCTATATGGTTTCTTGGCGTGGAATGCATGGCAATTCTTATAGTATCTTCCCTTTAGGACTCTTGCTAGCAATGATTGTGGGGATTTTTCCAACCGCCAGAGCTGCTTTGCTAGCAGAGCTTTATTATAGTCACCCACATGTTTAAAGCCTAATCCCCCTCTGATTTGGGGAGGCATAACGTTTAAAGCCTAATCCCCCCTCTGATTTTGGAAGGAGGAAACTTGACATCACATATCTCGGGATGGGCATTGCAAGTGCTTTAATCATGATTTCCTTCCCCCCATGCGAGAGTAGTCTTGTCGACCATCCGTTGATTCTCCGATTGATTTGATCTTTCACGTATGCGAATATTGATGCTTTTGATCCTTTGAGGTTATCCGGGATCCCTAGGTACTTCCCTATACCCCCCCCCCCACACCCTGGATTCCCATTGCCATCTTTATTGATATTTGGGTTTTCTTTGGCACCTTCGTTCCAAATACAATGGTTGATTTGTCGTAGTTGATTAATTGTCCCGAGGCGTTGCAATAAGTGTCCAGGATTTTAGAAATTCAGGCACATTGCTCCATGGAAGCTTCGCAGAAGAACAGGCTGTCATCTGCGAAGAGGAGGTGTGTAATTGGTGGGCTTGATCGCGCCACCTGAATTCCTTTGATGTGGTTCGACCTTTCCTCTGCTGTTAAGCTTGCAATCAAAGCTTCGGTGCATAAAATGAACAAGTATGGGGATAAAGGGTCTCCTTGACGCAAACCATGTGTTGGTGTTATGCTCCCTTTTGGGGTGCCGTTGATCAGGACCCAATAGGTCACTGTCGTAACGCACTTCATTGTCCAGTCAATCCACCTCTTTGAGAAGCCGAGTTTCGTCATTAGCGCAGCTAGGAAAGTCCATTCCACTCTGTCGTATGCCTTACTCATGTCCGTCTTAATTGCCATGAATTTTGATTGGCAATTCTCCTTGGTGTTGAGGGCGTGGAATACTTCTTGTGCTATCAGAATGTTGTCTGAGATAACTCGGCCTGGTACGAATGCAGATTGCGTCTCTGAGATCAGTGCAGGTAGAATTTCCTTCATCCTATTGCATAGCACTTTGGAGAGGATCTTGTAGCAGACGTTGCATAGGCTGATTGGTCTGAATTCAGACATCAGTCGTGGTTTCTCTTTTTTGGGAATCAAGCATATGTTTGTGTCATTGAGTCTCGGATCGAATTTCCCTTCCACCATAAAATCTTCTATTAATTTCAGTAGATGGTCGCCCAGCGTGTTCCAGAAATTTTGGAAGAACAAGGCTGTCATCCCGTATGGCCCCGGAGGCTTCTCCGGGTTCATGCAAAATAGGGCCTCCTTGATTTCCTCCTTTGTCACTATGCGTTCTAACCGGGAATTCATTTCAGTTGTGACCCTTGGGGATAGATGGGTCAGAGAACTTTCCAGCTCTCGGACTTGCGAGGTTGAGAAGAGACTACTAAAGTATTCTACAGCAATCGCTTCCACTTTGGCCTCCTTCTCCACCCACACTCCTTGTTTGTCTACCACCCCTACGATATGGTTTCTTGCCCTTCGTTGCTTAGTGCACGCGTGGAAGAATTTGGTGTTTTGATCGTCTTCTTTCAGCCATATCGCCCGACTCTTTTGCTGCCAGTAGATTTCGTCCTCTCTCATTGCGCTGCAGAGTTGTTGTTTTAGTGCATTAATTCCTCCGAGGATGTTGTGTGCATCGATTGTGCTTTCTCTAGCCTTTGTTTCAGTTCGTCTATTCGTGGCGCTATTTCGAATAATTCCCGTCTTCTCCACTTGGAGATTTCACGTCGGCACCTGCTTATTCTGGTTGCTATCGACGGTCCGTGGTCCTCTGCGGAGCCAATCCATCCTGCCTTGACTGTCGATGCGAAATTTGGCTTAGACATCCAGCGCTTATCAAAGCGAAAGCTGTGGGACCTCTTTCCTGAGCGGGCTAAGATTTTTACCCAGACAGGCCGATGATCAGATCCCTAGAACCTCAGGTATTCTATCTTTGTGTGGGAAAAGATATTGTGTCATTCCTCATTTCTCCTAGCTCTGTCGAGTCTACAGCAGACCACTATTGACCCTCTTCGGCCAAACCATGACATACAATTTCCTTTGTAGGGAAAATCATTCATACCACAATTCTTGCTCATGAGACGAAAGTCAAGGAACGAACTTTCCGGACGAATTACTCCGCCCGATTTTTCATGATTGCCAAAGATTGAATTGAAGTCTCCAATCATTAGCCAGGGGTCCGTTCTAGACGAGCTTATTCTGGTAAGTTTTTCCCAGACATTGGCACGGAGTCTTGGTACAGGGTCTCCGTAAACAAACGATATAAAAACTTTATTACCATCAATCATAGCTATTACATCGATGATATTTTTATTTGAAAATAAAACTTCAAATGAAACTCCGCTAGTGCCAACAGGGCGAGGTCTCCGCTACGCCCTAGTGGATCTACCGTAAAAAGAAAATCATAACCTAAGTGGGCTTGCATATCTTGTATGAAGTCCTTATTGTGTTTGGTTTCCATCAAAAATAGTATCCCCAGGAACAACACTTTCCGTAGCTCCCGTAATCGACGAACTGCCAAGAAACTCCCAGCTCCTTGGCAGTTCCAGCTTAGAATCATCAGGCATCCTCCGACGGTCTCTCCTGGACCGTCGGATTCTTAGGTTCCTCAGACTTGCCCTTATTTTGAGGGTCTGCCCCTGAGGGGGGCTTTGGCAGGGATTTGTCTTTCCCCTTCGCGGTTTTGCCGAATGTCTTGGCTTCACCGTAGTACTTTACCGTGTGTTTCTTAATTGTGCTGGCCTGATATGGACTTTTTCCAATTTTCTTCCTTGCATGAAGCGTCTTGGTGATCCGTGAATCTAGCCTCTTTGTAGCTCTTTTCTCCATTCTTTTGTCCCTCCCAGCAAGCATTTCCCTCATAGGGGAAATGATCTCCTTTGGGTTTATGATTCCCTTGGAGCCTACCTGGAATTGGGGGAGCACCGAGTTTTCTGGTAGGGCGCCATCCTGTTTGGACGATGATCCTCTCATGGTCCTCCTGTTCTCCTGGCGTGCTTCCTCTTCCGTCGCTTTGTACCAAGATGGCCTTTTCAGTTCCTTCTTCTGGTCCATGCTTCCACCTTTGCCCAGGCCTTGAAGCCTATCCAGCGCGGATCGGACAGGATTTCCGTCCCGAGTCGAGGCTCCCCCACGAGGGCTCTCATTTCTTTTTGGGTCTTCGAATCGTAGCACCCTCCTCACAGGTGGGTTTGTTCCCCTGGTGCTCTTGGAGGCCCTAAGGTCCTCTCTTCTAGGGGGTCTGTCCCTATTTCTGGGTCGTTCCGCTAGGTATCTTTCGATCAGTGACTCTCCTTCCATTCTCGGAGGGGGCGGTGGTGGTAAAGGCACGTCTTCCCCTGCTCCTGGATAGTCTAGCTTGTTGGGACAATGCCTTTCGTCGTGTGTTATTCGGTAGCACCGGTCGCAAAACTTGGCCAGCCTCTCATAGTTAAACGTTACTGTGACTATGTCTCCATTCGCGAATTGCAGGTCCCCGATGAATATTAAGGGATCCTCAACTTGAAGTGATACCCTTATACGAGCCTCGTTGACTTCATATTGCAGTAGCTCGCCCATTGCCTGCCCAATATCCATAATTGTTTCTTCTGCCGAGTAGTGCGTTGGTATTCCCACAATTTTCACCCAGAACGGTGTAGTACTAGGGAAGTCGGGCCTTACACTCGGGATCCACCTTTCCAGTGAGGTCATCCATTGGTCAAAATGGTATGGCCGTTTTTCCAATACAGATAGGATATCCTCCTCCGAGTTGAACCGGAACATAAATCTCCCCTGGCCCAGGTCTTGACCTTGAACACGCCCCTCACACTGCCAGATTGATGGTAGGAGACTGATGAATGTACGCACTCTGTGCCCTTGTAGGGTCATATTCAGAATCCTTCCCACGAGCGTTATTTCAAACCTTTTGAGCACCGCGGAGTTGTCAAAGGCCCGTATCTTTATTGGGCTTGATTTCCTCATTCCTGTGCAGTTTTTTGACACTAGTCTTCTAGAGATTGTCATACCAGGATTTGGAATGAAAGCCTTGGTTTGGTTGGGTTTTGTATACTTATTCGGTTTGCCCACTTTGGTTTGGTTCTGAACCGGGTTTACTCCTTTCCCGGTTATGGCGTCGTTTCTGGTTTGGTTTTTCTCCCGGTTTGCTGGTACGGTGGTTTTCTTCCTCCGATGCCAAATACTTCCCTTTGCCGAACAACGCCGGCGAGTCAGTGCTCGAAAGCGTCTGCTGGGATTCCGGTGGTTTCTTCCTGGAGCGTTGTGCACGCCGAGAAGGACTCCGGTTGGTGCCGCGACGGAGAGAGAGATTAAAGGAGAGAGGATTTCCGAGTGGGAGGTTTTTTGAGGTGAGTGGAGATTGGATGTATGAAATCCCTTATATATGTAAAAATTTTGCGCCATTGTAGGTGAAATCCCGCTGTTATCGCGATCTCCATAGCCGATTAAGGCAATAAGCTCGGCTGGATTGATTTTGCCCGGGTTATTGCTTGTCCCTTGTGATATTCGAGTTTCCGAAATCAGATTCAGCATTGAAGCTGCCGCAATTCTCGGCCAAAATTGATCTTGTGGGGAAGGGGTGTAATCGCCGGGTATGTTGCGTATTTCCCAAGATTTCCTTCTGAAATCCGGTTTCCTTATTCAGCGTGATTCCAGTGGATAAGCCCTCATCATCGGCATGATTGAGGGAGGAGCGGTGGAGGACAGTGTGCATGTCCCTCCTCCGATGTGCGATCCCGGCGGTACCCAGTTTGGGCCCGGAGAATCGACGTAATGGGCCATCCGTTACTAAAACTTTTCTTCGTAACAGCCCGATTTCGAAATTACCCTAGAGAGCATTTTCCTGTCCACCTTCGACAATTAGTAAGAAGATTTTAATAATTTTTTTTTTAATTACACATTTTTCAAATTTAACCTTATCCCTGGTTTAATGGTTTAGATTGATTTGAGAATTTTTCAAAATTAAACAATTTCACACAGTCCAATAACTAAACCACACAAAATTCATGCTAAATGTAAACATGATTTCTCTTTCGTAAGAAAAATAGTGAGGTTCACATATTGGCTAACAAAAATTAGAAAGCATAGGAACATACCACCATTAATTCCTTAACCAATACTATGACCTGGTTTACTAAACCAACCACCATCACTAAACCATAACAATTGGTTTAATAACAGTAATTCGATATCTATGGAGTTGTGCAATCGTACCTTCGTCAGGGAGGTGTTTCATGGCAGAACTAGGTCAAGAACGTTGGATCGATGAAGGGTTGGCTTCGTGAGGTGTTTCTGTGATGGTTTGAGACTTAACAAAGGTTAGACTCACTGTTTTGAACAAATCGAACAAAAACACAAACTTAGGCAATTCTGGTTATCTCTCTGGCGACGATTGATCACACAATGGCACGAGCTCGTCTTGATATAAATTATTAAGATTATTATACCAAATCCACATGAGTGAAGAATACGACGGAAGATAAAACTGAGTTTTTCAATCACAATGTAAGATTTTTTTATCATGATTCGTTCGCATCTAAGCAATTGAATGGCTTAACCATTACCGTATGACGAGTGGATTTAGAAATCAAATCAGCTGGTACCGTCGTCGTTTCTTGCATTGGCTAGTGAATAAAAAAATGTTATTCCATTCTGTATGTGAACCAAAATAGAGTATCGTTTTGAGTTTTGGTCAGCTATGAAAAAAGCTCTAATCGATTCCTTGTTCGAGTTCGAGTAAACAATTTGATTTATTCGTTTTGGAAAACAATTCTGGAAATTTGTGGGCAACATTGATTGTCATTAAAATTTAAAGGGAGCAAAGTAATAACGTAACACATCTATCATCCTGAGGAACGACATAGTCCTTGTAGAGAAATGTGATCGATTTGGTATCCGCAACATTCCCATCGACAAGACTTGCTATTTGCCTACAAGTACTTTAGGCCGGTTGTTTTACTATTTGCAACATCCATATCTCGTGGATAGGATAGTAGATTAATTTGTTTTGGAAAACATATTTCACGGTGATGAATGACTGATGAACAAGTAAACCCAAGTAAACAAGTATTATCACTCTTACATCCATACTGAAAACCGATGGTCTTACAAGTAGTAAATTGAAGATTTATTTTATTGGAATCTAAATCGGATCAAAGTGAAATTAGAGATTTTCAATTTTACGATTTGAGGGGTTTCTTACCATTGTTGGTCGTAGTAGAAGTTTCTCCTTTTCGGGCAAATCAATGGTTGCCTTGTTTAGGTCCATCACCGTGACTTGGTGGTCCTGAACCGTTAATCAAACATGAGCCTTGGTCATATTTTTCATGTTCAGTTAAAAAGCCGTTTAGTGGGTGTTACCGTTATACCTGAGCCATGACCATGTACGTGCAGCTCAACGTCCTTTAATGCATTGGATGGAGCAACTTCGTTATCATGTGACTTCACTACGCTACTTTGTTCATTGTCAATGTTTTGTAGCAATATCAACACATTCTTCACGATAGTTTCGATGAAATGGGTCTCTGTTAAGCTGCCAGAACGGACAAACAAAATGTGATACTTCACAACTACATTCACCAAAAAAGGAACTTGCAAAACTGAAACACAAGTATTTCAACTATAAGAAATCATGCTATTACCGATGGCCAAAACTATTGGAAAATTCGAACTAATTTTTGACGACCTTTTTTTGTGGAAAATGCTACAAAATTCGTCGAAAATTCCCAATAAAATAACTTTTATCAGGATTTTCTATGTTATTGTTGCACTGTTTCGAAATTGATGAAACCAAATAAAAAATCTCATATATCGATTACTGTCAATTAGGTCTAACCACATCCAAATAAACATGTCCATATGGTAAAAAAACTAGGTCAGCCCATAAAGACGGTAAATTAAAATATGACCGCACCCACAATAACCATATCTCGATGGGCATTTAGGCATAGTCCATTATGTATTTGATTGCATCCATAACCATCTATTAAAAATATGGATTGGATACTGACTGCCCACACCTATTTAACTGCTCTACCTATAAACTCTGTCAATGGATATGTATAAGTTTGGAATCTCATAACCAAAATTTTAAGAAATTTATTGTAAAAATATAGAGGAGATTTGATTTAATCCACATATTATACTTTGATTTGAGATGAAAATTAGTTAATCTTGACATGGTAGTATGAAACGATTTATTTCCTACAAATTTGAAGGAGTAGTTATTACTGTTACAAATATTCTAGGGATCTACTAAATTGTATGATCAAGGAAAAGAATATTTGTACCTTTTACCATCGAACGTGAACCCAAGCCTATTTGAGACAGACACCAATGCTTTTTTCCAACTATCGATTTTGGACTGCTCGTGTCGATTTTCAAGTTCATGATGCCTGAAATGGATGCCAAATTCCCCTTCAAGATGTCTCACTTGGTTAGGAGTCACATTGTAGAAGATGGGAACCACCTTGTGATAAAGAATATATCACATAGTTAGTATAAAATTATTATTTTTCTAAATATTTATATACATGGTCCTAGATCTCACCGTAAGCTTGCCTAGATCCACACACTCATCGATCTTGGCAATCTCATCCAGGCACCATCTTGATTCCGCGTACCTCTGGGAGAACACGACTAGCGCAAGCTTGGACTCCTCAATCCTTTTGAAAAGATTGGATATACTTTCACCTTTGCTCTCTTCTTTGTCTGTGAAGATGTTTATGCCATTTCTTTTAAAGGCATCCACGAGATGGCTGATGAAGTTGTTGCGAGTCTCATCTCCGCGGAAACTGATAAAGACTTGTGGATGGAGGACTTTGTGGTCCATTGGAGAGTTGGTGGGAGTTCTTTACCAGGTGAGGAGATAATAAAGAAGAAGATTAGAGATTATTGTGGAGAGTCTAAGTATTTAAAACCCAAAACGATGTTTACATTGCCGTTGACTATTCAAGGAATAACTTTTGTCTTTTTTATTTATTTTATTGAAAACTATTTTTTAAGACTAACAATTTTTTAAGACTAACAATTTAAGACTAAGACTAACAATTTTTTAAGACTAACAATTTTTTAAGACTAACAATTTTTTAAGACTAACAATATTTTAAGACTAACAATTTTTTAAGACTAACCCAAAAAGACTAACAATTTTTTTTAGTCAAACAAAGCGGGAAACAAAGACTAACACTTCTTACATATGATTTTTCATTATTTTTATTTTAATTGAAATATTTATACTTAACAATGGGACATAAAAGGTATTATCGCTGTGGGATTGATGTGAGATTCAATTTCTATTGGGATAGATATAACTCTCATCTTAAGATTGATATGAGACTTCTGTGATCAGTCAAACCGTGAAGGCTACGAATTGTAAGTGTAAGACAAAACCGAGACAACTGAATCACTAGATAACAAGCTTGAAGAACAAGAATTTGGGAGAACATGACATAAATTTAGATCTAGTTGTTTTGGACGGAATACTGACAGCTAAATGTAATGGTTCTAACATACCATTCAAAATATTTGATTGCTCAAAGATTTAAAACCCGAATATAATCTAACATACCATTCACTCGAAGTACTCAATTGGATATCCATCTATACGAAATTAGAATACTTCAGCTACTTAATTTAGGTGAATGAAAGAGAGGGTGGATTTTCAATAATCATAAGATAAAACTACGTAAATAAGAGGAAACAACTAAATCAGAACAAAAGGTAATATCATGGAAAAGACTAACAATTTTTAAGTCAAACAAAGCGGGAAACTGTCAATTCCACATGTTAAAGTTATATAGCCATGTGTCACACGAAGGTTCATCTTTTTATAATTTGGACGATATTATTATAACACAGAGACTTTGCTACCTACGTTTTTTCACTTAAATATTATACCTCTCTATTAAACTATACAAATTAATTCATTACAATTTAATTTTACACAAATTCTATACATATCCCTAACATTCAACAAAATATTTTGAAATTGTGATTACTACACTATAATCGCATTTAATCCATTGTGAAAACGATCCAAATAATAACACGAACCATTTAAAACCCCAAAATCTCGACTTAGAAAAAACTTCCAAATCGATTTTAACCCGTTACGATTTACATTTTGCATAAAAAATCGCTTTGGGATTATTGGTTTCGCCGGTTGAACAGAAAAATGAAGGAGAAATGGAAGTTGAATATAATTTTTGCAACCCATTTTGTAACTATGAAAGTGAAATCAATTTCTTCGGTGAAGATTAAAACTAACAAGGAGAAATAGAAATTAAAAGGGATGTTTGTGATTTCATAGATTAGGATAAGAGATTGCGCGTTCTATAGTACATTTTCTTTTCGATTTAGGACTTATAGAAGAGATTGTCCTCATGTTTCTCCTCTCATTTATTGAATCAAAAATTAAAAAAATAATTGAAAAAAATATGGGGAAATTAGAGTAACAGTAATTCGAGAGAATAGATGTACAAGGAGATTGATAATCAGAAAAAAAATATGTGGGTCGAATTTGCATAAGAGATGGAGTAGTTCATAAATTTTGTAAGTAATCACTTAATAGCGCAAACTGGTGGGTGTAACTTTTTCTGTGATTGTATTAATTTCAAAAATGAAAAATTTATTCTGGAACGAAAAAAGTTGGAATCATCTATACATGTCAAATTATTATGTTTGGTATAACTATGGGAAAAAATGAAAATTTGATGTGAATAGAAATCATGGAGGTGCTAATGAAGAACAAGTAGGTAACTTTGGAAATAAATATACGAAAATATTGACTGATGTATTTCGTGATACTATAAGTAATGATTATACTAGTAATCATCATGAGGAAGACTTTAATAATATGGAAGAAAAACATAATTTGGAGGCAAAAAAAGTTTTACAACATGTTAGAAGCTATAAAAAAATCTATTGTGTGATAGTTGTCATGAATGACACTCACAGATATTTTTATCTACTCGGTTCATGAAAACTAAGTATGATTTTAATCTGCTGAAAAGTGCATGGACTCGTGGGCGGAGTTGTATACGAAATATTTGCCCGAGAAAATCAAGCGAGGGGTTCATGTTATGAAATCAAAAAACTGAAACAAAATTTAGGCCAAAAATACTATTTTATACAATTTATGTGTGTGTGTTCACAATTGTATGATCTTTTGAAAAGAAGATGAATAATAAAGAAATGTAAATTTTCTAATTTACCATGATATAAGTCTAGTGAGGATAGGACAAAAATACTATTAATACGAACCATTTATTCTAGGTATGTACGTAATTGATCTCTTCCACATGATAATTTTTTTAACCAATTTACTTTGTACTATTTGATATATCATAGCCTTGCAAGTGGATAAAGTTTGTTATATTCCTTTTTTGCACATCAAATTATCAAAAAAACATGGCTTAGCGTTTTCAAAGTCAATCTAGGAACAAACATTTTGGAAAACTACAAAACAAAAGAGCAAATTCTTTTGCAACAAGAATACGATGAACATGTAAATGTAGTTCATGATATAGATGTAGATCGTTTGATTGATAGAGTGAATCAAAGCGAAAAATGATTTTGATGTTGGAGATGTCAAAGTAGAAGATGAATTTCAGTGTAATATATCGTTTTCATATGACGATGAAAAAGAAAATATAGTTTAAATATATCTAAAAATATAGTAATATATTTTATCTCTCCAATATAACGGGAGTCGCATATAGGTCACAAATTTGCAACCAATTTTCCACTCCCTCATAATAAAAAAAATTTATATAAATAAATCGATCACCCTTCCCCGCACTTCAGCACTTCATCAATTTACATTATTCTAAAATTATAAAATCTCTCAAACACTCTCTTTTATCTTGCATTCTAGTGGCGAGTTTTGGTAGATCTTTGAAAGGTTGCGGTGGAAAACAAGCACAATATTCTTCCACCCGAATTTCATTGGCCTCATCAAACCCATCAATCGCCGTAACGAGAGCAGCCTCCCATGTCTCCTCCCACATTACAGCTTCACTCTCCATACAACTCCCGAAACAAAACCATCAAACTGTTTCCAGCAATCGTCGGAATCAGATGCAGAAATTATACCCTCGAAAACTCAAACATGGGACAAACTATCACGTTGTATAGTTTATTACAAACCCCAGGGCATAAAAAATATTTTGACGTATGGTATCCAATTCCATCGCCAAACACTATTGGTAAATTTTAAATTTCAAATTTATTTATAAAATTAGAAAAATTATATATTCAAACAATAGGTACTCAAATTTATTTATATTCCTATAGGTTTGATCGGGTTAAAATGGTTATAATCCATCAAATTTCAAAATTTAAAAAAAAATTGATGGACCCTATTATAGTTTGATGGTCATGCAACTGAACGAAAAAAAAAATTTTTATTGAATTTGTAGTAATTATTTATCTTTATTTTTATATATTTTTAGTTTTATTTTGTTTACAAATAAATTATTAAGAGCATTATTTTATAATTATATGAAAATTAAAATTTCAAACAATCGTACACATGAAATTCTATGATTACTTTGCTTATAAAAAAGAAGTTCGAAACGGTCTCTATTCGATCGATAAAGGGAATGCTGAGCAGCGCTCACACTACTAGCAAACGTCCAAGGTAGATTTCTCCGAGTCTCTACAAAATTATGACAAACTACTAGATTTCAACAGAGGTGAATAAAAATATTAGTAATGCATCCAACAAGTGTAACTCTTTTCGTGATGGCCTTAGTCCTTATAAATATTTGTGGGGACAAAAGTCCTATTTAAAGATTCAACAAGAAATTGTAAGCATTTATATTTAAAATTTTAATTTTAGTCAAATATTTATTTATTTATCACAGTTTAAAAACTATTTAGAAAAAATTAGTTGGAATGACCAGTTTGTATTGGAGAAATCTTTATAAAGATGCATACACAGAAAACGGGACATATTTCGGCTTGAAGATAAAAAAAAACTCATAAAGCCTACAAATAGAATTTAGAGGAAAAAATGGTGATCGTTGAGGTGGATGTTTGAGAGATATTTGATTTTATCTCACGCCATTTAGAGCTCAATACGGATGAAGTGAATAAAATATTGATTCACATAATAATCAACCCATTTTAATGTTTATGATTATTGTAATTTATTTATCTTAATTAATTTAATTTTTCAACTAATCTCTTTTTTATTTTATTCTTCTATTTTTTATGAAAAAGGACATCTTTATGAGTGTTAACCGTGTTCATGGCAGCGACATACGTAAAGAAGGATTTGGCTCAAAGAGTTCTTGTGATTGTAACGGTTCAAGAACCACCATCTATTATGAAGTTATATACCTTGCATTTGATGATGCATCACTTGTGGAAGATATTATCCAGTTGAATGGTCTCGGCTAGGTCGACCATTGTACTTAGGATTCTCCGTGTTATTAGCACTTCTCCTATGTATGGATACTCTATATCTCCATACTCTCCTTCTGGTTCTCTCTCTTCTTCATCCTGAGACTTGTACTCTACAACCTCTGTGATCAACATAACTCATTGATTTGGGCACTCGTTCAAAATGTTGATGCATCCCCTACACTTAAAACATGTTATATCACGTAATCGTTGAGGGTTAAATGACTTACTTGGCTTGACTTGTTGGTCACGAGTTGGTTCAAGTGCCTTGCTCTTGAATCTTGACTCTATTTTAAGTCATTTTCCTTTGTCCATGGGCTTGTCACCGCCATTGTTTGGTGTCCAGGGTGTCTTGGGTCAGTTGCATAGGACTTGGGCGATAGCCGTCATCCTTTTCTTCATATTGCCATGGAGGTCCTTTCGGTCTAGGGTTGTGGCTGTAAGGCCGGTAGCCGTCTTTCTCCTCCGGATGGGGTCCTTCTTGATCCGGTCGTAGTCTAGGGTGGTTGAAGGCCTCGGCGAGGCCTTGGGCATTGTCATCCCTCTCGTTACGCACGTTCTTTATGTATAGGAACATCGCCGGCTGCTCCACGTGTTCAAGCCTTTCTTTAATAGAGACGAGTTGAGTTTGGAACGTGGTAAACATGGCCATCATGGCTTTAGGGGCATCTTGAATGATATTCTCTACCATCGTGTGCTACAAAAAAATTAAGGGTGAGTTGCTCCAAGATTATTCTAGGAGATTTAGCTTTTACAAGAAAAGCCAAAATATGAGAAAAGCCGAAATATGAGGAAAAAGGAAAATCACCTGATGCACTATGCCAATTTTCTTTTTATGTTTTTGATAGTTTTCTTTTATGTTGATGGTAATGGAAAAACGACAACCTAGACTAATGGAAATATTAAGGGATAGCGATGGGCGTAGGTGATAGGTGACTAGTTTATAATTTGTTTTTGAATGTGAATGATTAAACTAATGCAAGAACTAAAATAAAGCTAAAATAAGAAAAAGACAACCTGGTTTTTAAGGGTTTGAGCTTGGGATCATGGTCGTGAGGTTCTCGGACCGCTACAAGGAGGTTGGGCGAGAAAATCGGTCGTACGCTTCTTAGGATAGTTTTGAACGTGTGTTTGGTGTGGTGGGGCGATGTGAATCACATGAAGTGTGAGAAGCCTCGTGATGAATCACAGCTCTAGCCCCTGGAGTATGGGCTCTAGCCCTTGGAGTATGGGCTCTAGCCCTTGGAGTATGGGTCTCAACTAAATTAAGAGTTAGACAAGAGGAGCTTTGTGCGAAAAGACTTTTTAAATTAAAATGCTTGTCTTTATTGATATGTGGAAAAAGATATCAAACTACAATGCTTAAGGTGACTTGATAATATGTTTGACAGTTTTAACTTTCTAGGGTCGACAAACAAACACAACGGAAAAGTTACAAAAGTGAAAAAGAAAAATACAATAAATGCAAACAACCGAAAAGCAAAACTATTTATTTTTTCGTAACTCAAGAAAAGAAAAAAATACTAAGTCCTACTCTGCAAAAGAGAAAAGAAAAATATATAAATGTAAAATTTACCTACTTATCTTTCGACAAAAAATAGAAATTAGCCACCTTTTGTGAGGGACGCGCACATGGCCTTTGTTTGTGCGTTTGGAGTAGGGTTAAGAATATTTGAGACCCATACTTCTAGCTTTAGGAGTATGGATCTCAATTAGATTAAGAGTTAGACAAGAGGAGCTTTGTGCGCAAAGACTCTTTAGAAAAATGCTTGTCTTTATTGATATGTGGAAAAACTAAAATGCTAAAGGAGTCTTGTTAATATGTTTGGAAGCATTGACCTTCCAAAATTACACAGGAACAAAAAGAAAAAGTTACAAAATTTCAAAAGAAAAATACAACAAGTGGAAACAACTGAAAAGTAAAACTATGTATTGTCCATGACTCAGGAAAAGGAAAAATACTAAGTCTTACTCTGCAAAAGAGTAAAGGAAAATATATAAATGTCAAAATTTATGTGGTTATCGTAAATTGGTCGCAAAAAAGTGATCACCTCGTAATGGAGGTAGCTGAATTTTTTGGAAATTTCAACTTTCCCAAAATTAAATGGGTGTTGCAAATAAGTCGCTGTTTTTGCGACCCCCACCGAATTTGGGGGAGTTGAATTTTTTGGAATTTTTAACTACCCCAAATTAATTGGAATCGCACATTGGTGACAAAATAGCGACCTATTTGCATCACTCATTTAATTCGGAAGGAGGATTTGAATTTTTTTTGAAATTTTCAACCTCTACCAAATTTCACAAATTAGTCGCTATTTTTGCGGCCAATTTGTGAGCGACCAAAGTGTTTTGTGACTAATTTGTGAGCCCCTATGGTGGCAACCTTTTTTCTATAAGTACTTAATTTCTACTTCTCCGTTTCACACTTCAAACATTTTCCTAAACATTAAAACCTCTTTAAACCTCTCTATACACACTTTCAAATTTTAAACACATTTTCATTTTTATTAACTAGCATGTTCGGTAGATCGATAAAAGGTCGAGATAGAGGACAAACCCCATCTTCCCCTTGCCGGATTTCATCGGCCTCGTCAATCTCATCAACCACTGCTACTAAAAAAATATGACCAATTTGTTACCGGTATCTTTAAAAAACGACTTAGTTTTTATATAATTAGTCACAAATTGGTCATAAAAATTGTGACTAATTTACGACTATAAAATAAAAAGTGTATGATTATTTATACATGTGGTCGCAAATTGGTCATTAAATGCGTGACCAATTTTTGACTAAGAAATTAATTTTTTTATATAATTATTTAATATAGTCATATTTTGGTAACAAATATTTGTGACATTCTGTAACCATACGTTTTGTGACTAAGTCATAGTGGCAACCGAAAAATTTGTTACTAGTCTGGAGTGGCATATTAGTCGTAAATATTAGGGCAATGTTTAGTCGTAATTGTAGTCGCAAAATGCACAACTATAACCATATTCGAATTTTAGTTGCAAAAGAAAGACCCAAATGTTACTACTAGTTTTTGAGACGAGTACTTTGTGAATATAGTATGTGGTTGTAAAATAGTAATAAAGAGGAAACATGTGACCACTTGTGATCATAGGTGAGGTCACAAGACACTTTTTCTTATAGTGTAATAGATAAATATTAAATCAAATTAATAATATTTGATTTAATAACATATTTTCAAAGCTATACCTTATCTTTTGTTTAATAGTTTAGATTAACTTGAGAATTTTTGCAAGCTAAACAAATTCACACTGTCCAATAAATAAACTACACAAAACTATTCCTGAAACCAAACTTTCACAACAGAAAACCATCGAAACCTGAAGAAGAAGAAATTCTGCTCTCGGATTCTCAAATGGGAGAACAGACTATCACATGGGATAATTTGTTATAAACCCCCGTACGGGATCAATATTTGCAAGTGTTGTCTCCAATGCCGTCGTCAAATACAACTTGGTAAAGTAATTTTTTTTTAATTTAAAAACTAAAATTATTTATTCAAAAATTAAATATTTAAATTTATTGTATTGAATATCTTAGATTTGATCGGGAAAATGGGTTACAACCCGTCGAATTTCAAAACAATTTAAAAATAAATTTGATGACTCTGATTATAGTTGAACGGTTGTGCTAACAAAATGGTAGAAAAACTATATGACCAAATTTTTGTTAATTTTGTATCTTTATTTTTTAATATTTTTAATTATTTTTTGTTTAAAAATAAATTATTAATTTCATAATTTATAATTGTATAAAAAATAAAATTTTCAAGCAATCGTATACCTAGGATCTTCTGATCACTTTGGTTGTACGAAAAATTTTGAAACCGTCTATATTCGATAGATAAAAAGAATGGTGAGTACCATTCACACAACCGGTAAACGACCGAGATGAATATCTCAGAATCTATACAAAATCATGACAGACTACTGGGTCACATCGGAGACGAATGAGAGGAGTAGTAATGCAACTAAAAACTGTAAGTCTTCTCAGGAAGATCTTGGTCCGCATAAATATTTATTGGGGTGAATATGATATATACAGATTCAACAAGAAGTGGTCAGTATTAATTTATAATTAAAATTTTGAGTTTTTATTAAAATGGTAGTTTATTTATCACATTTAAAAAAATTAAGAAAATGAGTTGAAAGGAATAGTTCTATTGGAGAAGTCTTTATAAAAACATATACACGGGAAGATGTGATATATGTCATTTTGAATGCAAAACAAATTGGTGAATCTTACCGAAAAAAGGGTGATCGTTGAGGTGGATCCTTGTGAGACGTCTGATGGTATTTGTGTCGATTAGAGCTCATTGTCGATGAAATGAATGAAATTTTCATTCAGGTATTAATCAAACTATATAAACGGTTATTGTATTTTATTTTATTTATACTAATTAAATTAATTTTTTGAATCTTTTTTTAGTCTTATATTCCGGATGAAAGAGGACGTTATTACGGCATGTCTAGTCTTAACCGTATTCACAGCACCTGTAGACGTAGAGAAGGCTTTGGCTCAAGTTCTTTCGATTTTTTCGTGCTTCAAGAACAGCTAATCACTGCGCAGCTTCAAATTAAAGAACAAACTGCTGCAAATGCTCATAAGGATACCGAGCATGCTGCTGAACGAGTACAACATGGAGAACATGCCGAAGCCGCCCGAGTTGTAGTGGAACAACAAAACTGCATCATGAGTTTGGAGTTTTGAGTTACATGCAACGTATGTAACTCACAACATACATCATGATTTTTGGCTTTTATGGCCGCTAATGCTCCGTCAAACATGACGAAACCTCTCGGAGCATAAACTGCATTGCCAACATTTTCTCTAGGAGATTTAAAAATTTCTCCTCCGGATAATAATTAGTTTTTTAGTTTTCATTGTTAATTAAATTTCAGTTTTTTTTTATTTGTAATCAAAATTTATAATTAATATTAATATATTCTTTGAATTTTTATTTTACTAAATAAAACTACATTTTAATTAAATAATTATTATTTAATTAACAATAAATAACTAATTAGTGTTAAACATTATTGATTAATTAACAATAATTAAGTAATTATTAACTAACTATTATTGATAAATTAATAAAAATCATATATTTTAATATTTTTAATATTTTTTTCAAATTTTAGTTAAATTGAATTATTAATATGTGACTATATTATCCAAAAATTTTAATTTTTTATAAATATGGTTACAAATTGGTCTAACAAATATGACCAATTTGCTACCAGCATCTTTAAAAAACGACTTAGTTTTTATATAATTAGTCACAAATTGGTCATAAAAATTATGACTAATTTACAACTATAAAATATAAAGTATATGATTATTTATACATGTGGTCGCAAATTGGTCACTAAATGCGTGACCAATTTTTGACTAAGAAATTAATTTTTTTATATAATTATTTAATATAGTCATATTTTGGTAACAAATATTTGTGACATTCTGTAACCATACGTTTTGTGACTAAGTCATAGTGGCAACCGCAAAATTTGTTACTAGTCTGGAGTGGCATATTAGTCGTAAATATTGGGACAACGTTTAGTCGTAATTGTAGTCGCAAAATGCACAACTATAACCATATTCGAATTTTAGTTGCAAAAAAAAGACCCAAATGTGACTACTAGTTTTTGAGACGAGTACTTTGTGAATATAGTATGTGGTCGTAAAATAGTAATAAAGAGGAAACATGTGACCACTTGTGATCATAGGTGTGGTCACAAGACATTTTTTCTTATAGTGTAATAGATAATATTTGATTTAATAACATATTTTCAAAGTTATACCTTATCTTTTGTTTAATAGTTTAGATTAACTTGAGAATTTTTGAAAGCTAAACAAATTCACACTGTCCAATAAATAACCTACACAAAACTATTCCTGAAACCAAACTTTCACAACAGAAAACCATCGAAACCTGAAGAAGAAGAAGAAATTCTGCTCTCGGATTCTCAAATGGGAGAACAGACTATCACATGGGATAATTTGTTACAAACCCCCGTACGGGATCAATATTTGCAACTGTTTTCTCCAATGCCGTCGTCAAATACAAGTTGGTAAAGTAATTTTTTTTTAATTTAAAAACTAAAATTATTTATTCAAAAATTAAATATTTAAATTTATTGTATTGAATATCTTAGGTTTGATCGGGAAAATGGGTTACAACCCGTCGAATTTCAAAACAATTTAAAAATAAATTTGATGACTTTGATTATAGTTGAACGGTTGTGCTAACAAAATGGTTGAAAAACTATATGACCAAATTTTTGGTAATTTTGTATCTTTATTTTTTAATATTCTTAATTATTGTCTGCTTAAAAATAAATTATTAATTTCATAATTTATAATTATATAAAAAATAAAACTTTCAAGCAATCGTATACCTGGGATCCTCTGATCACTTTGGTTCTACGAAAAAATTTGAAACCGTCTATATTCGATAGATAAAAATAATGGTGAGTACCATTCACACAACCGGTAAACGGCCGAGATGAATATCTCATAATCTATACAAAATCATGACAGACTACTGGGTCACATCGGAGACGAATGAGAGGAGTAGTAATGCAACTAAAAACTATAAGTCTTCTCAGGATGGCCTTGGTCCGCATAAACATTTATTGGGGTGAATATGATATATACAGATTCAACAAGAAGTGGTCAGTATTAATTTATAATTAAAATTTTGAGTTTTTATTCAAATGGTAGTTTATTTATCACATTTACAAAAATTAGGAAAATGAGTTGAAACGAATAGTTCTATTGGAGAAGTCTTTATAAAAACATATACACGGGAAGATGTGATATATGTCATTTTGAATGCAAAACAAATTGGTGAATCTTACCGAAAAAAGGGTGATCGTTGAGGTGGATCCTTGTGAGACGTCTGATGGTATTTGTGTCGATTAGAGCTCATTGTCGATGAAATGAATGAAATTTTCATTCAAGTATTAATCAAACTATATAAACGGTTATTGTATTTTATTTTATTTATACTAATTAAATTATTTTTTTGAATCTTTTTTTAGTCTTGTATTCCGGGACGTTATTACGGTATGTCTAGTCTTAACCGTATTCACGGCACCGGTAGACGTAGAGAAGGCTTTGGCTCAAGTTCTTTCTATTTTTTCGTGCTTCAAGAACAGCTAATCACTGCGCAGCTTCAAATTAAAGAACAAACTGCTGCAAATGCTCATAAGGATACCGAGCATGCTGCTGAACGAGTACAACATGGAGAACATGCCAAAGCCGCCCGAGTTGTAGTGGAACAACAAAACCGCATCATGAGTTTGGAGTTTTGAGTTACATGCAACGTATGTAACTCACAACATACATCATGATTTTTGGCTTTTATGGCCGCTAATGCTCCGTCAAACATGATGAAACCTCTCGGAACATTAACTGCATTGCCAACATTTTCTCTAGAAGATTTAAAAATTTCTCCTCCGGATAATAATTAGTTTTTTAGTTTTCATTGTTAATTAAATTTCAGTTTTTTTATTTGTAATCAAAATTTATAATTAATATTAATATATTCTTTGAATTTTTATTTTACTAAATAAAACTACATTTTAATTAAATAATTATTATTTAATTAACAATAAATAACTAATTATTATTAAACATTATTGATTAATTAACAATAATTAAGTAATTATTAACTAACTATTATTGATAAATTAATAAAAATCATATATTTTTAATATTTTTAATAATTTTTTTCAAATTTTTAGTTAAATTGAATTATTAATATGTGACTATATTATCCAAAAAATTTAATTTTTTATAAATATGGTTGCAAATTGGTCTAAAAAATATGACCAATTTGCTACCAGCATCTTTAAAAAACGACTTAGTTTTTATATAATTAGTCACAAATTGGTCATAAAAATTATGACTAATTTACAACTATAAAATATAAAGTATATGATTATTTATACATGTGGTCGCAAATTGGTCACTAAATGCGTGACCAATTTTTGACTAAGAAATTAACTTTTTTATATAATTATTTAATATAGTCATATTTTGGTAACAAATATTTGTGACATTCTGTAACCATACGTTTTGTGACTAAGTCATAGTGGCAACCGCAAAATTTGTTACTAGTCTGGAGTGGCATATTAGTCGTAAATATTGGGACAACGTTTAGTCGTAATTGTAGTCGCAAAATGCACAACTATAACCATATTCGAATTTTAGTTGCAAAAAAAGACCCAAATGTGACTACTAGTTTTTGAGATGAGTACTTTGTGAATATAGTATGTGGTCGTAAAATAGTAATAAAGAGGAAACATGTGACCACTTGTGATCATAGGTGTGGTCACAAGACATTTTTTCTTATAGTGTAATAGATAATATTTGATTTAATAACATATTTTCAAAGTTATACCTTATCTTTTGTTTAATAGTTTAGATTAACTTGAGAATTTTTGAAAGCTAAACAAATTCACACTGTCCAATAAATAACCTACACAAAACTATTCCTGAAACCAAACTTTCACAACAGAAAACCATCGAAACCTGAAGAAGAAGAAGAAATTCTGCTCTCGGATTCTCAAATGGGAGAACAGACTATCACATGGGATAATTTGTTACAAACCCCCGTACGGGATCAATATTTGCAACTGTTTTCTCCAATGCCGTCGTCAAATACAAGTTGGTAAAGTAATTTTTTTTTAATTTAAAAACTAAAATTATTTATTCAAAAATTAAATATTTAAATTTATTGTATTGAATATCTTAGGTTTGATCGGGAAAATGGGTTACAACCCGTCGAATTTCGAAACAATTTAAAAATAAATTTGATGACTTTGATTATAGTTGAACGGTTGTGCTAACAAAATGGTTGAAAAACTATATGACCAAATTTTTGGTAATTTTGTATCTTTATTTTTTAATATTCTTAATTATTGTCTGCTTAAAAATAAATTATTAATTTCATAATTTATAATTATATAAAAAATAAAACTTTCAAGCAATCGTATACCTGGGATCCTCTGATCACTTTGGTTCTACGAAAAAAATTTGAAACCGTCTATATTCGATAGATAAAAAGAATGGTGAGTACCATTCACACAACCGGTAAACGGCCGAGATGAATATCTCATAATCTATACAAAATCATGACAGACTACTGGGTCACATCGGAGACGAATGAGAGGAGTAGTAATGCAACTAAAAACTATAAGTCTTCTCAGGATGGCCTTGGTCCGCATAAACATTTATTGGGGTGAATATGATATATACAGATTCAACAAGAAGTGGTCAGTATTAATTTATAATTAAAATTTTGAGTTTTTATTCAAATGGTAGTTTATTTATCACATTTACAAAAATTAAGAAAATGAGTTGAAACGAATAGTTCTATTGGAGAAGTCTTTATAAAAACATATACACGGGAAGATGTGATATATGTCATTTTGAATGCAAAACAAATTGGTGAATCTTACCGAAAAAAGGGTGATCGTTGAGGTGGATCCTTGTGAAACGTCTGATGGTATTTGTGTCGATTAGAGCTCATTGTCGATGAAATGAATGAAATTTTCATTCAAGTATTAATCAAACTATATAAACGGTTATTGTATTTTATTTTATTTATACTAATTAAATTATTTTTTTGAATCTTTTTTTAGTCTTGTATTCCGGGACGTTATTACGGTATGTCTAGTCTTAACCGTATTCACGGCACCGGTAGACGTAGAGAAGGCTTTGGCTCAAGTTCTTTCTATTTTTTCGTGCTTCAAGAACAGCTAATCACTGCGCAGCTTCAAATTAAAGAACAAACTGCTGCAAATGCTCATAAGGATACCGAGCATGCTGCTGAACGAGTACAACATGGAGAACATGCCAAAGCCGCCCGAGTTGTAGTGGAACAACAAAACCGCATCATGAGTTTGGAGTTTTGAGTTACATGCAACGTATGTAACTCACAACATACATCATGATTTTTGGCTTTTATGGCCGCTAATGCTCCGTCAAACATGATGAAACCTCTCGGAACATTAACTGCATTGCCAACATTTTCTCTAGAAGATTTAAAAATTTCTCCTCCGGATAATAATTAGTTTTTTAGTTTTCATTGTTAATTAAATTTCAGTTTTTTTATTTGTAATCAAAATTTATAATTAATATTAATATATTCTTTGAATTTTTATTTTACTAAATAAAACTACATTTTAATTAAATAATTATTATTTAATTAACAATAAATAACTAATTATTATTAAACATTATTGATTAATTAACAATAATTAAGTAATTATTAACTAACTATTATTGATAAATTAATAAAAATCATATATTTTTAATATTTTTAATAATTTTTTTCAAATTTTTAGTTAAATTGAATTATTAATATGTGACTATATTATCCAAAAAATTTAATTTTTTATAAATATGGTTACAAATTGGTCTAAAAAATATGACCAATTTGCTACCAGCATCTTTAAAAAACGACTTAGTTTTTATATAATTAGTCACAAATTGGTCATAAAAATTATGACTAATTTACAACTATAAAATATAAAGTATATGATTATTTATACATGTGGTCGCAAATTGGTCACTAAATGCGTGACCAATTTTTGACTAAGAAATTAATTTTTTTATATAATTATTTAATATAGTCATATTTTGGTAACAAATATTTGTGACATTCTGTAACCATACGTTTTGTGACTAAGTCATAGTGGCAACCACAAAATTTGTTACTAGTCTGGAGTGGCATATTAGTCGTAAATATTGGGACAACGTTTAGTCGTAATTGTAGTCGCAAAATGCACAACTATAACCATATTCGAATTTTAGTTGCAAAAGAAAGACCCAAATGTGACGACTAGTTTTTGAGACGAATACTTTGTGAATATAGTATGTGGTCGTAAAATAGTAATAAAGAGGAAACATGTGACCACTTGTGATCATAGGTGTGGTCACAAGACATTTTTTCTTATAGTGTAATAGATAAATATTAAATCAAATTAATAATATTTGATTTAATAACATATTTTCAAAGTTATACCTTATCTTTTGTTTAATAGTTTAGATTAACTTGAGAATTTTTGAAAGCTAAACAAATTCACACTGTCCAATAAATAAACTACAGAAAACTATTCCTGAAACCAAACTTTCACAACAGAAAACCATCGAAACCTGAAGAAGAAGAAGAAATTCTTCTCTCGGATTCTCAAATGGGAGAACAGACTATCACATGGGATAATTTGTTACAAACTCCCGTATGGGATCAATATTTGCAACTGTTTTCTCCAATGCCGTCGTCAAATACAACTTGGTAAAGTAATTTTTTTTAATTTAAAAGCTAAAATTATTTATTCAAAAATTAAATATTTAAATTTATTGTATTGAATATCTTAGGTTTGATCGGGAAAATGGGTTACAACCCGTCGAATTTCAAAACACACTACGAGAAAACTGCCTATTTGCGACTGTAATTTGCGACTACATACGTGGTCGCAATTTTTGCGACCACATTTGCCACGGTTTAGCGACTAATTTGCGACCACGGCGTAGTAGTCGCAAATTGGTCGCAAAAATGTGACCAATAAGGGTGGTCGCAATATGCAACCAATTAGCGACTGAAATGCGACTGCCGTGAGACTGACCCAGGTAGTCGCTAATCAGTCGCAAAATAGTGACTCATTAGCGACTACATATGGAAAATCAGGTGGTAGTCACTTATTGGTCGCTAAAAATGCGACCAATTTGCGACTACGGTATGTAGTGGCTCTGCAGTCACAAAGTGGTGGCAAAGTGCCAACATAAAAAACATGTGCGTGTTAGGTATAACGACATTTAAGCGACTACATAGCTGTAGTCGCAAAGTAGTGGCAAATCAGTGGCAAAGTAGTCGCAAAATGTTGTATATATATGCACCATCCCATTCTCTTATTTGTGAAATTAAAGGTAAAAAGTTTTGTAAAACATGTGGGGAAATTATAACAATTCGAGAGATTGGATGTACAGAAGAATTGATAATAAAACAAGAAATATCTCGGCGGAATTTGCCAAGGCATGGAGCAGTTTATGAATTTTGCAAGTAGTCAACCTATAGCTCAAAGTAGTGGAGGTAAGTTTTTCTGTCCTTGTATTAATTGCAAAAATGATAAATTTATTCTGGGACGAAAAATATGGAGTCATCTATATAGTCGAGGGTTTATGCCAAATTATTATATTTGGTATAAACATGGAGAAGAGCTGAATGTTCAGTTAGGGACGAGTACTAGTCGGGGTGATGTACAAAGAAATCAGGGACGTGATTGTAGTAGTGATGAAACAGTTAGTATATCCGGTAATAGATATGTTGGTGACGGATGCATTTCGTGAGACAACGACTGATGATCATCATCAGTACTATAATCAGAACGAAGAAAATTATAATTATAATTATAAAGAAGAACGGCCTAATGAAGAAGCAGAAAAGTTTTACAACATGTTAGAAGCTGCAAAAAATCCATTGTATGATGGTTGTCATGAAGGGCACTCACAATTATCTTTAGCGGCTCGGTTTATGAACATCTCTGATTTTAATTTACCAAAAAAATGTATGGATTCTTGGGCGGAGCTATTTACAGAATATTTACCCGACGAGAATCAGGTAACGGGTTCATAATATGAAACCGAAAAATTGATGCAAAATTTAGGCCTCCCGTTTTATACAATTGATGTGTGTGTTAAAAATTGTATGATATTTTGGAAAGAATATGAGAAATGGGAAAAATGCAAATTTTGCGATTCCCCCCGGTATAAGCCAAGCGAGGGCAGGACGAGAATACCTTTCAGTCGTATGTGGTATTTACCTATAGGTGATAGACTTAAAAGAATGTATCAAAGCGAGAAAACCGCAGAGGCAATGAGGTGGCACGTAGAGCATGAAGCAGAAGACGGAGAAATGAGTCATCCATCTGATGCTGTAGAGTGGAAAATTTTTCAATATTTACATCCTAGATTTGCTGCTGAATCTCGAAATGTTTATCTTGGCTTATGTACTGATGGATTCAACCCATTTGAGATGTCTCGTAATCATTCATTATGGCCGGTGATTATCACTCCATATAATTTGCCACCGGAGATGTGTATGACGAAAGAGTATTTGTTTCTAACTATTTTGAATTCGAGGCCAAATCATTCGCGTGATAGTCTAGACATATTTCTACGACCTTTGATTGTTGAGTTGAAAGAATTATGGTCTATCGGAGTTGATGCATACGATGTATCACTGAACCAAAATTTCAATCTAAAAGCTGTGTTACTTTGGACGATAAGCGACTTTCCCGCTTATGGAATGTTATCAGGATGGACAACGCATGGAAGGTTGGCCTGTCCAATTTGTATGGATGATACGAAGGCATTTCAATTACCAAATGGGAGAAAGACGTGTTGGTTTGATTGTCATCGAAGGTTTCTTCCTAATGGTCACCCGTTATGGAAAAATAAAACAAATTTTTTAAAAGGGAAGCACGCTTTGAATGACTGTCCTCCACAATCATTGACAGGTGAACAAGTTTTGTACGAGCGAATAAAAACTGTCAATCTTTTAAGAACATCTGAGTGCGGCGGAAATGGTCATGAAAGTAAAGAAGAAGGTTATGGCAGCTGGCATAATTGGCACAAAGAAAGTATATTTTGGGAGTTGCCGTACTGGACGGATCTTAACCTTCGACATAATCTTGATGTGATGTATATAGAGAAGAATTTCTTCGATAACATCATTAAAACTATTATGAATGTGAAAGAGAAATCAAAAGATACAGTTAAGTCAAGGTTGGATATTGCGAAGTTTTGCTCTCAAAAAGAGTTGCACGTGGATGGTTGGGGTAATGCTCCATTTCCTATATTTCGATTGACCCAAAAAGCGAAAGAACGATTATTGGAATGTATAAAAAATGATGTCAAATTTCCGGACGGCTATGCGGCAGATTTAGCAAATTGTGTGGATATGGATGGACTAAAGTTCTCGGGCATGAAAAGCCATGACTGCCATGTTTTTCTGGAAAGACTTCTCCCTTTCATATTTGCAGAACTTTTACCACAGAACGTTCATCTAGCATTATCAGGTAAATATAGTAATAACTATATTTATAATTGGAAATACGTAAATTAATAATAATTGCCTGAACTAATTAATTGTTGATGGTAATTAATATATATATATAGGGATTGGAGGATTTTTCCGTGATTTATGCTCCAAATCATTACAACAAAACCGTGTCCAAATTCTGAAGGAAAATATAGTCATAATTTTGTGCAATTTGGAAAAGATCTTTCCGCCTTCATTTTTCGACATCATGGAGCATCTTCCTGTACATCTACCATACGAAGTTGAACTTGGTGGACCTGTGCAATATAGGTGGATGTATCCATTTGAAAGGTTTTTTAAAAAACTTAAAAGCAAGGCGAAGAACAAACGATATGCTGCAGAGTCGATTGTTGAATCATATGTGAATGATGAGATATCTTACTTCTCAGAACATTACTTTGCTGAACACATACGCACGAAAAACAGGTAACCATGTTATATTTATGAATTAATTATTTTATTATATAATATATGAATGTAAGTAATATAATATATATATATATATATATATATATATATAAACCATATATGTACAGGTCTACAAGATTCAATGAAGGTGACGTGCCTGTATATCCAGATACCGGAGTACCGGATATATTTACGCACATGGGTCGTCCAAGTGGTAAATGAAAAGAAATATGGCTCTCCAAAAAAGAATATAAATATGCACATGCATATGTATTACGGAATTATGAATATTTTCGGCCACTAGAGAGGTATATGAAAACAATTAATTACATTTATTATATTTCATTTTATTGTATTAAGAAATATATAATAATTTGCAATATTTACTGTTGTAGCATGTTTGAAGATCATATTCGATGTACGTATCCATATCTTTCCGAAGATGACATTTCATCTAAAAGAGAGGAAGAGTTCTACATATGGATTAGGGATTATGTATGTTTAATTAAATATTTGACATATATATTATATTTTATTTATTAATTTAATACTAATTAAGTTTAATTTTTGATATATGATCAAATTAAGGTCAATTCATGTAGTTCCACAGATTCACGTGTCTTTCCTATATGGGCTCAAGAATTAATTCAAGGTCCGATGAATAAAGCATCCACTTGGCCGATGTATTTTACAAGAGGTTATATGTTCCACACAAAGAAACATGGACATAGAAGAAAGACATGTAACTACGGTATTTGTGTGAAGGGAGACAATTACTCAGATGCATCTGATGAAGCTGATTTCTACGGTATTTTAACAGATATCATTCAACTTGAGTATATCGGACTCCTAAATTTGAAGATCACGCTTTTTAAATGTGAATGGTACGATCCTACACCCTCGAGAGGTACTCGGAAGTCGGAAAATGGTGTCGTTGATGTCTTATCATCGGGGAAATACTACAAATACGAACTATTTATTCTCGGTACGTACGTAGTCGGTAATAATTTACTATATATTTTTTCTTACAAATTTATAACTACTTTATATTTCAATACGTACGATGTATCAGCATCTCAAGCAGATCAAGTTTGTTATATTCCCTATCCACACACGAAATCATCATCAAAACAAACATGGCTCAATTTTTTGAAAGTTAATCCAAGATCTAACATTTTGGGGAAATACAAAAAGAAAGACGAGATTGGCCTTTTGCAACAAGAAAATGATGAAGACGTAATGCATGTTCAAGAGATAGAGGTAGATCGGTTGGTCGATACAGTTAACCATACTGAAGAAATTGATTTCGATGTCGAAGATGCGGAACTAGAAGATGAATTTCAATGTAATATTTCATCTTCAGATGATGACGAGAACGAAAAAATGTAATAAATATAGTTATGCTATGTATTTTGTACATATGATTTTCATATAATTTAATGTATTAGCAATATCCATATAAATATAGATTTTTTAAGTAATTGAGACTGATTTGCCACCACTTTGCAACTGCATTGGCAATGTGGTCGCATTTCAGTCACAAAAATTTGATGTAGTCGCATATCAGTCGCTAATTTGCGACTGATTTGCGACTACATTCTAAAAATGTTATGTGCAATCGCAAATCAGTCGCAAATTTGCGACTGATTTGCGACCACATATGGTAAATTCACATTTCTCCTAAGTATTTTCCATATTTAAAACTTGTATTTCTATTCTATAAGACTACTAACCATTAGAAGTGATAACATATATTGAAAACCATATTTGTAATGATTTCATATTTAGATAACATTTGGAATGTATATAAGAAGTATTAGGTTAAGTAAATTTGTTAAGTATTTTAGGTAAGTTATTTGAAAATTTGGGAAATGTTATTGTTTTCAAAGTAATTGAAATTTTTATAACTTATAATCAATTAATCAATCTTATATAATTATATGCATTCATCAAAATCTCAAAATTTAGGGTTTAGGGTATTATATACGACTGATTTGCGACCACATTCTAAAAATTCACATTTCCCCTAAGTATTTTCCACATTTAAAACTTGTATTTCTATTCTATAAGACTACTAACCATTAGAAGTGATAACATATATTGAAAACCATATTTGTAATGATTTCATATTTAGATAACATTTGGAATGTATATAAGAAGTATAAGGTTAAGTAAATTTGTTAAGTATTTTAGGTAAGTTATTTGAAAATTTGGGAAATGTTATTGTTTTCATAGTAATTGAAATTTTTATAACTTATAATCAATTAATCAATCTTATATAATTATATGCATTCATCAAATTCTCAAAATTATATGAAAACCATATTTGTAATGATTTCATATTTAGATAACATTTGGAATGTATATAAGAAGTATAAGGTTGAGTAAATTTGTTAAGTATTTTAGGTAAGTTATTTGAAAATTTGGGAAATGTTATTGTTTTCATAGTAATTGAAATTTTTATAACTTATAATCAATTAATCAATCTTATATAATTATATGCATTCATCAAAATCTCAAAATTATATGAAAAAAACGAAAACGTTCAAACTCCCCCCCCCCAAATTAATTGGTGGTCGCATATCAGTCGCAAATTTGCGACTGATTTGCGACTAAATTTATAGTTTCGATAAATGTATATGTGGTCGCAAATCAGTCGCAAATTTACGACTGATATGCGACCACCAATTAATTTGGGGAGGAGTTTGAACGTTTTCGTTTTCAACCAAATTAATTGGTGGTCGCAAATCAGTCGCAAATTTGCGACTGATTTGCGACTACATCATTTTTGCCACTGATTTGCGACCACCTCCGTGGTCGCAAAAAAAACTATAAATACACGAAGGTTTTCTCTCATTTTTCACAAATCTCTCAAAACTTCAATATCAAAATCTCTCAAAACACTTTCTAAACACTTCATAAAAACACTCTCTAAAAATGGCAAGTAGTGGTAGGTTGTTAAGAGGTCGTGGAAGACGATCTTTCGGATCGTCTTCCGGCCGAGGAACCTCTTCGGCCTCCTCGAACCCTTCACCATCCACTAATAGAGCGGCATCGCGCCTCCCTCCCCAATACAATTTTATCCCTCACTCCGTTCCTGAAACCCAAACACCTCCATGGTTTCAGGAATCGGATGAACATGAGGAGGAACAAATTCCCGATTGCAAAACGGGATCGGATGAGCAAACTATCACCCTTGATAGTTTGTTACAAACTCCGGGCCGCGAGCAGTATTTGACTGTGCTTTCTCCAGAAGCGGCTCCTAATACAATGTGGTAAGAATTTTTGTAAATAATAAATTTTTTTAATAAATATTTATTATAATTGTAATTATATTAATATAAATTTAAATTTTCTCTGTATAATTGAAATATTAGGTTTGACCACGATAACGGGACTATTACTCGTCAAATCGCAAAAATTTTGAAAAATAAATTTGACGGTCCGTACTACAGTTGCACCGTCGTACCTCCTGAGAGGCAGGAAAAATATTTCATAGAGTTTGCGGTAAGTTTTGTTTTTTTAAATTGTGAACATATTTTATAAAATATAAATAATATATTAATATTTTCTAATTTAATTTCAAGCAATCGTACACCTGGGATCCTCTGATCACTCCGGTGGTACGAAAAGAGTTCGAAGCCGTCTGCGTAAGGCGGATGAAAGGGATGGTGAGCATGGTTCAAACAACTAGAAAACGTCCCAGATGGATTTCCCCAAGTTTGTACAAAATTATGACAGACTATTGGGGAACAGAAATATCTACCGAGAGGAGTACGAAATCCTCTCATAACTGCAACTCCGCTCGGGATGGTCTTGACCCGCATAAACATTTATCGGGCCAAAAATCCTATATTCAGGTCCATCAGGAAATGGTAAGTCAAAAATTTTTTTATTTAATTAACATTTTTGGTCGCAATTAAATAATATTTTAATATCTGTGAAGGAACATAATTTGGGACGACCAGTCTCAATAGGTGAGGTCTTTATAAAGACTCACACAAGACCGGATGGTTCGTATGTAGATTTGAAAGCAAAACAAATCTGTGAAGCATACGAACGAAACATCCAAGAGAAAATGGCGATCGTGGAGGTCGATCCAACAGAAACATCCGATGGAACCTCCCGTCCAATTGAGCTGACTCAAGCACAGAAGAATGAGATCTTCCTTCAGGTAAAAAAAAAATTTCAAACTTTTTTCTTTTAACATATTTTTGTAATTAATTAAATAATTAAAATTTATTATTTAAATTACGTTTTTGTAGTTTTCTAGTCATCTGTTCCGGATGAACGAGGCCGTCTTTATGGACTCGGTAGCCTCAGCCGCGTACAGTCTACGGGTAGAAGTACTGGGGTACAAACCCATTCACCCGAGTACGTTATGCTTCAAGAACAAAACGCGTTGATTAAAGCACAAAACGCGCAGATTATGGAAAAATATGAGAAGATTGAAGAGCTGAACAGAGAAAACCAGAAGAAGATCTCGAGCTTGGAGATGCTCCTCGGATATATCCAACGGACGGATCCCGCATTCGCCTCCTTTATGCGGGATAACGATTGCACAGGGGAACCATCGACGGCTCCGCCCACCACCCCATTTTCGCCATCAGATTTCCAATTTCCGCCACCGGACAATTAGATTTTTTTTTCATGTATTAAATAATTTTCAATAATAAATGTTATAATTTTAAATTTGTATATCTTTTTATTCAATATTTTATATTAATTAGTTTACATATTTTTCATTTAATATTATAATATTTTTAATTCATTAATAAAAATTAGTAATAAATAATATTAATTTTAAACCAATTATATTAATATTTAATATAAATTATTTATTAATATTTCGAATTTCAAATAATTAATTTTATTATTGAAATTAATTTCCAAAATTATTATTGAAATTTAAATTTATAAATATTATTTTACATTTTTTAAAAATAATTTAAATATTTCGAAATTAAATTTAAATAATTAATATTATATTTTTTTTCCAAATATACGAAATTATTTCAATAATAATAAAAAATATAATATTTTTTTAAAATCTAATTACGGTCGTAGTCAGTCAAATTAGTCCTAAATCAGTCGCAATTTTTGCACCACGCAAGATTTGCGACTGCCTTCATTACAGTCGCAAATCAGTCGCAAAATTTTGTGACTGATTTGCGACTACGGTTCTCCTGCAGTTGCAAAACAGTCACAAAAAACTGTGACTGATTTGCAACTGCGGTTCTACTGTAGTCGCAAATAAGTCACAAAATTTTGTGACTGTTTTGCGACTACATATTTAGCAACCACAAACGTAGTCGCAAAACAGTAGCAAAATTTGTTACGGAAATTCAGTGGCAAATTAGTCGCAAAAATAGTCACCACCTTGTGGTCACAAATTAGTCGCAAAAGAACCACTATTCCCGTGGTCGCAAATCAGTCACAAATGTGCGATTGATTTGCGACTACTTTTTTTTGCGACTAGTATTTTGCGACCACTTCACGTGATCGCAAAGTAGTCGTAAAATACAGTTTTGCGACTACTTTGCGACCACAACCGTGGTCGCAAATCGCATATTTTCTTGTAGTGACAATTTAAAAATAAATTTGATGACTCTGATTATAGTTGAACGGTTGTGCTAACAAAATGGTTGAAAAACTATATGACCAAATTTTTGGTAATTTTGTATCTTTATTTTAAATATTTTTAATTATTGTTTGTTTAAAAATAAATTATTAATTTCATAATTTATAATTATATAAAAAATAAAACTTTCAAGCAATCGTATACCTGGGATCTTCTGACCACTTCAGTTGTACGAAAAAATTTGAAACCGTCTATATTTGATAGATAAAAAGAATGGTGAGTACCATTCACACAACCGGTAAACGGCCGAGATAAATATCTCAGAATCTATACAAAATCATGACAGACTACTGGGTCACATCGGAGACGAATGAGAGGAGTAGTAATGCAACTAAAAACTATAAGTCTTCTCAGGATGGCCTTGGTCCGTATAAATATTTATTGGGGTGAATATGATATATACAGATTCAACAAGAAGTGGTCAGTATTAATTTATAGTTAAAATTTTGAGTTTTTATTCAAATAGTAGTTTATTTATCACATTTAAAAAAATTAGAAAAATGAGTTGGAACGAATAGTTCTATTGGAGAAGTCTTTATAAAAACATATACACGGGAAGATGTGATATATGTCGATTTGAATGCAAAACAAATTGGTCAATCTTACGGAAAAAATTGGAGAAAAAAATGGTGATCGTTGAGGTGGATCCTTGTGAGACGTCTCATGGTATTTGTGTCGATTAGAGCTCATTTTCGATGAAATAAATGAAATTTTCATTCAGGTATTAATCAAACTATATAAACGGTTATTGTATTTTATTTTATTTATACTAATTAAATTAATTTTTTGAATCTTTTTTTAGTCTTATATTCCGGATGAAAGAGGACGTTATTACGGCATGTCTAGTCTTAACCGTATTCACAGCACCTGTAGACGTAGAGAAGGCTTTGGCTCAAGTTCTTTCGATTTTTTCGTGCTTCAAGAACAGCTAATCACTGCGCAGCTTCAAATTAAAGAACAAACTGCTGCAAATGCTCATAAGGATACCGAGCATGCTGCTGAACGAGTACAACATGGAGAACATGCCGAAGCCGCTCGAGTTGTAGTGGAACAACAAAACCGCATCATGAGTTTGGAGTTTTGAGTTACATGCAACGTATGTAACTCACAACATACATCATGATTTTTGGCTTTTATGGCCGCTAATGCTCCGTCAAACATGACGAAACCTCTCGGAGCATAAACTGCATTGCCAACATTTTCTCTAGGAGATTTAAAAATTTCTCCTCCGGATAATAATTAGTTTTTTAGTTTTCATTGTTAATTAAATTTCAGTTTTTTTTTATTTGTAATCAAAATTTATAATTAATATTAATATATTCTTTGAATTTTTATTTTACTAAATAAAACTACATTTTAATTAAATAATTATTATTTAATTAACAATAAATAACTAATTAGTGTTAAACATTATTGATTAATTAACAATAATTAAGTAATTATTAACTAACTATTATTGATAAATTAATAAAAATCATATATTTTTAATATTTTTTCAAATTTTTAGTTAAATTGAATTATTAATATGTGACTATATTATCTAAAATTTTTAATATTTTTATAAATATGGTTACAAATTGGTCTAAAAAATATGACCAATTTGCTACCAACATCTTTAAAAAACGACTTAGTTTTTATATAACTAGTCACAAGTTGGTTATAAAAATTGTGACTAATTTACGACTATAAAATAAAAAGTATATGATTATTTATACATGTGGTCGCAAATTGGTTATTAAATGCGTGACCAATTTTTGACTAAGAAATTATTTTTTTATATAATTATTTAATATAGTCATATTTTGGTAACAAATATTTGTGACATTCTGTAACTATACGTTTTGTGACTAAGTCATAGTGGCAACCGCAAAATTTGTTACTAGTTTGGAGTGGCATATTTGTCGTAAATATTGGGACAACGTTTAGTCATAATTATAGTCGCAAAATGCACAACTATAACCATATTCGAATTTTAGTTGCAAAAGAAAGACCCAAATGTGACTACTAGTTTTTGAGACGAGTACTTTGTGAATATAGTATGTGTTCGTAAAATAGTAATAAAGAGGAAACATGTGACCACTTGTGATCATAGGTCCGGTCACAAGACACTTTTTCTTATAGTGTAATAGATAAATATTAAATCAAATTAATAATATTTGATTTAACTACATATTTTCAAAGTTATACCTTATCTTTTGTTTAATAGTTTAGATTAACTTGAGAATTTTTGCAAGCTAAACAAATTCACACTGTCCAATAAATAAACTACACAAAACGCATGCAAAATGTCAACTTGATTTTTCTCTTCGTAAGAAAAACAGTGAGATTCACATATTGGTCAACACCAATTAGTAAACATAGGAATATACCACCGTTAATTCCTTAACGAAGACTATGACGTGGTTTACTAAACCAACCAGCATCACTAAACCATAACAATTTGTTCAATTACAGTAAGTCGACATCTATGGAGTTGTGCAATCGTACTTTCGTCACGTAGCTGTTTCATGGCAAAATTAGGTAAGCAGAACAGTTGGATCTATGAAGAGGTTGGCTTCGCGAGGTGTTGCTGTGATGGTTTGAGGCTTAACAAAGGTTAGACTCGCTGTTTTTTAACAAATCAAACAAAAATAGAGACTTAAGCAATTATGATTACTTCTTTGGCGACAATGGACAGCGAAATTATGTCCAGAACGGGTGGATCGATAAAGGGGTTGGCTTCGCTAGGTGTTGCTGTGATGGTTTGAGGCTTAGCAAAGGTTAGACTCGCTGTTTTTAACAAATCGAACAAAAACAGAGACTGGAGAAAGTGAATCCCGTCTTTAGGGTTGTGCCCTCCTCTTATACAAAATTAGGAAAATAAGGTTTGGCCCGGGTTTGCCTCGCTAATAAGCTCAGTTTGGCCCGGGTTTGCCTCGCTAATCAGCTCAATTTTGTGTGCATCAATGAGAAAGCTTTTAGAAGAGGTTGAACACAATCACCAAAATACATTGTTTGCAAGCCGTTCCGAAACAATATCAGATCATACCAAAGCCGAGACTCGATATTTCATTGAGGTACTCAGTTTAATGTTAATTCAATCTAATTCGTTTCGATATAAAATCATTAAGGTTTTAGACCAAATCCACATGAGTGAAAGAATACGAAGGAAGACGAAACCGAGTTTTTAATCACAATGAAAGATTTTTTTATCATGATTACGCGTTGAAGCAGTTGAATATCTAGTAATCAAATCAGCTGGTATCGTCGTTGTTTCTTGTATTTGCTAGTGAATAAACAAATGTTATTCCATTCTGTATGTGAACCAAAATATGGTCTCGCTTCGAGTTTGGTCAACTATGAAAAAAACTCTATGCGATTCATTGTTCGAGTTCGAGAAAAGAATGTGGACGAGGTGTTTCACTTTTTGGGTAAAGGTCACTGTTTTCCTTTCTACTTTAAATACAACAGAGTTTGTTTCTGAATGTGTATTTCTTCTTTGAATCGCACCAAAAATGTATCTTTCTTTTTTTTGTTCTTTCTCATATGTAAACCAAAATAAGTGTGATAATAAATCTGAACCGTGCAATTAATTAACTTAATGAAGTGTTTTTGTTCGAATCTCTTGTATAGTGTTTGCTTCAAAATAGTCAACGATATTCTCAATGGAATCACTATGTTTCCGCTTTGTGTCTTTATGGATTTCTACCAAGAGAAACTTAGCTCATATTTCTCATTGTTTAACATTCTACAAAAAGTAATAAAATGCATATATAGATCATTTAAATTATTTTTAATCGAAACAAGTGAATATTAATTGTCTTGAAACAAGGAAATTACTCGAAGTATTATCACTCTTACATCAATACTGAAAACCAATGGTCTTACAAGTAGTAAATTAAATATTTTTTATTGGAATCTAAATCCAATCAAAGTAAAATTGGAGATTTTCATTTTTACGATTTGAGGTGTTTCTTACCATTGTTGGTCGTAGCAAATTTGTGGTTGCCTTGTTTAGGTTGAACGTCGTGACTTGGTGGTCCTGAACCGTTAATCAAACATGAGCCTTGGTCAAACTTTTCATGTTTAATTAAAAAGCCATTAAGTGGGTGTTACCCTTCATACCTGTGCCATGACCATGTAAGTGCGGCTCCACGTGCTTTAATGCATTGGCAGGAGCAACCTCTTTATCATGTGACTTCACTACGCTACTTCTTTGTTCATTGTAAATGTGTTGTAACAATATCAACACATCCTTCACAATAGTTCCGATAAAATGGGTCTCTGTTAAGCTGCCAAAACGAACGAACAAAATATGATAGTTTGAAATTACATTTACCAAAAGAGAAACTTGTAAATATGAAACAAAAAGAAACTCGCAAATACAAAAACACAAGTATTTCTACTATAAGAAATCATGTCATTACCGACGATCAAACCGTTGGTAAGCTGTTAGAAAAGTCGAACTAATTTTCGATGACATTTTTTTATTGAAAAAGTTACAAATTCGTCGTAAATTTCTGATAAAATAATTTTTGTCAAGATTTTTTGTGTTTTTTGTACTGTTTCAAAGTTGATGAAATTAAATAAGAGATCTCGTATATTCTATGAATAGATCTATCAATCGGGTCTAACCACATCCAAATCGACATGTCCATATGATCAAAAAACTAGATCGGCACATAAATACGGCGAATCAAAATATGGCCACACCCAAAATGACTATATCTAGATGGACATTTGGGCATAGTCCACTGTGTATGTGGTCACATCCATAACCATATATTAAAAATATGGACTATAAACTAGCTTATGGACAGTCTATTTATTTAACATCTTTTCCTATAAACTCGGTCAATGGATATATAAGTTTGGAATCTTATAACCAAAATTTTAAGAAATTTATTGTAAAAATATATAGGAGATTTGATTTAATCCACATATTATACTTTGATTTGAGATGAAAATTAGTTAATCTTGACATGGTAGTATGAAACCATTTATTTCCTACTAATTTGAAGAAGTAGTTATTACTGTTACAAATATTCTAGGGATCTACTAAATTGTATGATCAAGGAAAAGAAGATTTGTACCTTTTACCATCGAACGTGAACCCAAGCCTATTTGAGACAGACACCAATGCTTTTTTCCAACTATCGATTTGGGACTGCTCATGTCGATTTTCACGTTCATGATGCCTGAAATGGATGCCGAATTCCCCTTCAAGATGTTTCACATGGTAAGGAGTCACATTGTAGAAGATGGGAACCACCTTGTGATAAAGATTATATCACATAGTTAGTATAACATTATTATTTCTCTCTCTTTATATATATATATATATATATATATATATATATATATATATATAGATATCACCTTAAGCTTGCCTAGATCAACACGCTCTTTAATCTTGACAATCTCATTCAGGCACCATCTTGATTCCGCGTACCTCTGGGAGAACACGACTAGCGCAAGCTTGGACTCCTCAATCCTTTTGAAAAGATTGGATATACTTTCACCTTTGCTCTCTTCTTTGTCTGTGAAGATGTTTATGCCATTTCTTTTAAAGGCATCCACGAGATGGCTGATGAAGTTGTTGCGAAGCTCATCTCCGCGGAAATTGATAAAGACCTGGTATTGTGGAGGGAGGACTTTGTGGTCCATTGGAGAGTTAGTGAGAGTTCTTTACCAGGCGAAGAGATAATAAAGAAGAAGATTTTGAGTTTATTGTGGAGAGTCTAAGTATTTAAAACCCAAAAGATGTATACACTTAGCCATTGACTATTCAAGGAGTCATCCGATCTCACTTTAGTCTTTCTTTATTTATTTTATTGAAAACAATACCATTTCTTAAATATGTATTTTTCATTATTTTTATTTTAATTGGAATATTTGTACATAACAATGGGACATAAAATATATTATCTCCGTGGGATAGATGTGAAATTCAATTTCTATTGGGATAGATATAACTCTTGTGGGCACCGGATTTAATCCCAAAATCCAAATCCGCTAACCAGACCAAGATAGATCCAAAAAGTTAAACCAATTATTTTAATTACGTAACGTTCAAGAATTAATATATTGTAACCGCTAAATCCGCAAATAATTATATATCTAAAGTTAATTACAGATTATAGTATAAAAGAGGCACAATCAGATCATTCAGAAATAAAAATAACTATTCAGAGAATATTTAGAGAATTTGTGTTAGAGCCGAATAAAGTGCAAATTCGGTTCCAACATTTGGCGCCGTCTGTGAAGAAAATCCATCCTGACTTTTAAGAAAAGAAAAATGTCAAACTCCAACGACGATATTCCAGATTTCCAGGGCATACTCAGTAGACTTTACAACTCGTATCGAAACAAAATAAAAGGTACAATTTCGTTATCATTGTTTTGTATTTTGAGGCATACAGTCAGAACGATATATAATGAAATCGTACCCGACAAAAATTTATAAAAACGTGTTTACAGCCCCGAAAATAATACCAAACCCTAAAAGGGGTAAAAAAAAGGCAAGCAGCTCCTCGTAAGAATACGGACCCGTAGCCGTTAAAAAAACGAGTAGCACTTCGCTAAAATAAAAAAACGCAAGCAGCTCCTCGTAAAGAATACAGACACGTAGTCATTACTGAAACGAGGAGCACTTCGCTAAAATAAAGAAGCGCAAGCAGTTCCTCGTAAAGAATACGAACACGTAGTCGTTAGAGAAACGAGGAGCACTTCGATAAAAAAAAAGTGCAAGCAGCTCCTCGTAAAGAATACGGACACGTAGCTGTTAGAGAAACGAGGAGCACTTCACTAAAAAAAAAATTGCAAGCAGCTCTTCGTAAAGAATACGGACATATAGCCGTCACAGAAACGAGTAACACTTCGCTAAAATAAAGAAGCGCAAGCAGCTCCTCGTAAAGAATACGGACACGTAGCCGTTACAGAAACGAATAGCACTTCGCTAATAAAAAAGTGCAAGCAGCTCCTTGTAAAGAATACGGACACGTAGCCGTTTCATAAACGAGGAGCACTTCGCTAAAATAAAGAAACGCAAACAGCTTCTCGTAAAGAATACGGACACGTAGCCGTTACAAAAACGAGGAGCACTTCGCTAAAATAAGAAAACCAGCACAGCTAGGCACGAACCCTAAAAGGAAATAAAATCGCAAACAGCTCTTCGTAAGAATACGGACATGTCGCCGTTACAGAAACGAGGAGCATTCCGTAGAAGTAAGATAGCCAACATAAAACAAGTATGACCAAGACAAAATAAAGTTTCCCGAATCGACGCTTCACGAAACTTGGGGGGCTTATTATGGGCACCGGATTTAATCCTAAAATCCAAATCTGCTAATCGGACCAAGATAGACCCAAAAAGTTAAACCGGTTATTTTAATTACATAACGGTCAAAAGAATTAATTACTTTGTAACAGACAATAATCAATATTGTAACGTTCAAGAATTAATATATTGTAACCGCTAAATCCACAATTAATTATATATCTAAAGTTAATTGCGGATTATAGTATAAAAGAGGCACAATCCTTATGTAATAGAGATCATTCAGAAATAAAAATAACTATTCAGAGAATATTTAGAAAATTTGTGTTAGAGCCGAATAAAGTGCAAATTCGGTTCCAACAACTCTCAACTTAAGATTGATACAAGACTTCTGTGATCAGTCAAACCGTAAAGGCTACGAATTGTTCTGTGATCAGTCAAACCGTAAAAGCTACGAATTGTAAGTTTAAGACAAAACTGACACAACCGAATCACTTGACCTGACACACTTGTGGAGAGCGAAAACTAAATAACAAGGTTGAAGAATCTTGGGAGAACATGACACAAATTTAGATATAGTTGTTTTCGACGAAAAACCGACAGTAAATTTTATGGTTCCAAAATACAATTCAAAATATTTGATTGGTCAAAAGATTTAAAACTCGAGTATAATCTTGCAAGTGTAACGTAGTTGTTTGCACCGGTTCTAACTTCGAGATCTGGATCCATTAAAGCAAGTTCGAAAAGGCTAATTGGACCGAACGGAGTTGGAGGCCCGAGATTTGAGTGCAGGTCAAAATCCAAAATTTGATACAGACTGGAGAAGCGCACGGCAGAAGACGCGGAGTAACGTCAAAACAAATTAAATATGAATCGCATTAGTATAGTGATTATGTAATCAATGTAAAGGAGTCGCTTACGATATAGATAATTTAAATAGGGTGAAAGGAGTTCGTGAGAGAAAATTCTGTTTTGGTAGACAAAATTTTAATAAAAACTAAGAAAATAATAAAGATCATATTTTTTTACCGAGAACTCGACTTTTCAAATTCTGGTCTCACATTTTTGCACCATTTATGGGGGAAAAACATGACAACACCTATATCCCACGAAGAATAATCATGTCAGGATCCATTGAAGACTGCTCAGATCCCCTCTCGGAGATCAAAGGTCTTCTCACGGATCTCACATCGAATGCTAACAAATAGAAGCAATCTAACGAGGCTTTTGTTGCTCGATTCAACATTCTCGAAGACCAAATCCCAATTGACTAACCTCACCATTGCGCACTCAGAACTTGAAGCGAGGATGGTGGAAGTCAGTGAATCGAAGCCGATAAACCTTGTGCTCGTCGCGACAGCTCCATGATGTGAGCATGGCAAGCAGAACAACAACCTAAGGAGTAGTTTGAACCAGAGGAGGAAAAGCCACTAAAGATGATAAGGAGCAGCTAGAACCCGCGGATATTAAAGATGAAAGCCTACAAATCTTCAATGGCCACATTATCTGATCCAACCAAGTCAAACTTAAGACAACACTATAGCACCTTCTCAACACCATTTAGGCCAGTTTAGTGTGTGCTAATTCAACCATATTGGTTGTGATTCAAGCCACCTAAACTTGATCAAGAGAGGTGTCTTGGATTGTACTCTTTTTCCCTATTCTTAGTTTTGTTCCAATGGGTTTTCTAAGATAGGTTTTTAATGAGGCAAGCCCAAGGTAGTTTACCACAGCCTCTTGGTGAATCAAGGCCCATTCTATCTCATCATCCACGAAATAAAAGAGAAAAAATCAAGTCAAAACATTATTTACTTCTTAGTCTTTGTCTTAGTTGTCTTTGTAATTCCCTAATTATTTCCTTTAATGTTTTGGTAGAATTTTAGGAGTCATTTTTAATTTTCTAGACTACTATAAATACTCTCTTGTGTCCTTTCTGAATCATCAAACATTTTAATAGAAAATCTCTTTCTTAAACTATCCTCTTAAATAAATAATTTTAGAACACATTCTCATTCCTCTTAAGAGCCAAAAGTGTAAGGGATCTTCATCACCCTTGGAAGTTTCAATTCGATTCACCCCTTGTCCAACGTGTCTTACCTTTTTCATTCACATAAAGCAACCAGATATTCCAAAAATTTTCCACCATCCTTGAGAAGTATCATCCATTTCTCCTTGTTTTCGGATCCATCCACTTAAGAGCTCACACATCCGCAAGTTACACCATTGTTTCACTCATTCCACAATTTCAATCCATTCATCCACTCTTCTACAACCATTTGGAGTTGATCAAGGGCTTGATCCTCATCAGGATCACATCAGTAACACATTCCTTCATGTTGTGTAACACTGTTTCTGTGTAACACATTTGTTTATACTGTGTCACACAATTCAAGCTTTATTTTCATTTCCGGTTTGTGGTCAAAATTCTTGATTTGGGTTAAGTTCTTGTCTATATATATACTCACCTTTTCATTTAGTGTACCCCTAGCAGTTGTGTTACATCCGCCGCTTACCCTGAAGATGCACTCCACCCGTTCATGGACTCAGAAGCTCATAGTTGATGCTATGAAGACAACTCCAACCCCCGATTCCGGTGTGGCAACCTCAAAACGTACCAGCAAGGCCCTTGTCTATCCTCCAGAAAACCCGATACACCTCCCTTCATGCCACTCGGACTCCGACGACGGTTATGAGGTTTTTGATGACCCTCAAGATGGATACACTTATCAATTTCTGGAACAGGAGCCTCAATACTTTGTGAATCGTCGTAAGCGAATAGCTCGGGATCGTTCTCACCCATCTCTTATGCATTCGGCCTAGAGACCTTTCAACAAAAAATTCAACTCCAGTGAAGCACATGAGAGGTATGAATTCTTCAAACTAAGGGGTTTTCACGATCAGAAGTACTTGCCATTGGATAACCCTAAATTGTATGGAATCCTTGATATTATCAATAAGGCTGGTTGATTTATATGATATTAGATGTTGATTCGTATTTTGCTACTGTGGTGCGTAAATTTTATGTGAACCTTGTAATCTGGAAGACTGTAATGGGATCAATTTTGTTTACATTCGGGGTGTGATGTTTGAGTTCACTCCTACCATTATCAATCGCATGTTCCTTTTGCCTGAGAAATGTGCTCTCGACAATATTGATGCTGAAGACATTGATACGGGTACTATGACACTCACTGGAGGTCGAAAGCACTACTGGGATGGGTTGTGTGCTCACCATCTTGCACCGGAGTATAGTGTTCTATACAAGTTGTGTTGCTGCAATTGGATGCCAAGCACCAATAACATCACATTGGTCAAGACTCGGCTCAAACTAGTCTACATGATTTGACAACATAAAAAGTTCAAGCTTGGCAAACTGATTTCTGATCAGATTTTTAAAATGGTCTGCACCCCATCTCATCTGAATACTTGACTTAAGTTTTCAAATCTCATTCAACAGATGTTGGAATTCTGACGAAAGTTGCCTAGACATCGCGATGATGGCTCTCTTTAAGGTTTTGCTCTAGCTATTACGGTTGATCCTAAGGCTAGGAAGGAATCTAATGATGAACGTCCACAGTATGCTCCTTCTCTCCAAGCCGATCTTGATCAAGTTGCTAAACTCCTTCTCACTAAACAACTCCCGGTGAAAGGTGTTTTCTCTTCTCTACTTGTTTACCGATCCTTGTTTTTATGTTTATCTGGTTGTACTAACAAGCAAGGTAAGATTATGGCACCACAAGTGGTGGACAAGGTGAATCTTGTGAAAGTGATGAGGATATGGGAACGGGAAGACGAATTAGTTGAGCTAACTAAAAAGAAGTTATTTTATTTTGAATTTCTCATGTGTTTATCTCAATTCTAGACTAGACTAAGTACTTTATCAGTTTTTTATATGGCCTCGAATCATAGAACTTTTAGTATTTTTCTGTTGGTTGAAAATTTTGTATGTGTTAGATCGATATCTATGCACATCAATTATGTCGGTAGAATCTGGCTCAATATATGCAAAATCTTGTGATGTAACATTCAAATAAACATGGGGAGATTGTATAAGTATGGAAATTAGAGCTAAACCAAAAGGAATGTGGAACTTATGGAAGGTTGAAGAAAAATAAAAGATTACTAGAAGGAAGATTTCCATGAAGCTAAGATGCAAGAATCTACGAAGATGGAAAATTAGCATTGTTATGTTCGGCAGAAAGGATATACAGACATTATAGAGGTTCTGGTGTCTAATTAGGTTTTTGAGCATAATCAAGTAATAGAGAGTTTGGTGACTGAAATACGAATGTTACACAGATGTTGTGTTAACGAGTTTTGGATAGATATACAAATTAGTTAGTTATAAAAATGTGTTAATCTTGTGTCAATCTCATTTATGTGTTAATTTTGTGTCAATCTCATTAAACATAAATGTACAAATTTATTTAATCAATTCCTATTTGAATAAAGTTTCGTTTTATTTAAACTTTTCTTACTCAATTCAAATTGATAAGTATTATGGTTCTTCACATCTTGGATCACTAATTTAGACTCATGCGTTCTCATGTGACATCAATCATATGCTAATCATGCAATTAACACAAACTCCCATTTGTAATAAAATGATAATCATGCATTAGTTTTAAGTCCAAATAGCCACACTAAACACCCTAATAATCAATATCGGTTGGTTACACAGAGGATTGATTCTTTTGTATCACTACGGAGGACTACAAGTACGGGCTTGTCCCGCTTGGTTTCGGACTTGGCCCTAACAACAGATTTGCTATCAAAACAAATTTAAAAGATAATTACTAAACTAGTATATCGACTTAAAAGTTTGTTAATAATTTTATAATGGGTTTACTTCCTTATGTTACACAGACTTGTCACGCTAAACCTATTTCCACCAGAACTTTTATGGTCTTTCATTGGCTACAAAAAGGTTGTATACCCTTATTTGTACTACCCGATCTATCGTTTTCCTATCAATTTCATCGATGCCGTGAAATAGTAACGTTTTCCGTCAAATGAAATTTTAAACCCAGTTTGAGATTACTAAAATCGGATTATACTCTTAACCCAGATTAAATCGAAACATAAACCGAAAAAGAGAATTAGGGTTCCAAAAACGATGCTAAACCAAAATAAAATCGATTTGGGTATTTTTTTTTGCAAAATTAGGGTTCCAAAATCGATCTCTTGAATCGATGTTGTGCAAAAATCGATCCTCAGTACTCTATGTTCTTTGTTGTTTGGTTTTCGAAATCGAGTTTCCCTATATTCAAAATCGTTATGTTTTGTTAAAAATTATTTTTTTGTTCAAAATCGATTTTTTCTGTTTGAAATCGATTTTGTGTGTTCAAAATCAATTTTCTCTGTCTTCAAAATCGATTGTCTCTATCTTCAAAATCCATTTTCTATATCCAAGATGAAGCATTGTATTTGTTGAAAAACATGGATTGGCTTTGTGAATGAAGCATTGTGTTCTCTCCAAAAACATGAAGAATCGTGTGTTGGGTTATGTTCAAAAAGGATTTTTTATGTGTTCAGACTTGTGTATTGGTCAATATTCTGAAAAATTTAATTTGGAAAAAACGATGGCAATAGTCTCAATAGTCTCAAAAGAAGTAGTCTCAAAAGAAGTAGTTTCAAAAGAAGTAGTTTCAAAAGATGACAATCATTTTCAAAAGAAGTAGTCTCAAAAGATGAGGACACATGGGTTATAAATCCACCATTTAGCTACACTGTCTACAATAGCAAACTACTACAACATTATCTACTAAATCATGTCCAATCTTAAGTCTAATTCTCCTTCATTCCATGTTAGAAACTTGAGAAACACCCTCCATTGCAAAAGTTTGTGAAAGCTAAAAAACTTCTACAGCTTGGGAACCTTCTTAACCTTGAGATAGAGAGAAAACATTCTAAGAATACAAAAACAAGCAATGTAAACAACAAACAAAACAACCAACAACTTTAAAGAACCAACAACAAACAAAGAACCACCTTTCTTGCCTTCTTTGGTGCACTTTGTGAAGATGATGCACCTCCATTCTTCCTCTTTCCACAACCGAGAGCATTGTATCCAGCTTCTTCGCATTTTGAACAATGCATTATGCGTCCAGCTCTGCTAAGAGTTTCTTTCTTATTTTTGGATTTTGAAGGAGACTCATTTTTCCCTTTGATCCTCTTGAATGTTTTCTTCCTCTGTTTTTGTTGTTGTTTCTGTTTTTTGTTCAATTTCTTTTCCTTCTTCCGACCAGGCAGATTTGGCACGGGTGGAGCAGTAACTACGGTAGACGTATGCCTTATCCAAAAACGTGGTCCTCTCACAACAATTATGGATGTTGTGTACGTCTCTCTCCAGCGAGATGTCAGAAAAAAACCAGATATATATTCATCAACATCTAACCTTAAATCACGCAGAGCCCCAAATACATGTACACACGGTATCCCGGTTATCTCCCATTTGCAGCATGAACATGTTTTCCTTCTCAAATTAACCGTGTAAGAATTTCCATGCAACATCACTTCTTGCAAACCGTGTAAGAATTTCCATGCAACATCACTTCTTGCAAACCGTGTGTCCCCGGGAATGTTGTACATTTTGAAGCATCATCTTTCTGCAATTCCAAAATATCAGAAACATAAGGTGTGAATTTACATTGATGGTTGTTTGCTCTTTTGCTCCTTTTGGCTATACGCACCATCGCTTGCCTTCTAATAGTCTCCAACATTGGAACCAAAGATTTATCCCTCACATTGACTATGGCTGCGTTAAACGATTCTGTGAAGTTGTTATCAACGTCTTCACAACAATTTCCTAGTGCAAAAAAAGCCCGACACCACGTCTTCGGTTCTTCTTCCAAAATGTGATTATATAAGTTCTGACTACAGCTTCTAATCTTATCAAGATTATCTTCATATTCTGTTGGACTGTAACTCCAAGACAAGCTCCAAATTAGTGGTTTCAAAAAGACAACCTTACCATATTGTTTCTTGAAGTTTTCGTAGATGTGTTTGACACACCATCTATGTTCAATGTTGGGTGTCTCTTGCCTAGCTGCGTGAATGAGCCCCTACAATAAACGTAAAAATAAAATTTTTAATCAAAAAACCAATATCAAACAGCCGACTAAGTAACAATTTTTAACAAATTAAATACATACTTTTTGACGGTCCGAGACGAGAATAAACCCACTGCCATCTTGTAACCTAAAATCAGCCTTTAACATCTTCATAAACCATACCCAGTTATCGGTTGTATCCGACTGAACCACGGCCCAAGCCAAAGGATATATTTGGTTATTGGCGTCTCGGCCAATTGCAGTAAGCAAGATACCTTTTTGCCGTGTTCTTAAAAAACAGCCATCTACGCCTATGATTCTGCGACAAGTCCTCAACCACGTTGTCCGCAAAATATCGAAACACACATAAAACCGCTCAAAGACATCATCACCATTCTCATTAACTACCATGCCTATTTCACACGTAGAACCTGGATTTGTCCACCATATCTCCTGGCAGTAGCCTCGTAGATATGCAAACTGTTCTTCATACTCGGCTTGAATCCATTTCAAAGCAAAAAGTCTTCCTTTCTGGCATTGGTTGACTGAAGCAGACAATTTCCATTGTTGTTTAATAGCTTCTTGAATCTCGAGAGGCATAAGATTTTCATTTCTCCTTATCTTATCCAAAAATAGTCTTGCAATGGATGGACTCTTCAATATCTTGCATTTTGAATTCGGAATGCACCCATGAGAGTCATGAAATGACTTCACCAGCCATTTGTTTGTTGGTTCATCATACGAACAATATACTTTCCATCGGCAAGAACCTCTCATACCACACTTAAAACCAAGCCGAGTCTTCTCCCATCTCTCTTGTTCAATGTTTGATCCCGTATTCAAGGCATATTCCAAAACAGCTTGCTTGAACTCATTCCCACTAAAAAACAATTGCCCAAGATACAACCTACCTCTACCTCCTCTTACCCTTGTCGTACCTCTTTCAACCTCCCTATCGTTGCTCTCACCATCAGAAGAATCTGGTATTTCATTGTGATTTACCGGAGGTTCATCTACAAACTCACCTTTGCCATCGCCGTCGATGTCTCTCTCTTCCTCCCTGTTTCTCTCTTCCTCCCTGTTTCTCTCTTCCTCTCGGTCTCTCTCAACCTCTGGGTCTCTCTCTTCCTTGTCTCTCTCTGCCTCCCTGTCTCCCTCTGCCTCCCTGTCTCTCTTTGCCTCCCTGTCTTTCTTTGCCTCCCTGTCTCTCTCTGCCTCTGTGTCTCTCTCTGCCTCCGGATCTCTCTCCTCCATGTGTCTCTCTGTCTCCCGGTCTCTCTCCTCTAGGTCTCTCTCCTCCAGGTCTCTCTCTTCCTCCCGGTCTCTCTCTTCGTCACCGACTGTCTCTTCGTCGCCTCCTCCCTCTTCTTTGCCTCCTCCCTCTTCTTTGCCTCCTCCCTCTTCGTCTTCCTCTTCTTCCAGTTCTCTCTTTTCCTCTTCGACTTCTCTCCTTTCCTCTACGAACACTGCTCTTCGTTGCGTGGGTTGCGACGTGTTTCTGTTAGGAGAATACGGCAACTGCGCTGCCTCCGCTTTCGTTCGAGCAATCACCACCACCGATTTCTTCTTGCTGCCGTAGAATCGATTTTCTCCCAATTCGATTTTCCCCCAATTCGATTTTAATCTAAAATCGATTTCAAAGTTGCAAGTTATTTGATTTTTGGTTCTTGGTTCAATTTATCGGTTTTTGGTTCAGTTAATCGGTTTTTGGTTCAGTTAATCGGTTTTTGGTTCAGTTAATCGGTTTTATTTTATGAATCGGTTTTATTGGTTCAATTGATCGGTTCACTGTCGATTTAAAGGGAATCGGTTAAAATTTAACAGCGATTTTGAAATTGAAACTTTTATCATTGTTTAGGGTTTTTACAATAGAAAAATACAGTTTGTGTAATATATGAAAGACCCGAAAAATTCATGTTGAACCATGTTTATTTGCACTAGTTTGTGTAGCTAGAGGAAATAAACCCTTTTATAATAGATTTATATTAAATCTATTTGTTACAATAAATATTTTCTCTCATAAAAACACCAAATTTATCTATAACTAGAATAAATTTTTACGATCTTACATGTGGGGACACATTTTTGGATGACTCATTTTTCATACCACAATATAGCAGATTTTTTTATCAATTCGATGACACGTTTATTAGCTAAATGATTTTTGATTTTAACCTTATGAAAAATACATTTTTTGACTCTAGAATTAACTGCTTCATCACTTTTCTTTCTCGACAACATCGAGTCTTTCAATTGAACTTGACAACATCGAGTCCTTCACTTGAACTCGCTAACATCGACTCTCATTTTTTCATTTATCGTAACAATATCTTATTCCTATTTCACAAATAATCTCTCTTTTGTATCTCATAAATAAGTTCTCGGAAAAACGTTGAACACAATTATAAATATGTGAGGCTCCATATTGATATAATACAACATTTAATTATACTTGTTAGACATAATACATCTTTACTGAAAGATAAACTATGTTGATATGTCCATCATAATAACATTTATGGTTTAGGGAATATGGTTAAATAAGTCTCCCATAATAGATTTTAGAGTTTAAGGTATATGGTTTGGAAGTGTTACTTTAGAGTATAATGTGTATGTATCTAATAACTATATTTAACAAAACATAAATAGAAACTGAAACTAGTAGATCTCCAATATAAATTTATACGTTTTAGGTTTTATTCTTTAATATGTATGGAGTGTAGTTTTGAATGAAGTAGTTTGATACAAAGTCAGGCTTTATAAATTGTACATTTTTAATAAAAAGTTTTACGATAACCATAGTTTTGTTATTAATGACCTAGTATGATATGTTTATAGTGTGTCTATGATTTAGTAAATAACAAAACTTATGATTTTAGTAATATATTGTCTAGTTTTTAGGGTATAGTAATAAATAACTTTGCCAACAATACAACTGACAAAAAAATATATTTGTCATTTCTAAAAATATTAAATTGCCTATAAAATCATATCCATAAGTCAAACAAAGTAGCATGTGGGTATATATATTAAAGTACATCAGCTGAAACAACACAATTAACTAAGCTATAATAATAACAAACACACCAACGAACGAACTTGATAGTTTGACATTTCTTGCAATATGACCCTCACCAACCAAGAGTTTTAAATCTTGGGTTTATATTGCGGATTATTTATAAAGTACTATGATTAACTTTTATTTTTCCAAACTCGAGTGGTTTTCTTGCCAAAAATGACTAGTTTATGAGATTTTTTTTGCATAAATTCCTAATACATTTACAAAGTGTAACAAAACTGAAATCACGAATTGGAATAATTGTTACACTAAATTTAGAACCACGCTGAGAAAAATATTCATATATTATAATTAATTATTTATTTAATAAATATAAATTAGATATTTATATAATTTATTTTTTAAATATTTTGAATATAAATAAATAATACAAAATATTATATTTTTTATATGTTAATTATTTATTAACACATAATTTAATTTAACACATAATACGAAAGTCTAACATTTACACATTACAATGATGGAATGGTGTTGTGAGGATACGAACACGGAAGAAAACGGAGAAGAAAATGAAACACAGAAAATGAAACGATGAACAAAACGATGTTTAAGATATGAAAAAACGAACGAAACGGAAAACACAAGGAAAAAGACGAAAAATGGAAGCGAAACATGGGGAACACAAAGAAAAAGACGAAACATAGAACGAAATAGGGGGCACGAACATGAAAAATGAAACAGAGAAAATGAAACAACAAAGAAGAAAATAAAAGAAGACGAAGAAAATGAAAAAAACAAGTGACCGAGTTGGTTGTATTAGCTCGACTGTCATCTCATAGATGTGAAGTTTTAATCTATCTTCCGTCGAAAAGGAGTATTGTACTATTGTACCGATATATTGTGATTCGTGTGACAAAAAAAATATAAAGTATCAAAATTAGTAATACCTAAAAATATGAAAAAAAATTGTTTAAGAACATTAGCCCATAAGTGGCAATATTATGAATAAAACAACAAATCAATCCTGATATGTTAATAAATTGATGAGAAAACCTCTATAACTCATTATGTTGTAATTAAATTGAATTTATGAACAAAAATTAAACAAGAGATTTCTAGTAGAAAAAGTAGTTATGGAAACCGTCAGGAAGTAAGAAATAACAATAAAAGTATTGTTTTTTAGAATATTGTTTTCAATACTATTAATTTGCACCGGCTTGTAATTGGTTATTGTTAAAGGTAAACAGTAACCAATCAAACCCATTGGCCTAAATATCTAAACATTTTTAAATGTTCAGTTCATATATACATACAAAACTATTTTAAATTTCAAAAGGAGAATAGTTAAGGTTACTCAGATTATGTAAACAATATTTTTTTTTCAGTATATAAGAATTATCCAACCCGATGATCTAATCTCAGTTAAAGATAACAAAATTGTGATCCTTATTTTTTAAAAAAATTTAAATGCTAATCTTGGGAAATGGAACGAGGGGGTTAATCTCATCCCAAGATTTTAGGCACCTCACATGTAAGTAAGATGTGATTAGGATATAACAGCTAAGATTAAGTGTATTTATTTTTTTTCTTTGTCAACGAGTAAATGATTAAGTCTATTATTAACAATCATAGAAACTTTAGATGCATTATACACTAATGTATTATTCTATTAATTAATCCACACACATTTAAAAGTTTCGCACAAGAAAATTATAAAGGAAAATAATATCGTTTTCAACTCTAGGTTTAATTTTGCTTTCATATTTAAAAGGCAAATTGGTAAAAATGTTAAAAAAATACAAATTAAATTTTTTATTTTTTGACAAAAGTAAATTATGTGTGTAAAGAAATTATAAAATTATTCTTGACACAAATAATATTAAAAATTGATTACATTTCATTTTTTACGTAGTTTGCGATTTTAAACAAAAGATTTGCTTTGTATATAAAATAGACTTCATTGCGTTTTGTGCTGATTTGCGATTTGATTTCTAACAGATTTCATTGCATTTTGTGCTGATTTCAATCAGCTTTTGCATAATTTTTTTTATGTTTTGCATACTTCATAGCATTTTTTGTACATTCAAATGTTGTAGACTTTATTAAATTTTGTGGTGACTTCATTGCGTTTTCTGCTACTATTCCTGATCTTTTAAAATGGTATTACATTCGAAGGTTAATTTTTCAGCTAATAGTATTGAGAGTGAGAGTAGTACAAGAATGATTGGCTTAATTTTTTACGAGGTAATCTAATTCTACAAAGTGTAAAGGAAACATAATCAGAGATTCCACATGCTTATTTTTTTTATTGTTAACGTTTTGCATCTTTGAAATGACAAATTTATGGAAACTATATGCTTCTCAAAACACTTCATATTTTTATATATCGAGTTGTGTTGTTTCTAAGTCATACAAATAGAGAACTCAATTAATAGTAAGAATTGAAAGCTAACATAAATATTCTTTGTATTTCTATCATTTATTATATATCTGGTTGTTTCTTGTAAACACCATTTTTCATACCTTGTAAGAAAACACAAAATGTTAAACGTCCAACCTTTTAAAACACACAAAACATACTATAGAATTTCAAAAAATTTATATAATCGTACTTGGCCGAGAGCACATCCATGACAACTAATGGCTATCGGCCATACGGCCGCAATCCGAAGTAGAGAATACCTCTGTGGAATCCTAAAGATTAAGAGGAATATGTGCAAAACTGGCCACCTAATTATGATGTTAAGCTAAAATCTGGTAGAAAATATAGAATCTAAGATCTATCAAGATAAGAAGCGAAGGATGGATCACATATATTGATCATTACAACCAGCTAGGGTCAAGAATGATTTCTATGGTCGTAGCTCACTTCACGGATAATGTTCTCATAATGTGTGATTGGGAGGTCTCCGACAGTAGGAGGAAGATACTAAGGCTCATAAACTCATGGATCGACATGAAAAATCTCATGAGGCAAAAGTTCATCCCTTCTTACTTTCAAAGAGATTTACAATGACATTTCCGAGCTCTTAAGAATGGCACAAGATCATTAGAGGAGTAATACGAGGAGTTTGAGAGATTTAAGAACCATATGAAACTCAACGATGATGAGAAGGCATTGATGGCTTAGTTCTTGGATGGCTTGCAAGAGAGTATCAACGATAAAGTGGAGAGGAAAATCTATAGCGACTTCAAGGACCTCTTCTACCTATCTGTCTAGGCCGAGCAGAACATCAAACGCAAGGGTCAAGACTTATGCAACCGGCTCAAGACACCCTGTACACCAAACAATGGCGGCAACAAGCCCATGGAAAAGGGCAAAAGACTTGAAATAGAGTTAAGATACAAGAGCAAGACACTTAAACCAATGGGTGACTTACGAGCCAAGCCAATTAAGTCATTAAATCCCCAAAGTTCACGTGACCTAACATATTTTAAGTGTAGGGGGCACGACGAAATTTCGAAGGAGTGCCCAAATTAACGAGAAATGTTGATCATGGAGGCTGTAGAGTACGAGTATCAGGATGAAGAAGAGCCAAAGCCAGAAGGAGAGTATGGAGACATAGAATATCCAAACGTAGGAGAAGTATTGGTGATACGGCGAATCCTATGTGCAATGGTCAATCCAGTCGAGACCATTCAATGAGAGAATATCTTTCACAGCCGATGCACCATCAAAGGCAAAGTATGTAACCTTATAATAGATGGTGGTTCTTGCACTAACATGGCCAGTGCATATATGGTTGAAAATCTAGGATTTGAGAAGAGAAAGCACCCTCGGCCGTAGCAGATAAGGTGGCTTGACGACATGGTTGAGCTCAAAATCCATGAGAGTGTCATTGTACCATTCAGCATGGGCTGTTACCAAGACCAAGTCGTATGTGATGTGATACCGATGCAAGCCAACCACCTTCTTTTAGGGAGGCTATGGAGATTTGATCAGGAAACAAAACATGACAGTCGGACCAAATTGTACACATTTGTACACGACAGAAGAAAGGTCAGCCTCGCTCCTCTTACTCTTGCCCAAGTACATGAGTTACAATTACAAATGTGTAAGGAAAGAGCCTAATTAAGTCTAACGTTCTCATTCAACCAAGTCATGTCCGATGAGCTTTGGCCTCTAAGGACTTGAAGCTTTTAATGGTCTTTAAGGATGTTACTAGTGTAGGAAAAGAAGACATAGATGTGCCCCCTAAATTGGCCGACCTTCTTAACAAAATTCAAAAACATATTCCCTGAAGAAATACCAGCCAGCCTGCCTCCACTGTACGACATTGAGTATTAAATAGATCTCTTGCCCGGAGCAGCTTTACCCAACCGGCCAGCATACAAAATGAGTCCAAAGGAGTCCAAAGAGCTTGAGAAGCAAGTCAAGGAGCTTCTAGAGAAGGGATATATATACGGGAGAGTCTCAGCCCATGTGTCGACAAGTGTTTTTGGTCCCAAAGAAAGATGAAACATGGCGCATGTGCATACACTGCTGGACCATCAACAACATTACGGTCAAGTACCAGCATCCCATACCCCGGTTAGATGACATGATGGATGACCTAAGTGGAGCCACTGTCTTTTCGAAGATAAATCTTAAAAGTGGGTACCACCAAGTAAGGATGACATAAGGTGATGAACCACCTCCAAGACTAAGAAAGGGTTGTAAGTGTCGACAGTCATGCCATTTGGCTTGACTAATGCCCCAAGCATCTTCATCTGCCTTATGAACAAAATTCTTAGGGCGTATATCAGTAAGTTCTTTGTGGTTTATTTCGATTGAATTGTTTTTAGGTCTGCCCAAGACCAACTACAAGGATGCCAACTTTGTTCATTGTGATCGGCTTTCAAAATGGTCCATTTCATACTTTGTGCAAATGTCAATGATGCCACACAAACATCATAATTGTTCTTCAAGAGGATCGTGCACATTCATGGAGTATCAAAGACCATTGTGTCAGACCAAAAAACAAAGTTCTGGAGTCATTGTTGGAAGACTCTTTGTAGAAAGCTAGACACCAAACTCTTGTTCTTTACCACGTGCCACTCTCACCCAATGGCCAAACTGAGATGGTCAACCGGATTTTGTCTACACTTCTCAGAATGACACTTGGGAAGAACCTCAAGACATAGGTGATACAAGCCTTGATTCAAGGATGTATGCGCGTGGGCTGTTTGGAGAAGTTTAGGTGAGAAACTCGACCTTAGACTTCTTGGGTAGGGGTTTTGGGTTGGTATTAGATGGAAATGTGAAGTGAACCACACGAGGGGTGATGAACCTCGTGATTAATCACAAACTTAGAGCTAGGAGGGCTGGTCTCAACTAGGTTCTAAGGGCACAAGTCTCTTGAGAGAATAACTTGTTGGGGAAAAAGTTCTATCTTTATTAATATCAAAAAGGTTGTCGAACTACAATGCTGGAAGGAGCCTTATTAATATGCTCGACAGCTTGACTTACTAGGGTCGACTCAAATAAAGAAAAAGAAAGTTTACAAAAGTGCACAAAGGAAAAGATACAAAAGTGTATAACCGAAAAAGGACATATTTCTAAAATGTTCTTGACTCAAAAATGTAAAGCATCTAGATCCTATCCTGCAAAACAGAAAGAGGCATATATTCAAATTGAAACTTACCTTAACTTACCTCACGGCCAAGAAATGTAAGGTGGCCGTCCTTGTGGCATGCATGCGCCTTGCTCCTAGTCTTCGACTTGGAGTAGGGTTAAAAATCTTTGGGCCCTGACCTTTCTTGCCACTAAAGCCCAAGTCTCTGATGTTCCTTGTGTTGTTGAGAAGCCTTTGGACTCTAATTTGCTCTTCTGGCCCATTGTCCTTAGCTGATCTTCCTCTAGGAGCTTGTCGACCCATAATCTGAATTTGTGGAAGAGTGCCCTTGATCTGCTTCTTGTCATTGCTCCTTGAGGTACCACTGGTGTAGATACTTCTTCTAGGTGCAGGTCCTGGAGCTGGTAGCTCATTTGGTCCGAGTCCTCTTGTGTGGACATGGAAATGCGTGTGTACTCGGCTGGATCGGCTGTACCGGCTGGATTGTGCGCGGCACTGGCCGGGATGCCTTCAAGACCGGCCAAGTTGATTTCGGAGTTGGCGGCATCACCAGAGGGACCGTCGGTGTCATCCACGTCCCCACCAAGTGTGCCGGAAGCTTGGGCCTCTCCGCCGGCAATGCTGACCGGTCTGGTCCTATAGGTCGAGGGTCCGGCGGTACTGCCTGGTCCGGCAGACGTGCCAGATGGTCCTGCTGTCTCGGGCAAGCTTCCTGGTCGGCCAGTCTGGTCTCCTGGCTGGATGTACGACCTGATGTCCTCATCATTCCCTCCCTCTTCAGTTGGTTTTGTCCTCAAAACTGGATCATCTGCATGGAAAGGGGCCAAGTCAGTAACATTGAACATATTGGACACATTAAACTCACCTGGAAGCTCGATCCGGTAGGCGTTGTTGTTGATCCTCTCGAGCACTCTGAATGGTCCATCTCCTCTTGGTGCTAGCTTGGAACTCCTTATGTTTGGGAACCTCTCCTGCCGTGGGTGTAGCCACACCCAATCGCCTGGTTGAAAGATCTCCTCCCTTCTTCCTTTGTTGGCATGGGTCACATACTGTCCGGTCCTCTTCTACAAGTTTTCTGCTACCTTCTGGTGTAATCTCCTTATGAACTCTGCCTTGGATGCTCCGTTGAGGTTGTCATCTCAGCTGGTGGCAGTGGTGTTTGCTCCAATGGGGTGAGAGGGTTGAAGCCGTATACCACTTCAAATGGTGTCTTCTTGGTTGCTGAGTGCACGGCTCGGTTGTAAGCGAACTCTATGAATGGCAGGCAGTCCACCCAAGTCTTTAGGTTCTTCCCTAGTGTAGTCCTGAGAAGGGTTGATAGTGTCCTGTTGACAACTTCAGTTTGGCCATCGGTTTGAGGATGGCAGGTGGTAGAGAAGAGTAGCTTCGTGCCTAGCTTTCTCCAAAGGGTCCTACAGAAATGGCTGAGGAACTTGGTGTCCCTGTCTGATACGATCGTCCTTGGCACTCCATGAAGCCGTACTATCTCCCTGAAGAACAGCTCAGCTGTTTGTGTGGCATCATTGACATTAGCACATGGGATGAAGTGTGTCATCTTGGAGAATCTGTCCACCACTACAAAGATTGCATCTTTGTGGTTGATCTTGGGCAGACCTAGAACAAAGTCCATTGAGATGTCCACCCATGGAAATGTGGGTATGGGCAGTGGGAGATACAACCCGTGAGGTTGCACTCGGGACTTTGCCATCTTGCAAGTGATGCATCTTGCACAATGAGCTTCTACTGTCCTCTTGATGTGTGGCCAGTAGAAGTGCTCCTTGACCACTGCTAGAGTCTTGTCGACACCAAAGTGGCCCATGAGTCCTCCACCATGAGCTTCTCGGATGATAAGCTCCCTTAATGATCCTTGTGGTATGCACAAACCTTCTTTCTCGGAACAAGAATCCCTCATGGGTGTAGAACTTGCCATGACTCCCTGTGCCACACTCCTTGTAGCTCTCAGCAAAGTCAGGATCATCCTTGTATAGGTCCTTGATGTGCTCGAATCCTAGGACCTTTGCCTCCATGGTTGATATCAAGGCAAACCTCCTTGATAGTGCATCGGCTACCACATTGTCTTTGCCCTTCTTGTACTTGATGACGTACAGAAAGGTCTCTATGAACTCCATCCTCCTGGCATGTCTTCTCTTGAGATTGGTTTGCCCTCGGAGGTGTTTGAGAGTCTCATGATCAGTGTGGATCACAAACTCCTTGGACAGCAAGTAGTGCTGCCAAGTCTCCAATGCTCGGACAAGGGCATAAAGCTCCTTGTCATAAGTGGGGTAGTTCAGTGAGGCACCACCTAGCTTCTCACTGAAGTATGCCACTGGTCTCCCTCCTTGGGTCAGCACTGCTCCTATGCCTATTCCAGAGGCATCGCACTCCACTTCAAATGTCTTGTTGAAGTCGGGAAGGACTAGCACTGGTGCATGTGTAAGGCTGTCCTTCAAGGCCTGGAATGCCTTCTCCTGAGCTTCTCCCCAGTTGAATCCCACGTTCTTCTTCACTACCGCCGTCAGTGATGAGGCAATACTGCTGAAGTTGGGCACGAATCTCCTATAGAAGCTGGCCAGTCCGTGGAAGCTCCTCACTTGGCTGATGTTGCCTGGTGTTGGCCATTCTTGTATGGCTCGAATCTTTTCCTCATCAACCTGTAGGCCCTATGAACTTACAACAAAACCTAAAAAGACAAGCTTATCAGTACAAAAGGTGCACTTCTTGAGATTGGCATAAAGCTCTTCTTGTCGAAGGGTTTTAAGTACCATCTCAAGATGTGTGAGGTGTTCCCGTAGGCACTTACTATAAACAAGTATGTCATCAAAATAAACTACCACAAACTTACTGATGTACGCCCTAAGAACTTGGTTCATAAGGCGCATGAAGGTGCTTGGGGCATTAGTCAAGCCGAATGGCATGACTGTCCACTTGTAGAGTCCTTGCTTTGTCTTGAAAGCAGTCTTCCACTCATCACCTTCCGTCATTCTTACCTGGTGGTATCCACTTTTGAGGTCTATCTTGGAGAAGACCATGGCTCCACTCAGCTCATCTAGCATGTCATCCAGTCGTGGTATTGGATGCCGGTACTTGACTGTGATGTTGTTGATTGCTCGGCAGTCCACGCACATGCGCCAAGTCCCATCCTTCTTGGGCACTAGTAGCACTGGTACAGCACATGGACTGAGGCTTTCTCGAACATATCCTTTCTCCAGGAGCTCCTTGACTTGCTTCTCAAGCTCCTTGGACTCCTCTGGACTCATCCGGTAGGCTGGCCGGTTGGGCAGGGCTGCTCCGGGCACTAGATCAATCTGGTGTTCTATGCCACATAAAGGAGGCAAGCCTGCTGGTATCTCCTCTGGAAATACATCCTAGAACTTGTTGAGGAGAGTTGCTACTTCAGGAGGTAGCTCTACCTGTCCCTGTTCTATACTCAAAACTTCTTTGAAGACCATTAGTAACATTAAATCCTTCGAGGCTAAAGCTCTCCGGACATGGCTTGGTTGAATAAGAAAATCAGACTTGATAAGTTTCTTTTCCTTACTCATTTGGAGTTGTAGCTCGTGTACCTGGGCAGGTGTAAGAGGAGCTAGGCTGACCTTTCTCTTGTCATGCACGAAGGTGTAGAGATTGGTTCGGCTATCATGCCTGGTCTCTTTGTCAAACTGCCATGGTCTTCCTAGTAGAAGATGGCCAGCTTGCATGGGCACCATGTCGCACACGACTTGGTCTTGGTACTTGCCCACACTAAATGGCACAATGACTTGTTCATGGATCTTTAGCTCCACTTTGTCATCGAGCCATCTCAGTCTATATGGTCGAAGATGCCTTGTCTTCTCTAGACCTAGCTTATCAACCATATATGCACTAGCAACGTTAGTGCAAGAACCACCATCTATGATGAGGTTACATACCTTGCCCTTGATGGTGCAACGGCTGTGGAAGATGTTCTCCCTTTGGATGGTCTCTAAAGGATCCACCATTGCACTGAGGATACGACTAGTGACCAGCAATTCCCCCACATCAGGGTACTCAATGTCACCATACTCTCCTTCTGGTTCATAGTCCTCTTCATCTTGGGACTCATATTCTCCTGCCTCCGTAATCAGCATGACTCGGTTGTTTGGGCAATCCCTTGAGATGTGTCCACGTCCCCTGCACTTGAAACAAGTTATGTCACATGACCTTTGAGGGTTAGAAGACTTACCAGGCTCTCTCTGGTCACGGGTGGGTTCAGGAGGCTTGCTCTTGAACCTTGACCCAAGGTGTCATAGGCTTGCTGCGGATGTCTTGGCTCTTACGTTTGATGTCCTGCTCAGCTTGCACAGATAGGTGGAACAAGTCT
>CM032165.1:5802727-5920620 GCA_018901935.1 Pugionium cornutum | reverse complement strand
GCATTTCCATGTCCACACAAGAGGACTCGGACCAAATGAGCTACCAGCTCCAGGACCTGCACCTAGAAGAAGTATCTACACCAGTGGTACCTCAAGGAGCAATGACAAGAAGCAGATCAAGGGCACTCTTCCACAAATTCAGCTTATGGGTCGACAAGCTCCTAGCGGAAGATCAGCTAAGGACAATGGGCCAGAAGAGCAAATTAGAGTCCAAAGGCTTCTCAACAACACAAGGAACATCAGAGACTTGGGCTTTAGTGGCAAGAAAGGTCAGGGCCCAAAGATTTTTAACCCTACTCCAAGTCGAAGACTAGGAGCAAGGCGCATGCATGCCACAAGGACGGCCACCTTACATTTCTTGGCCGTGAGGTAAGTTAAGGTAAGTTTCAATTTGAATATATGCCTCTTTCTGTTTTGCAGGATAGGATCTAGATGCTTTACATTTTTGAGTCAAGAACATTTTAGAAATATGTCCTTTTTCGGTTATACACTTTTGTATCTTTTCCTTTGTGCACTTTTGTAAACTTTCTTTTTCTTTATTTGAGTCGACCCTAGTAAGTCAAGCTGTCGAGCATATTAATAAGGCTCCTTCCAGCATTGTAGTGCAGCTTAACAGAGACCCATTTCATCGAAACTATCGTGAAGAATGTGTTGATATTGCTACAAAACATTGAAAATGAACAAAGTAGCATAGTGAAGTCACATGATAACGAAGTTGCTCCATCCAATGCATTAAAGGACGTTGAGCTGCACGTACATGGTCATGGCTCAGGTATAACGGTAACACCCACTTAATGGCTTTTTAACTGAACATGAAAATATGACCAAGGCTCATGTTTGATTAACGGTTCAGGACCACCAAGTCACGGTGATGGACCTAAACAAGGCAACCACTGATTTGCCCGAAAAGGAGAAACTTCTACTACGACCAACAATGGTAAGAAACCCCTCAAATCGTAAAAGTGAAAATCTCTAATTTCACTTTGATCCGATTTAGATTCCAATAAAATAAATCTTCAATTTACTACTTGTAAGACCATCGGTTTTCAGTATGGATGTAAGAGTGATAATACTTGTTTACTTGGGTTTACTTGTTCATCAGTCATTCATCACCGTGAAATATGTTTTCCAAAACAAATTAATCTACTATCCTATCCACGAGATATGGATGTTGCAAATAGTAAAACAACCGGCCTAAAGTACTTGTAGGCAAATAGCAAGTCTTGTCGATGGGAATGTTGCGGATACCAAATCGATCACATTTCTCTACAAGGACTATGTCGTTCCTCAGGATGATAGATGTGTTACGTTATTACTTTGCTCCCTTTAAATTTTAATGACAATCAATGTTGCCCACAAATTTCCAGAATTGTTTTCCAAAACGAATAAATCAAATTGTTTACTCGAACTCGAACAAGGAATCGATTAGAGCTTTTTTCATAGCTGACCAAAACTCAAAACGATACTCTATTTTGGTTCACATACAGAATGGAATAACATTTTTTTATTCACTAGCCAATGCAAGAAACGACGACGGTACCAGCTGATTTGATTTCTAAATCCACTCGTCATACGGTAATGGTTAAGCCATTCAATTGCTTAGATGCGAACGAATCATGATAAAAAAATCTTACATTGTGATTGAAAAACTCAGTTTTATCTTCCGTCGTATTCTTCACTCATGTGGATTTGGTATAATAATCTTAATAATTTATATCAAGACGAGCTCGTGCCATTGTGTGATCAATCGTCGCCAGAGAGATAACCAGAATTGCCTAAGTTTGTGTTTTTGTTCGATTTGTTCAAAACAGTGAGTCTAACCTTTGTTAAGTCTCAAACCATCACAGAAACACCTCACGAAGCCAACCCTTCATCGATCCAACGTTCTTGACCTAGTTCTGCCATGAAACACCTCCCTGACGAAGGTACGATTGCACAACTCCATAGATATCGAATTACTGTTATTAAACCAATTGTTATGGTTTAGTGATGGTGGTTGGTTTAGTAAACCAGGTCATAGTATTGGTTAAGGAATTAATGGTGGTATGTTCCTATGCTTTCTAATTTTTGTTAGCCAATATGTGAACCTCACTATTTTTCTTACGAAAGAGAAATCATGTTTACATTTAGCATGAATTTTGTGTGGTTTAGTTATTGGACTGTGTGAAATTGTTTAATTTTGAAAAATTCTCAAATCAATCTAAACCATTAAACCAGGGATAAGGTTAAATTTGAAAAATGTGTAATTAAAAAAAAAATTATTAAAATCTTCTTACTAATTGTCGAAGGTGGACAGGAAAATGCTCTCTAGGGTAATTTCGAAATCGGGCTGTTACGAAGAAAAGTTTTAGTAACGGATGGCCCATTACGTCGATTCTCCGGGCCCAAACTGGGTACCGCCGGGATCGCACATCGGAGGAGGGACATGCACACTGTCCTCCACCGCTCCTCCCTCAATCATGCCGATGATGAGGGCTTATCCACTGGAATCACGCTGAATAAGGAAACCGGATTTCAGAAGGAAATCTTGGGAAATATGCAACATACCCGGCGATTACACCCCTTCCCCACAAGATCAATTTTGGCCGAGAATCGCGGCAGCTTCAATGCTGAATCTGATTTCGGAAACTCGAATATCACAAGGGACAAGCAATAACCCGGGCAAAATCAATCCAGCCGAGCTTATTGCCTTAATCGGCTATGGAGATCGCGATAACAGCGGGATTTCACCTACAATGGCGCAAAATTTTTACATATATAAGGGATTTCATACATCCAATCTCCACTCACCTCAAAAAACCTCCCACTCGGAAATCCTCTCTCCTTTAATCTCTCTCTCCGTCGCGGCACCAACCGGAGTCCTTCTCGGCGTGCACAACGCTCCAGGAAGAAACCACCGGAATCCCAGCAGACGCTTTCGAGCACTGACTCGCCGGCGTTGTTCGGCAAAGGGAAGTATTTGGCATCGGAGGAAGAAAACCACCGTACCAGCAAACCGGGAGAAAAACCAAACCAGAAACGACACCATAACCGGGAAAGGAGTAAACCCGGTTCAGAACCAAACCAAAGTGGGCAAACCGAATAAGTATACAAAACCCAACCAAACCAAGGCTTTCATTCCAAATCCCGGTATGACAATCTCTATAAGACTAGTGTCAAAAAACTGCACAGGAATGAGGAAATCAAGCCCAATAAAGATACGGGCCTTTGACAACTCCGCGGTGCTCAAAAGGTTTGAAATAACGCTCGTGGGAAGGATTCTGAATATGACCCTACAAGGGCACAGAGTGCGTACATTCATCAGTCTCCTACCATCAATCTGGCAGTGTGAGGGGCGTGTTCAAGGTCAAGACCTGGGCCAGGGGAGATTTATGTTCCGGTTCAACTCGGAGGAGGATATCCTATCTGTATTGGAAAAACGGCCATACCATTTTGACCAATGGATGACCTCACTGGAAAGGTGGATCCCGAGTGTAAGGCCCGACTTCCCTAGTACTACACCGTTCTGGGTGAAAATTGTGGGAATACCAACGCACTACTCGGCAGAAGAAACAATTATGGATATTGGGCAGGCAATGGGCGAGCTACTGCAATATGAAGTCAACGAGGCTCGTATAAGGGTATCACTTCAAGTTGAGGATCCCTTAATATTCATCGGGGACCTGCAATTCGCGAATGGAGACATAGTCACAGTAACGTTTAACTATGAGAGGTTGGCCAAGTTTTGCGACCGGTGCTACCGAATAACACACGACGAAAGGCATTGTCCCAACAAGCTAGACTATCCAGGAGCAGGGGAAGACGTGCCTTTACCACCACCGCCCCCTCCGAGAATGGAAGGAGAGTCACTGATCGAAAGATACCTAGCGGAACGACCCAGAAATAGGGACAGACCCCCTAGAAGAGAGGACCTTAGGGCCTCCAGGAGCACCAGGGGAACAAACCCACCTGTGAGGAGGGTGCTACGATTCGAAGACCCAAAAAGAAATGAGAGCCCTCGTGGGGGAGCCTCGACTCGGGACGGAAATCCTGTCCGATCCGCGCTGGATAGGCTTCAAGGCCTGGGCAAAGGTGGAAGCATGGACCAGAAGAAGGAACTGAAAAGGCCATCTTGGTACAAAGCGACGGAAGAGGAAGCACGCCAGGAGAACAGAAGGACCATGAGAGGATCATCGTCCAAACAGGATGGCGCCCTACCGGAAAACTCGGTGCTCCCCCAATTCCAGGTAGGCTCCAAGGGAATCATAAACCCAAAGGAGATCATTTCCCCTATGAGGGAAATGCTTGCTGGGAGGGACAAAAGAATGGAGAAAAGAGCTACAAAGAGGCTAGATTCACGGATCACCAAGACGCTTCACGCAAGGAAGAAAATTGGGAAAAGTCCATATCAGGCCAGCACAATTAAGAAACACACGGTAAAGTACTACGGTGAAGCCAAGACATTCGGCAAAACCGCGAAGGGGAAAGACAAATCCCCGCCAAAGCCCCCCTCAGGGGCAGACCCTCAAAATAAGGGCAAGTCTGAGGAACCTAAGAATCCGACGGTCCAGGAGAGACCGTCGGAGGATGCCTGATGATTCTAAGCTGGAACTGCCAAGGAGCTGGGAGTTTCTTGGCAGTTCGTCGATTACGGGAGCTACGGAAAGTGTTGTTCCTGGGGATACTATTTTTGATGGAAACCAAACACAATAAGGACTTCATACAAGATATGCAAGCCCACTTAGGTTATGATTTTCTTTTTACGGTAGATCCACTAGGGCGTAGCGGAGACCTCGCCCTGTTGGCACTAGCGGAGTTTCATTTGAAGTTTTATTTTCAAATAAAAATATCATCGATATAATAGCTATGATTGATGGTAATAAAGTTTTTATATCGTTTGTTTACGGAGACCCTGTACCAAGACTCCGTGCCAATGTCTGGGAAAAACTTACCAGAATAAGCTCGTCTAGAACGGACCCCTGGCTAATGATTGGAGACTTCAATTCAATCTTTGGCAATCATGAAAAATCGGGCGGAGTAATTCGTCCGGAAAGTTCGTTCCTTGACTTTCGTCTCATGAGCAAGAATTGTGGTATGAATGATTTTCCCTACAAAGGAAATTTTATGTCATGGTTTGGCCGAAGAGGGTCAATAGTGGTCCGCTGTAGACTTGACAGAGCTAGGAGAAATGAGGAATGGCACAATATCTTTTCCCACACAAAGATAGAATACCTGAGGTTCTAGGGATCTGATCATCGGCCTGTCTGGGTAAAAATCTTAGCCCGCTCAGGAAAGAGGTCCCACAGCTTTCGCTTTGATAAGCGCTGGATGTCTAAGCCAAATTTCGCATCGACAGTCAAGGCAGGATGGATTGGCTCCGCAGAGGACCACGGACCGTCGATAGCAACCAGAATAAGCAGGTGCCGACGTGAAATCTCCAAGTGGAGAAGACGGGAATTATTCGAAATAGCGCCACGAATAGACGAACTGAAACAAAGGCTAGAGAAAGCACAATCGATGCACACAACATCCTCGGAGGAATTAATGCACTAAAACAACAACTCTGCACCGCAATGAGAGAGGACGAAATCTACTGGCAGCAAAAGAGTCGGGCGATATGGCTGAAAGAAGACGATCAAAACACCAAATTCTTCCACGCGTGCACTAAGCAACGAAGGGCAAGAAACCATATCGTAGGGTTGGTAGACAAACAAGGAGTGTGGGTGGAGAAGGAGGCCAAAGTGGAAGCGATTGCTGTAGAATACTTTAGTAGTCTCTTCTCAACCTCGCAAGTCCGAGAGCTGGAAAGTTCTCTGACCCATCTATCCCCAAGGGTCACAACTGAAATGAATTCCCGGTTAGAACGCATAGTGACAAAGGAGGAAATCAAGGAGGCCCTATTTTGCATGAACCCGGAGAAGCCTCCGGGGCCAGACGGGATGACAGCCTTGTTCTTCCAAAATTTCTGGAACACGCTGGGCGACCATCTACTGAAATTAATAGAAGATTTTATGGTGGAAGGGAAATTCGATCCGAGACTCAATGACACAAACATATGCTTGATTCCCAAAAAAGAGAAACCACGACTGATGTCTGAATTCAGACCAATCAGCCTATGCAACGTCTGCTACAAGATCCTCTCCAAAGTGCTATGCAATAGGATGAAGGAAATTCTACCTGCACTGATCTCAGAGACGCAATCTGCATTCGTACCAGGCCGAGTTATCTCAGACAACATTCTGATAGCACAAGAAGTATTCCACGCCCTCAACACCAAGGAGAATTGCCAATCAAAATTCATGGCAATTAAGACGGACATGAGTAAGGCATACGACAGAGTGGAATGGACTTTCCTAGCTGCGCTAATGACGAAACTCGGCTTCTCAAAGAGGTGGATTGACTGGACAATGAAGTGCATTACGACAGTGACCTATTGGGTCCTGATCAACGGCACCCCAAAAGGGAGCATAACACCAACACATGGTTTGCGTCAAGGAGACCCTTTATCCCCATACTTGTTCATTTTATGCACCGAAGCTTTGATTGCAAGCTTAACAGCAGAGGAAAGGTCGAACCACATCAAAGGAATTCAGGTGGCGCGATCAAGCCCACCAATTACACACCTCCTCTTCGCAGATGACAGCCTGTTCTTCTGCGAAGCTTCCATGGAGCAATGTGCCTGAATTTCTAAAATCCTGGACACTTATTGCAACGCCTCGGGACAATTAATCAACTACGACAAATCAACCATTGTATTTGGAACGAAGGTGCCAAAGAAAACCCAAATATCAATAAAGATGGCAATGGGAATCCAGGGTGTGGAGGGGGGGGGGGGGTATAGGGAAGTACCTAGGGATCCCAGATAACCTCAAAGGATCAAAAGCATCAATATTCGCATACGTGAAAGATCAAATCAATCGGAGAATCAACGGATGGTCAACAAGACTACTCTCGCATGGGGGGAAGGAAATCATGATTAAAGCACTTGCAATGCCCATCCCGAGATATGTGATGTCAAGTTTCCTCCTTCCAAAATCAGAGGGGGGATTAGGCTTTAAACGTTATGCCTCCCCAAATCAGAGGGGGATTAGGCTTTAAACATGTGGGTGACTATAATAAAGCTCTGCTAGCAAAGCAGCTCTGGCGGTTGGAAAAATCCCCACAATCATTGCTAGCAAGAGTCCTAAAGGGAAGATACTATAAGAATTGCCATGCATTCCACGCCAAGAAACCATATAGGCCCTCATATGGATGGAGAAGTATCATGTCCGCAAGGGATCTTATAGAGAAAGGCATAAGGAAGACTCTCGGTGTAGAAAACGAGGTGGATGTTTGGGTGGATCCATGGGTCCCAGACACCTTCCCCCGAGCGCCAAAAAAGCTCAACCAGGCCCATCGGCAAGATCTAAGGATCCTGGATCTCGTCAATGACGAGAATGGGCGCTGTAATCTACATGAATTAAGAAGGCATTTCCCTAAAGGGGGATGTAAGGTTGATCTCATCCATAACCAGATCAACCTGGCAGAACCAAAACCAGTACTTATGGCATTTCACGAAAACATGAGATTATACAGTCAAATCCGGATATGAGACCCTTCAGAAGTGGGGGCCAGTACAAAACCACTTCCTGACCCAGAGACCGTCCATAAACCCTCTGAAGGAGGCAATCTGGAAAAAACGCACCCTAAGGAAAATTCAACATTTCCTATGGCAATCCTTGTCAGAGGCTCTACCTACACATGGGTGCCTCCAGCAACGGCATATCAGAGAAGATTCCACATGTGAAATATGTGGCCATGATACAGAAAGTATTAACCACACACTGTTCCTATGCCCGCCGGCACGACAAGCATGGGCATTAGCACATATCCCCTCAGCATCGACAACCTTCCCCCTCGACAGTATCTTCGGGAACTTCGATTACCTACTTTGGCGAACGCCGAAAGTAAGTCACACAGAATCAGACGTACATTGTTTCCCATGGATACTATGGTACATATGGAAGGCACACAATGACAAAATATACAACAATTTAAGCCGCACAGCCATGGACATCTTGGAAAAAGCGAGACAAGAGAGTGAGATGTGGCTTCGAGCGAAAGATCAGAGTGCCCAGGATCACCCAACAGATCCACAAGAGGTAACACTCGACAACGCCAACCGGAGAACCTCGCCATTCGCGTGCTATGTGGACTGATCATGGAAAGATGGGGAAACGACATCTGGAATGGGATGGATTCTCAAACTTTAGGACGGTACAAGCGACCTGATGGGTATGAAGAGCACCTATAGAGGACAAACACCACTTCACACGGAATTCCACAGTCTGCGCTAGGCGATGACAAGCCTGCACAAACTGAGACGCTACTGCAACAAGTTCTACACAGATTCAACATACCTAATCAGCATTGTCTCGGAAAAGGAGAAATGGCCAGGATTCGCTGCGGAGATAGAAGAGTTTGAGGAGCTACGGAAAAAATATCTTGATTTCTCCTTGCATCATGAAGACAGGGAGAAGAACGCTCACGCTGACGCACTAGCAAAGCAAGCCAGGAAGAGGAACTCGATCTTCTCACACATTAGCACCTCGATACCATTTTGGTATGAAGACCCAAACTGTGTATTCTAACCAAAAACGATTGTGGTGCTAACCAAAGTGACAAAAAAATAAAAAAATTATTAATTTGATTTAATATTTATCGGTTAATCTAAATCGATGCAGGTAAAGATTACTACTAAATCAGATTTTCAGCTTCGCTAGTCCTAACTGAAGAATCATATCCAAATTGTTAAGGTGAAAAAGGAGCTCGTGTTTTTCTTATATACACGTTTATCTTTGATTAATATTTTGTTTATTATTAAATTGGTTATATCCATATATTACATATTTCAGTAGTATATAATTTCTTGTTGATCGTATATAATATTAATATATACTTATAATAAAAATTAGTATAAAAATTGAGAAAAAAACAAATGTGTGTTTTCTGATGATATGTTGGCGTTTTAATATCAATGATTGATGAAAAAGGAGAAATGTATTAGTAATACGAAGTGCCATAGCCAATTAGAAATCACCGGGTTAGGTCCTGTAAGAAATAAAACTCCCATAGATGTGGTTAGATGGTTGTGCTTGACCACACATTGGAGCACGATAAGACTCCCATCAGCGTGGTCAGATGGTTGTACCTATCCACACATGGGAGTACGCACATTCAATTCTTTGGTGGTTTATGGATGCGTACGGGCTCCATAGATCCAGATGGCTGACGAGCAGAATGATTTCCAATGTCATAGTGTTGTATCTGGCCACAAATGCATAGCTAGGAAGAATAGGAATAAGGGATTTGGATGGCACAAGGGGTCGGCATGGAGAGGCAGGTGGTGACCCACTCCGTTTTGGATGGAGAAGTTGGTTGAACAAAGTTCCGCTTATGTGTTGTATGAGTATCTTGGACACGTGATTGCTTGCTTGCCTTAGTTTTAAACTTCATATTTTTTGTACATGTATTTGTGCATCGAGAATTCGTATGTCCTAAGGCTTACCATTGTTGAGTAATATTCGATCTCTCCCTCTCTCTCTCTCTCTCTCTCTCTCTCTCTCTCTCTCTCTCTCTCTCTCTCTCTCTCTCTCTCTCTCTCTCTCTCTCTCTCTCTCTCTCTCTCTCTCTCTCTCTCTCTCTCTCTCTCTCTTTCTCTCTCTCTCTCTCTCTCTCTCTCTCTCTCTCTCTCTCTCTCTTGCAGGTGTAGTTATCTTTGGTTGTCCAATTGACGCTGAATTTAGAAGTTATATCTTATATATCCATTTCTCTTGTTAACGGATTTATGGAGTTACTTGTTGGAGATTATTTTGATGTTAAGTTTGATTAGTTAAAAGAAATTTTATATTAAATTAATGGATTGAGTTGGTTATTTCAGGTTTATTATTGATTGTGTATTCTATAATTTATCTTGTGACCTACCGTATTGAGAAAGTAAAAGACAAGTGCTACAATTTGGTATCACAACCAAGGTTATGTCAAACCAGTTCTGACCCGGGAGATATTCGTGAGCAGAAAGATTGACTAGCTTGTTTTTGTGTTCAGATGTTGCCAAAGGGAAGACGTGGTGTAGAGTAAACACGCAAGAGTATGAGTCGAGAGCCTAGTGGCCTCATCTGAGAGTGTGCAGGCTAAAAACTAATAAATCATGGTTTTTACTAGTTTTTAACCATTGTATATGTCTTTTTATCGAATCTTTTTTAATGTTTTTGGAGTCTTTTAGATTTTTTGCAGGTTCCTACACAAGTTTGGATGATTTAGAGTAATCGAGTCATTTAAGAGTAAAATTAAAAGAGGAAGAAACCTAGAACGTATGAAACAGAATTTTACTCAGAGTTTCACACTGGTGTCGATTGACACCGTCGGCAATCCAAAGTCTTCCGATACTGCATCGTTGGTCTAAATTTATTGAGAAACTTAAGAATGCCCCAATTCGTGTTTTAAGCATAAATAGGTCTATTTTAGTTGTCAAGGATTACTAGATTTTATTTATTGGAGATTCATAAAGATATTTATTCTAGGGCTGTTTAGGAGACAATTCAGACACTCCGTTCATCTTAGAGAATAATTCAAACCCTTTGTATCTTTTATTAATTTCTATTATGAAAATTTTATTCATGATGTTTGTTTAAATCCCCATGTCTGAGTAGTTTGTTTGTTAGTTTTAGGGACTTTCAAAGGTTAAAGATGAATTGTTAAATTAGATGGATAGGATAATCACATAGTTCTTAATCTAGACTGTTATGAACGCTAATTCTAGTTTGATCACCTCACGTAGAACTTAGAATTAGGTTAATCAACATATACGAAAGTATTATCAATTTCCTGATCTATTTTAGATGAGCAAATTATCTAGGTGAAAAGAAATTTGGCTTAGGAATTTTGTGAACAATCGAACTTGAACATTAATACATATATAGATTGTTTGAATTTACAAAGAAATTTGGAATTCTATGGTTTAGACATAAATAATTTTTGTAAAAAAAACTTAGTTGATTTACAATTGTGTTTCGAGTTCGAGAATAATTTTTTTTATTAAAATCCTAAGAATTTTCTAGTTTGCAATTCAGATTTACGTGATGTTTGTCTCATTAAATTTCTTTTTCAACAAGTTTCTCATTCGATTTTCTTGATAATTTTCATTTGTCATTCTATTTACTTTTTTATCTTAATTTATTTTTTAGAATTTTTCATACAATATTAAGTGTCTAGTGATACGATACTCCTTTATACTATAATTGTGATTCTGTCATTTGCAGGGATTTTCTTAGGGTAAAACTAGTGCTATCAAGTTTTTGGCACCACTGCGAGGGACTTAATAATTTCCTACGAATTTTGGTAATAAATTTTGTCTAAGAGTTTGTTTTTAATTTTTTTTACTTACACTATCTCTACTCTTGTGTGTTTTAGGTGTAGGCCTAATCGTAGAACCAGAAGCAACAATGATGAGAAACTAGTAAATCTCAGTAATCAATAACTAGAAACCCTAGAGCATATGAATAAGAATGGAAGAAAGACAAGTGAAGCTGGGTTTTTTTTGATGAAGCAGGGAATAGATGCAATGTGCATGGTCAGAGACTTGATGTTGATGGGAATGTGATTTTGGAACGGCATGAGCATAATGATGAGAACAACAATCAAGAACAGCATCCACGTGGGGCAAATGAAGTTGACATAACACTTGCTGATTACAATAGGCATACTCAATATTTTGCAAACAGATCAGCGATTAGACCTGCCTTTGAGAGACATGAATTTCAGATTCAGCCACCATATTACACTCTTGTGGGACCACAAGAGTTTATGGACATTCAAATGAACATCTCATGGATCATATTGAGAAGGTTGAAGATCTGGTTGGTGGGATCAAAGCCAATAGAATCATCAATGACTACCTGTTCTGTAAACTTTTCCAATAGTCTCTTGCTAGAGAAGTAGCTAGCTGGTTGAAGCAGCTTCCAACAGGTTCGCTGACTACATGGGAAGCAACAGAAAATGCATTTTTGAACCATTTTTATGATGATGTTAGATATGAAGAGCCGCAGACTAGAATCTACTTTTTCTAAGGGGTTCATGGAGTCTTTCAAAGCTACTTGGATTTGTTTTCAATTATATTAGAGAGATTGTCCACACCATGGGTTCAGTGAAGCTTAATAGCTAAGCACATTCTTCAAGGGCGTTGATTAGAGATATCAGATGTCGTTGAAAGCTACAAGTAATGGGAACTTCATGACGAGAAGCCCACATTGCTCATATTCTCATCAAGAATTTAGCTTCAACCAATAGCACGAAGATGTTTGATTATTAAAGAAAAAAGCAAGCCAGAAATCTAGAAGGTAATGAGATAGCAAAAGTTCAAGTTAAGTTGGATTCAATGCATTGTCTCTTACTGGAAAAGAATAAAAAGAATGTCCATTTTACTACAGAAGTTGATGCCATTAAAGAAGAAGAATTTGAGGATGTTAACTACATTGGTGGAAGATATCATGGTCCGAGTTTTCAGTATGGTCAGAGCAACAAGAACTTCACTAATGTTGCTCAAAAAGGAGGTTACAAGAGTGCTGAAAGTTTTAGATCTAGCCCGTCGTACCAGAAACCATTGAGGGCAGTGGCTTTACAAGGACTTACGACAGTTCATCTTATCAAATACCACCGCCAAAGTCAGCAGAATCAAGCAAAATTGAGTCTATGTTTGACAACTTCTTGGGTGATCAAAAGATGACAATTGATTTCACTGGTAAGATGGATGTCATGTACACGGATTGGAATGGAAAGTTTGATACCCTTCGTACTCATATAAAGAATTTGGATACTCAGGTCGCTCTGACCACAAAGTCAGTGAAGAGACAAGAGGGTTTTCTTCCAGGAAAGACCGACATGAACCCATGAAAGCATGTCAATTGAGTAACCTTGAGAAGTGGAAAAAGGTCAAATTAGTTGTTAAAAGGGTAAGATTGTAGAGGGCCTCGTCTTGCTTGAAGAACACAAAAATTTTGAGAATATTTGGATTCGAGGGGCGGTATCGAATGACACCATAGGGGGATGTCGGTCGACACCTTCCATAACTGTTATCGGGAGGTGGCAATTAAAAATCTGAAGGCGAAAAGGATGGAGACTCGTTTGATGGTCCCGGTGGCGACATGTTCGGCGCATTATTGTCTCGCATAAATGTTGCAAATCTGGGATTTGACAAGAATCTCCAAGCTGTATGCGGTTTTATTGATCGTGATCTCGTAATTCATGTTGTCTTCGTTCTTCATCAAGTTGCGATACTCGTTCATCCATACGAGCATTTGGTGCTTCCCTACGAGCATTTTCTACAACTTGTTCTTAAATTTAATGCCGTGCAGCGAGAAATTTCTCTTGAAGCATGACGAAATTGGAAGATGTTGATCCGAAGCCGTCTCTGCACCTACCGGACCCGTGAATCCTGTTAAGATTGCCAATACCACAACGACGTCCTCTATCATCTGGAATAGAAGACCAAAAATAATTAAAAATTTTGAATTAGTAATTAAAATTAAAATAAAATAAATGTTAAAAAAATTTAATTGTACATATCTGGATGAATATTTTATTTATTTAATCATGGATCAGCTCTAGTTGGCATGAAGTACTGTCAGATGTTTCACAATGATCCACCTCAACCATCACCAAATTTTCTTGGACGTTTCTTTCATATATTTCACCGATTTGTTTGGTCTTCCCGAATATGAGTTTTTATAAAGAATTCTCCAATAGAGACCGGTCGTACCAAATTATTTTCTAATTTTTTGAAAATATTGTAAATAAATAAATAATGAAATTAAATTTAAATTTTGTGATTTTAAATTGCTTACTATTTCTTATTGAATTTGGAAGTAAGAGTTTTGGCCTGGCAAATGTTTGTGCGGACCGAGGGTATCCTGAGAGAAGTTCCGATTGTTGGAGGATTTGCTAGTACTCTCGTTCACCCTTTGTTTCTCAATACTCTGTCATTGTTTTGTACAGACTAGAGGAGATTTACCTTGGAAATTTGCCGGTTGTATGAACCATGCTCACCATTCCTTTCATCCATCTAATACTGATGGATTCAAATTTCATTTGTACCACCAAAGTTATCACAAGATCCCAGGTGTACGATTTCTTGCGAAATTTAAATTAATAAGTTATTATTAATAAAAATAATAAAAAATGAAGAAAAATACTTACTACAAATTTAATGAAATATTTTTCTTGTCTTTTAGTTGGCACGACCGTCCAACTATAGTAGGGACCGTAAAATTTGTTTTCCAAATTTTTTGAATTTGACAGGTGATAACCCCTTTGTACCGGTCAAACCTAATAAATTAAATATATTAATTATAAGTATTTAAAATAAATATTTATAAATATTTATTTTAAATAAAATTTAATCAATTTATTTAAATATTTATAATATATACTTTAATATTTATTATTTAATATTATAAATTAAAAAAAATAATTTATAAAAAAAATTACTAACCACATGGTGTTTGGCTCCGTCACTGGGGACAATACAGTCAAGTACTATTCCCGCTCTGGGTTTGTAACAAACTATCAAGTGTGATAGCTTGTTCCCTTGTTTCTGTTTCAGAAGGCGGAACCTCTTCCTCTTCATGCTCCTCGGATTCCTAAAACCGATGAGATGGTTCGGTTTCAGACACCAAGTGCGAGGTGAGCTATATTGGGGAGAAAGGCGGGATGCTGCTCTATAAGCGACGAATGACGGGTTTGAGGAGGCCGATGAGTTATGGCCAGAAGACGATGGGATTTGTCGTCTTCCACGGCCTCGCATCGATATACCGCTACTCGCCAATAGAAAAGCTTAGAAGTTTGGGAAAGTGTTTGGAATTTTGAAATGAATGAAAGGTTATGTATATATAGGGAATATTTGCAACCACATATTAATTCGGGGTAGTTGAAATTCGTGAAATGTTTATGTTTAATAAATTTAGTACAGCATATTTATGGTTTTGTTTATATTTTTAGACTTATACTGATTTATACATACATAGTATTGAAATTATAAGTTTGAAATGTTAAAAATAGATAACAAACATGTAAAAATACACTTGTGATCGCAAAGTGGTTTGCATAAATAGCGACCAATTTGCGAACATATGGTAAAAATTACCATGTAGTCGTAAATTGGTCGCTACTTTTGCGACTACGTACAAATGCCCCGTGGTCGCAAAAAGAGCGAAAAATTTCAGACTACATCGTAATTTTTATTAGGTGGTCGCAAATTGGTCACTATTTAACGACCAATTTGCGATCACATCTTAAAAAATTGGTAATAAGAACTATAAGAAGTTCTGAATGGCCAATGAAAAAGAGTCTCCCGAGTTCCAAGTTTTGCGATATTGCCATATGGTATGATATGGAGAGGCAAACTATGGATTGAGAATTTGAGATTTGGTGAAAATGGAGAACGGGCGGCAGAATGACCCGTGTGGTATTATTTTGAGAGTTTTGTACATAAATGTTTATAGAAAAATATCATTTTTACATTTGCACAAATTTGTAATGTCATTTTTTATAATAAAAATATATTACATTTTTTGTAATTTCTTTGCTTCTATTAACTCTATCAACCAAACATCCTCTTCTATGTTTTCAACCACCTTTAATTCTTCATCATTTTCTTGTTTCAAAAGAATCTCGTTTTTGTTTTTGTAGTTTCCTAAAATATTATATCTCGTATTAATTTTGAGAACACTAAGCCATGTTTGTTTTGATGATGATTTGGTGTGCGGATAAGGAATATAGCAAACTTGATCTCCTTGAAAGACTGCGGTACATCATATAATGAAATATAAATTAGTTAATTATATAAACAAAGGGGGAATTGCTAAAAATAATCTTAAACTTACCTATAAGTGCAAGTTTAATCCCCTCGAAAACATTTTTGCAAAACTAACACATGGGATAGAGAAATTATAAAACACTCTTTTTGACTAAAAAATAATGTAGAAATGTCAATTACGTTTCAGTCCCGGCGTGCTTTTTTGGGATCAAAGTAGACTTCTCGAGAAGTCTACTTTGTATAAAAAATACAAAGCAGAGTTTTCGAGAAGTCTGCTTTGTAAAAAAAATACAAAGTACACTTTTCGAAAAATCTGATTTATAAATAAATTACCTAAATCAAATAAAAATCGTGAAATACGCAACAAATTTTAAAATTGTTATTAACATAATTTATATACATATCAAAAACACATAAAAGTTAAAATAAATTCAAAAATAAGGAGATTGGATTCAATCTAATGGTATCAAATATTTGCTTTATGTGTTGTGGGTTAATAGTTGATGTTTGTGTATAGAATTCATGTTAGAATTTGAAATATCATGTGCTAAGCTTGAAAATTTAGATTTACAAATTTTTAAGAGAAAATTGTTTGAGTTTTACATTTACTTACTTATCTTTAACATAATCATCCATTTTTTATCACACATTTAGTGAAACTTATTATTTAGTATTTAGTGTTACACAGACTTCTCGAGATGTCTGTCGTAGATTTAACTAAACTGGTTTCCTTCAAGTTAGAGTTTAGGGTTATGTAAATAAAATACGAAGCATACTTCCCGAGAAGTTTGCACAATCCAGAAATAAATTTAACTAAACCGGTTTCCTTCAATTTAGAGTTTAGGATTATGTAAATAAAATACAAAGCAGACTTCTCAGGAAGTCTGCTTTTTTTGAAGTGTGTTTCATAAAAAAAATACAAAACAGATTTCTCGAAAAGTTTGCTTCGTAAAAAAAATACGAAACAGATTTCTCAAAAAGTTTGCTTCGTAAAAAAAATACAAAACAGACTTTGAGGAGTCTGCACAAACCAGGAATTTTTAGCAAACCGTGATTTCATAGTGATTTGATAGTTTTACCTAACTGATTTTTACCACAACTATATAAGCCAAACCCTAATAATTTACCACTTATTTTCCAGCCGAAAAAAACATGTTTCTCTCTCGCCGTCGCTTAATCTGTCGCCGATATTCTTGCCATCTTTCTCACCTTCGATCTCTCGCCATCTTTCTTACTCATGCAGTAAGGTTCTCTTGCTCTCTCTCTGTCTTATCTCTCTCCCGCGGTAAGGTTCTCGGCTTTCTCTCGCCATCATATCTTTCTCTTCTCGCCGTCTCTCTCTCTCTCTTGCCCCATGGTAAGATTTTCTCTTTCTCTCTCTCTCTCTCACTCTCTCTCTCTCTCTATCTCTCTCTCTCTCTCTCTCTTTTCTCCACGATGCTCTCTCTTTCCTCCGTTACGGTATGAGTAGATCTGCATGTTTTAGTTGATGTTTGATCTATTATTTTTGACGGTTTTTTGTTTTCCATTGATAGATCTGCATGTTTTATTTGATGATTGATCTATTATTTTTGTTTTGATTTTTTGTTGGATTTTTTTGTTATAGATATCCCATCGTTTATAGATATCCAGACGTTGCGGAGTCCCCTCTGCTGCTGCACTTATAGGTAAGAAACACTTTTCGCGGTTTTTTGGAAAAAATGGTTTCTAAATATATTTGAAATTGTGTTTTCTTGGGTTTAGTTTTAAAAAGGTGTTTAAATTTTGGTTTGGTGTTTTTTGGTATAGATTTCTCCCTCGACGTTTCTGAGTATTTACCAGCGCAGTCAAAGGTATGTGATTTTTGTTAGATTTTCTAAATATTTTGCTATATCTGTGATTTTTAATTGCTTCAAATATTTTTTCTTAATATTTTGTATTCACTGTTATTTTATTGAGATGACGGTTATTTTCTGTGCTTTCTGGGATTGTGCTTGCATTGATGGTCATTTTGTTGTATTTTTCTATGATTTTCAAGATTGTGCTTGCTTTGACGGTTATTTTGTTGCATTTTTCTATTTTAAATTTTTTTACAAATCAAAATTCTCGAGAAGTCTGTTTCATATTTTATTTACAAATTAGACTTCACAAGAAGTTTGCTTTGTATTTTATTTACGAAGCAGACTTCTGAAATTCACCTCTCGATGTATGTCAGAAATTCTACAAGATGGATTTCGGATGGGCTTCCAGGCTTGTGCACCACATGCTCACCTTGCAGCTTCTCTGTGATGCCAAATACGAGATTTGGCTTTTGATCGGTGATAATCCGGTAAGGTTCTCCCTTAACGAGTTCGCATTTGACTGGGTTGAATTGTAAATATGATGGTAGTATAGCTGAAGAGCCAGATATTGAAGTCACGAAGGAGATGAGATTGTTTTGGAAGAAGATTGGTGTATGTATTACTGAAGGTCCTAGTATTAGGAATTCGATTGAGGCTTGTTCAGATTTTGGTTCGTAGACCCATAAGGATAAAATTAAGTTGGGGTATGTGGCCATTTTCACATCTTTCATTGATGCACGGGATCGTAGAGTATGCACAAATGTTAATTTCGCTAGACTGGTGATGGATCTCTTTGCATTCAAGAACTACCCATGGGGTAGAGTAGCTTTTAAAAGCTGATTTTGTCCGTAAAAGATAAGGACTTGGGCATGTCTGCTTAATCCTTTGATGGGTTTGTTCAAGGTTTGCAATGTTGGATTTATTACGCTCTATCATACTTTGCATCAAAGTATGGTGAACCCATTGTGCCTCCACCTAATCCTCCCCTACTATCTTACCGTGGCTCCCAAAGTAGAAAGAACATCAAAGCTGCACTACCGATCATGTACGTTATGAAATGAACCTTTTTGTATTTCATTTCCCTTAGTTACTAATTTTGGTATTTGGTGTTTGGTTATGTAGAAGAGGGTGCAGAACTTCGTTGTGAAGGAGTTCGACGAAATGTTTTCATATTAGAAGTATGACATTATTGATGACAAATGTACAAATATCATCAAAGCGTATTGCAAGCATTTCGGCCCTTGGAAGTTTGATGCCTCCCACTGGGCACCTGAAGGTATGATAAACGGTTTGCTCAATGTTGATAAAGTTGCGGCTACAGTTGCTAAGGTGACTCCTCAGAAAAGGAGTTACGAACCGGATGAATATTCACCATTTCTGTCGAGGATTGCGCCACAGAGTATGGATAGGACAAATATGATGGAGGTGATGAGTGATGGACAAATTTTGTAAATCATTAACACTTTACATATTTCGTTAACCTTATACTATACTTCATAAACTATATATGTTTCATAATTTTTGTTTAACATTTTTGGGCTTTCTAATTATATTTTTGTATTTTTGAGGATTTGTACGTATGTAGAATTGAAATTATGAGTTTGAAATGTCTAAAATTTGTGAAAAGCATGTAAAATTTCATTCGTGGTCGCAAAAATAGGGACCACATTGTGATCACAGTCAAAATTTCATGTTGTGGTCGCACTTTGGTTACAAAAGAGATACTAAAATGTGACCACATTTAAGTATTGTTAATAAGTCTTCACCGAATTCATGCCTCTTAAAGCTTCAAGGCTACTAATATCATTCCGTAATTGTTTAAAAAAAACGTACATATAGGTTAAACTATTACGTATTTTGTGATCATTTTGCAACCACATCTACATTTAATGGTAATATGCTGGTAAAGTAATCACAAAGTATACCCTAAACTCTAAATCATATTAATTTTTACATGTTATATATATTATATGATATTAAATATAACAATGTGAAATGTATAAATTTAAATTAGTAACTATACAACAACAATTAACACATTTAACAAATTTTGTAAATCATTTTACAAAAATATTTAACACATTTTCTTAATCTTATATTACACTTCAAAAACCCTATGTGTTTCGTAATTTTTGTCTAACATTTTTATGTTTCCTAATTGTGCTTTTTGACCTATGATGATTTTGTACATATGAAAAATTGGAATTATGAGTTTGAAATATCTAAAATTTGTGAAAAACATGTAAAATTTCAACCGTAATCGTAAATTGATAGCAAAAATAACGACCACATTGCGACCACGTTCAAAGTTTATGGGTGTGATCCCAGTTTGGTCGCAAAAATAGCGATCAAATTGTGACCATGTTTGCATTTTGGTCGCTTTTTTGTGACCAAAATGCGACCATCTTCTAATTTTTAAGACGTAGTCACTCTTGCGTTGCTATTTTAACGACCAAAATGCGATCACATTTAAAAGAATTGGCAATAAAGTGTTTCCAGAGTTTGTACGTGTAGCCGCTCCGCTATTGATTTCATTCGATATTTAACTAGAAAACAATAATATATAAATATAATTAAAATGGTTTGTAGAAAGACGAATTTTACATTCGCAACACATATTTTTACATAGTTTTAGGAAAAATATAAAGAAAAATATGTATTATATAGTTTTTGGATATATTAATTGACATTATAGCTTCTTCTTCATCCTCATCTCAAGATGGAATATTATAGTGACATTCATCTTCTACATCGGAATCTCCAACGTTGAAATCAATTTCTTCACTTTGATTAACTCTATCAATCAAACAATCCACATTTATTTCTTTACTTTTATGAGTTGGACAACGTATGTGAGTAAATATATCCAGCACTACAGGAACACATATTTAATATTAAAATACCTGTATAGATATATATATATATATATACAAGCACGAGAAGTAAACGTAAATATGATATAATTAATATAAACAATAATTTACTGTGAGTACCTGGTTTTTGTGCATATATGGGCAACAAAGTAGTCTTCGGAGAAGTAAGATATCCCATCATTCACATATAGTTCGACAATCGACCTTCAACATATCGTTTGTTCTTCGTCTTACTTTTTAATTTTTTTAAAAACCTTTTAAATAGATACATCCACCTATATTGCATAGGTACACCCAATTCAGACTCATCTGGTAGATATATAGGTAGGTGTTCCATTACATAAAAAAAAATAGTTGAAAAGATTTTCTCCAAATTGCACAAAATTATAACTATGTTTTCTTTCATAATTGGGACATGACTTTGTTGCAATGATCTATAGCATAAATCACGAAAAAATCTTTCAATCCTTGTATTACTCAAATGCATATCAATTAATTAATTAATACTTGCAATTATTATTATTATATGTATACAAAATGGTTTAATTTTACAAACTTGATAATTTTAGATAAAAGTTTCGTGACAAAAATTCTGCAAATATAAAAAGCAGGAGCCTCTACATAAAAACATGGCAACCATGAATTTTCATGTCTGAGAACTTTCCTCCATCGATATCCACACAATTCGCTAAGTCTGCCACATATTCGTATGGGAATTCAACCTCATTTTTGACACATTCGAGTAAGCGTTCTTTTGCTTTTTTGTCAATCTAAATATAGGGAATGGAGCATTACCACGACCATCCACATGCAACTCTTTTCGAGAGCAAACGTTTGCAATGTCCAACCTTGATTTAACTGTATTTTTTGATTTATCCTTCACATTCATAACAATAATTATGATGTTATTGACGAAATTCTTCTCCATATTCATCACCTCAAGATTATGTCGTAGGTTTAGATCCTTCTAGTATGGTAACTCCCAAAATATGTTTTTTTGTGCCAATTATGAAAACTTTCATATCCTTCATGATCATTTCCAACGCAGTCATATGTTTTTAAAGGATTGACATCTTTTATTCGTTCGTATAAAACTTGTTCGCCGGTCAATGATTTTGGTGGGTAGTCATTCAAAGCGTGCTTTCCTTTTAAATTTTTTTTCTTTCTTAAATGATTATTCCAAGGAAGAAACTTTATGTGACAATCATACCAACACGTATTTCTACCATTTGGTATTTGGAATGCATTGGTATCATTCATACAAATTGGAAAAGACATTCTAGCATACGTTTTCCATCCTGACAACATTCCATACACTGGAAAATTGCTTATAGTCCATAGTAGCACAACTTTCAAATTGATATTTTGATTCAAATATATATCGTATGCCTCAACTCCGGTAGACCACAATTTTTTTAACTCATCAATCAAAGGTCGGAGGAATATATCAAGACTAGCGCTCGGATGATATGGCCCCGAATTCAGAACTGTAAGAAACAAGTACTCTTTCTTCGTACACATATTAGTTGGTAAGCTATAGGGAGAGATAATCATGGGAAATAATAAATAATTACAAGACATCCCAAATGGATTGAACCTATCAATACATAAGACAAGATAAATATTTTGAGATTCAGTACCAAATCTTGGATATAGATGTTTCCACTCTACATCATCTGATGGATGAATCATTTCTCCGTCTTCTACTTCATGATCTGCATTCCACCTCATTGCCGCAGAAAAAATCAAAATCAACTTGAATAACTGTCGTCCAGCTCATTTGAACCAAAATTTAGTAGTAGTGCATAATACTACATGAACGGAGACAAAATTTGAATTTCCTACATGATGAGGACATCACGTCGTATGTCCAGCCAGGAGACCAGACTGGTCGACCAGGAAGCTTGCCCGAGACAGCTGGGCCATTTGGCACGTCTGTCAGCCCAAGCGGTACCGCCGGACCCTCGACCAATAGGACCGGACCGATCAGCATTGCCGGCGGAGAGGCCCAAGCTTCCGGCACAATTGGTGGTGATGTGGATGACACCGCTGGTCCCCTTGGTGACACCACCCACTCTGGGATCAACTTGCCCGGTCCTGAAGGTATTCCGGCTATTACCTCACACAGTCCAGCCGGTACAGCCGATCCAGCCGGTACAGCCGATCCAGCTGAGTACACGAGCATTTCAACTTCAACACAAGGAAACTCGGACCAGATAAGCTACCAGCTTCAGGACATGCATCTAGAGGAAGTCTCCTCACCAGTAGTGCCACCAGGAGCAATGACAAGGAGCAGATCAAGAGCACTCTTCCACAAGTTCAGCTTATGGGTCGACAAGCTCCTAGAGGAAGATCGACTAAGGACAATGGGCCAGAAGTGCAAAGAAGAGTCCAAAGGCTTCTCAACAATGGAAGGGACTTCAGAGACTTGGGCTTTAGTGGTAAGAGAGGTCAGGGCCCAAAGATTCCTAACCCTACTCCAAGTCGAAGACTAGGAGCAAGCCGCGTGCATGCCACAAGGACGGCCACCTTCCATTTCTTGGCCGTGAGGTAAGTAAGGTAAGTTTTCAATACGAATATTTGCCTCTTTCTGTTTTGCAGGGTAGGATCTAGAATATTTATATTTTTTGAGTCAAAGACATTTTAGGAATAGGTCCTTTTTCGGTTATGCACTTTTGTACATTTTTCATTTGTGCACTTTTGTACTCTTTCATTTTCTTTCCTTGAGTCGACCCTATAAGGTCAACCTGTCGAGCATATTAATAAGGCTCCTTCCAGCATTGGTCATGTTCGTTTGGCAGCTGCAGGAACCTGCGGCTGTGGCTGCGGTAGATTTTTGTTCGTTTAGCTGCCGCAGGTACCTGCGGCAGACGCAGCGGTCAGACACTGCGTCCTACGTCACAATTTTTTCGACCGCTGATTAAAACAGCGGTGTGACTAAAAATCTACGATCAACCACAACCGCAACCGCCAGTAGCAGAAAAACGAACAACATCTGCCGCAGCCATAGCCGCAGGATTGACCGCAGCTGCAGCCACAGCCGCCTGCGGCGACCAAACGAACATCACCATTGTAGTTCGACAACCTTTTTGATATTAATAAAGTAGAACTTTCTTCCAACAAGTTTTCTCTCTAAGAATCTTGTGCGCTTAGAACCTAGTTGGGACCAGCCCTCCTAGCTCTAAGTTTGTGATTTATCACGAGGTTCATCGCCCCTCGTGTGGTTCACTTCCCCTTTCCATCGAATACCAACCCAAAAACCCCTATCCAAGAAGTCTAAGGTCGAGTTTCTCACCTAACCTTCTCCAAACAGCCCACGCGCATATAAGCCTTGAATCGAGGCTTGTATCATTTTGGTATCAGAGCTTAAAGCTCCTAAACCAGGTTGTTTCTATCCCTTAACTTGTTTTGTTTCTTGTTCTTGCATTAGTTTAAGTTTCATTCAAGAAAATCAAAAAAATAACATTTAAGTTCATACCGAGTGCATCTAGTTCCTACGTGCATCACTAGGTTCTAGAATCATTCTTGTATTACAATTTTCGACTTTCCTTTTTGTTAGAATCATATTTCCATTAAATTTAAGTTAAATTAAAAAGAAAAGAAAAAGAAAATGGGAAAAATAGCAAAAGGATTCGAATTGGACAGCTAGCAATAGTTGTCAAGAAAGTTTCTTTTTTTGTTCAAATCTCCATATTTTCGAATTTTCCATTTCTCAGATTTTTCCTTTTTGCATTTTTTCGAATCCCCCTTATAAAAGAAAACCCTCCTAATAATTTAGGAGCAGCATAACTTGTCTTCTTTCTTTGTAGTTCGCAATGGCAGAAGAAAATAGAGAAGCAACCGAAGCTATGATGGCCATGTTCACCACCCTCCAAACACAACTCGCATCAATAGGCGAGAGGTTGGAGCGCGTGGAGAGGCCTGTGAGATTCCAGGCCATAAGGCACGTGAGAGCTGAGCAAGACCGTGCTGAGGGTCATGAGCACCTTAGGACATGACACGAACAGGAGGAGCCCCAACCAGATGGAGATGAGGACACACAACCTCATAACTATCACCATAGGCCGAGAGGACCTCCACGGCAACCAGAGGCAGAAGATGATGGCTTCGAGCCATATGGTCTTCACCAGAGACCAAGGATGCCTCCTAGACATCATGAGGATGGAGATGACACACATACAACCGGGTAACTCATCCTGATGTTAAGCTAATTCCTCCAAGTTTTGCAAGAAAAGTAGACCCCGAGGCTTACCTAGATTGGGAGAGAAGAATGGATCATATCTTCGATCATTACAACCAACCAGGGCCTAGGAGAGTCTCAATGGCAGTAGCACAACTCACGGACAATGCCCTCATCTGGTGGGATCGTGAGGTCTCTGACAGAAGGAGAAAAAGAATGAGGCCCATAGACTCATGGGTCGACATGAGACCTCATGCGACAAAGGTTTGTTCCACCTTACTTTCATAGAGACTTGCAACGTCGTTTTCGTACTCTTAAGCAGGGTACTAGATCAGTAGAGGAGTACTATGAAGAGTTCGAAAAGCTAAGGAACAGGTTGGAGCTCAATGATGATGAAAAAGCGTTGATGGCACAATTCTTGGATGGACTCCAAGAAAGAATAAGCCACAAGGTGGAAAGGAAAATCTACAATGACTTCAAAGACTTGTTCCACCTATCTGTCCAGGCTGAGCAGCACATCAAACGTAAGAGCCAAGGCATCCGCAGCAAGCCTAAGACGCCTTGGGCACCAAGCAACATTCCCAAGCCCGTAGACAAAGGCAAGAGCATAGAGATCGAGTCAAGGTTCAAGAGCAAGCCTCCTGAACCAACCCATGACCAGAGAGAGCCTAGTAAGTCTTCTAACCCTTAAAGATCACGTGACATCACTTGTTTCAAGTGTAGGGGTCGTGGACACATCTCAAGGGAGTGCCCAAACAACCGGGTCATGCTGATTACGGAGGCTGGAGAGTATGAGTCCCAAGATGAAGAGGACTATGAACCAGAAGAAGAATATGGTGACATTGAGTACCCTAATATAGGGGAAGTGCGGGTCACTAGACGCATCCTCAGTGCAATGGTGGATCCTTCAGAGACCATCCAAAGGGAGAACATCTTCCACAGCCATTGCACCATCAAGGGCAAGGTATGTAACCTCATCATAGATGGTGGTTCTTGCAGTAACGTTGCTAGTGCATACATGGTTGATAACCTAGGTCTAGGGAAGACAAGGCATCCTCGACCATATAGACTGAGATGGCTCGATGACAAAGTGGAGCTCAAGATCCATGAACAAGTCACTGTGCCATTCAGTGCGGGCAAGTACCAAGACCATGTCGTGTGCGACGTGGTGCCCATGCAAGCTGGCCATCTTGTGCTAGGAAGGCCATGGCAGTTTGACAAAGAGACCAGGCATGATGGCCGAACAAATCTCTACACTTATGTGCATGAAAAAAGAAAGGTCAGCCTAGCTCCTCTTACACCTGCCCAGGTACATGAGCTTCAACAGCAAATGAGTAAGAAAAAGAAGCTCATTAAATCAAATTTTCTTATTCAATCGAGTCATATCCGGAGAGCTTTAGTCTCGAAGAATCTAATGCTACTAATGGTTTTCAAAGAAGTGTTGAATGTAGAAAAAAACACGTAGAGCTACCTCCTGAGGTGGCAACTCTCCTCAACAAGTTCCAGGATGTGTTCCCAGAGGAGATACCAGCAGGCTTGCCTCCTTTACGTGGCCTAGAATACCAGATCAACCTAGTGCCCGGAGCAGCCCTGCCCAACCGGCCAGCCCACCGGATGAGTCCAGAGGAGTCCAAGGAGCTTGAGAAGCAAGTCAAGGAGCTCCTGGAGAAAGGCTATGTTCGAAAGAGCCTCAGTCCATGTGCCGTACCAGTGCTACTAGTACCCAAGAAGGATGGGACTTGGCGAATGTGCGTGGACTGCCGAGCAATCAACAACATCACAGTCAAGTACCGGCATCCAATACCACGACTGGATGGCATGCTAGATGAGCTGAGTGGAGCCACGGTCTTCTCCAAGATAGACCTCAAAAGTGGATACCACCAGGTAAGAATGAAGGAAGGTGATGAGTGGAAGACTGCTTTCAAGACAAAGCAAGGGCTCTACGAGTGGACAGTCATGCCATTTGGCTTGACTAATGCCCAAAGCACCTTCATGCGCCTTATGAACCAAGTTCTTAGGGCGTACATCAGTAAGTTTGTAGTGGTTTACTTTGATGATATATTGGTTTATAGTAAGTGCCTATGGGAACACCTCACACATCTTGAGATGGTACTTAAAACCCTTCGACAAGAAGAGCTTTATGCCAATCTCAAGCAGTGCATCTTTTGTACTGATAAACTTGTCTTTTTAAGTTTTGTTGTAAGTTCACAGGACCTACAGGTTGATGAAGAGAAGATTCGAGCCATACAAGAATGGCCAACACCAAGCAACATTAGCCAAGTGAGGAGCTTCCACAGACTGGCCAGCTTCTATAGGAGATTCGTGCAAACTTCAGCAGTATTGCCTCACCATTGATGGCAGTAGTGAAGAAGAACGTGGGATTCAGCTGGGGAGAAGCTCAGGAGAAGGCATTCCAGGCCTTGAAGGACAGCCTTACACATGCACCAGTGCTAGTCCTGCCCGACTTCAACAAGACATTTGAAGTGGAGTGTGATGCCTCTGGAATAGGCATAGGAGCAGTGCTAACCCAAGGAGAGAGACCAGTGGCATACTTCAGTGAGAAGCTAGGTGGTGCCTCACTGAACTACCCCACTTACGACAAGGAGCTTTATGCCCTTGTCCAAGCATTGGAGACTTGGCAGCATTACTTGGTGTCCAAGGAGTTTGTGATCCACACTGATCACGAGACTCTCAAACACCTCAGAGGGCAAACCAATCTCAAGAGGAGATAGGCCAGGTGGATGGAGTTCATAGAGACCTTCCCGTGCGTCATCAAGTACAAGAAGGGCAAAGACAATATGGTAGCCGATGCACTATCAAGGAGGTTTGCCTTGATATCCACCATAGAGGCAAAGGTCCTAGGATTCGAGCACATCAAGGACCTATACAAGGATGATCCTGACTTTGCTGAGAGCTACAAGGAGTGTGGCACAGGGAGTCATGGCAAGTTTTACATCCATGAGGGATTCTTGTTCCGAGAGAGAAGGGTGTGCATACCACAAGGATCATTAAGGGAGCTTATCATCCGAGAACCTCATGGAGGAGGACTCATGGGCCACTTTGGTGTCGACAAGACTCTAGCAGTGGTCAAGGAGCACTTCTACTGGCCACACATCAAGAGGACAGTAGAAGCTCATTGTGCAAGGTGCATCACTTGCAAAAAGGCAAAGTCCCGAGTGCAACCTCACGGGTTGTATCTCCCACTGCCCATACCGATGCATCCATGGGTGGATATATCAATGGACTTTGTTCTAGAACTGCCCAAGATCAACCACAAAGATGCAATCTTTGTAGTGGTGGACAGATTCTCCAAGATGGCACACTTCATTCCGTGTGCCAATGTCAATGATGCCACGCAAACAGCCGAGCTGTTCTTTAGGGAGATAGTACGGCTTCATGGAGTGCCAAAGACCATCGTATCAGACAGGGATACCAAGTTCCTCAGCCATTTCTGGAGGACCCTTTGGAGGAAGCTAGGCACGAAGCTACTCTTCTCTACCACCTGCCATCCTCAAACCGATGGCCAAATTGAAGTTGTCAGCAGGACACTATCAACTCTTCTCAGGACTACACTAGGGAAGAACCTCAAGACTTGGGTGGAGTGCCTGCCATTCATAGAGTTTGCTTACAACCGAGCCATGCACTCAACAACCAAGAAGACACCATTTGAAGTAGTATATGGCTTCAACCCTCTCACCCCATTGGGGCAAACGCCACTGCCACCAGCAGAGATGACTAACCTCAATGGAGCATCCAAGGCAGAATTCATAAGGAAGTTACTCCAGAAGGTAGCAGAGAACTTGGAGAAGAGGACCGGGCAGTACGTGACTCATGCCAACAAGGGAAGAAAGGAGGTGATCTTTCAACCAGGCGATTGGGTGTGGCTACACCTACGGCAACAAAGGTTCCCTGATAAAAGCCTTGATTCAAGGATGTATGCGTGTGGGCTGTTTGGAGAAGTTTAGGTGAGAAACTCGACCTTAGACTTCTTGGATTGGGGTTTTTGGGTTGGTATTCGATGGAAAGGTGAAGTGAACCACACGAGGGGTGATGAACCTCGTGATAAATCACAAACTTAGAGCTAGGAGGGCTGGTCTCAACTAGATTCTAAGCGCACAAGATTCTTGAGAGAAAATTTGTTGGGGAAAAACTTCTATCTTTATTAATATCAAAAAGGTTGTTGAACTACAATGCAGGAAGGAGCCTTATTAATATGTTTGACAGCTTGACCTTCTAGGGTCGACCCAAATAAGAAAAGGAAAACTTACAAAAGTCCACAAAAGGAAAAGATACAAAAGTGTATAATCGAAAAAGGACCTATTCCTAAAATATCTTTGACTCAATAAAAGTAAATATTCTAGATCCTACCCTACAAAACAGAAAGAGGCATATATTCGAATTAAAACTTACCTTAACTTACCTCATGGCCAAGAAATGGAAGGTGGCCGTCCTTGTGGCATGCACGCGCCTTGTTCCTAATCTTTGACTTGGAGTAGGGTTAAGAATCTTTGGGCCCTGACCTCTCTTGCCACTAAAGCCCAAGTCTCTGATGTCCCTTGTGTTGTTGAGACGCCATTGGACTCTTCCTTTTCATTTTTGGCCCATTGTCCTTAGTTGATCTTTTTCTAGGAGCTTGTCGACCCATAAGCTGAATTTGTGGAAGAGTGCCCTTGATCTGCTTCTTGTCATTGCTCCTTGAGGTACCACTGGTGCAGATACTTCCTCTAGGTGCATGTCCTGGAGCTGGTAACTCATTTGGTCCGAGTCCTCTTGTGTAGAAGTGGAAATGCGCGTGTATTCTGCTGGATTGGCTGTACCGGCTGGATTGTGCGAGGTACCGGCCGGAATGCCTTCAGGACCGGCCAAGTTGATCCTGGATTTGGCGGCATCACCAGAGGGACCGGCGGTGTCATCCACGTTGCCACCAAGTGTGCCGGAAACTTGGGCCTCTCCGCCGGCAATGCTGGTTGCTGTGGTCCTTGTGGTCGAGGGTCCGGCGGTACTGCTTGGGCCGGCAGGCGTGCCAGATGGTCCGGCTGTCTCGGGAAAGCTTACTGGTCGGCCAGTCTGGTCTCCTGGCTGGATGTACGACCTGATGTCCTCATCATCCCCTCCCTCTTCAATAGGTTTTGTCCTCAAAACTTGTTCATCTGCATGGAAAGGGGCTCAGTCAGTAACATTGAACGTATTGGACACATTAAACTCACCTGGGAGCTCGATCTGGTAGGCGTTGTTGTTGATCTTTTCGAGCACTCTGAATGGTCCATCTCCTCTTGGTGCTAGCTTGGAACTCCTTAGGTTTGGGAACCTCTCCTGCCGTAGGTGTAGCCACACCCAATCGCCTGGTTGAAAGATCACCTCCTTCCTTCCCTTGTTGGCATGAGTCACGAACTGCCCGGTCCTCTTCTCCAAGTTTTCTGCTACTTTCTGGTGTAACTTCTTTATGAACTCTGCCTTGGATGCTCCGTTGAGGTTGGTCATCTCTGCTGGTGGCAGTGGTGTTTGCTCCAATGGGGTGAGAGGGTTGAAGCCGTATACTACTTCAAATGGTGTCTTCTTGGTTGCTGAGTGCACGGCTCGGTTGTAAGCGAACTCTATGAATGGCAGGCACTCCACCCAAGTCTTTAGGTTATTCCCTAGTGTAGTTCTGAGAAGAGTTGATAGTGTCCTGTTGACAACTTCAGTTTGGCCATCGGTTTGAGGATGGCAGGTGGTAGATAAGAGTAGCTTCGTGCCTAACTTTCTCCAAAGGGTCCTCTAGAAATGGCTGAGGAACTTGGTGTCCCTGTCTGATACGATGGTCCTTGGCACTCCATGAAGCCGTACTATCTCCCTGAAGAACAGCTCAGCTGTTTGAGTGGCATCATTGACATTGGCACATGGAATGAAGTGTGCCATCTTGGAGAATCTGTCCACCACTACAAAGATTGCATCTTTGTGATTGATCTTGGGCAGACCTAGAACAAAGTCCATTGAGATGTCCACCCATGGATGTGTAGGTATGGGCAGTGGGAGATACAACCCGTGAGGTTGCACTCAGGACTTTGCCTTCTTGCAAGTGATGCATCTTGCACCATGAGCTTCTACTGTCCTCTTGATGTGTGGCCAGTAGAAGTGCTCCTTGACCACTGCTAGAGTCTTGTCGACACCAAAGTGGCCCATGAGTCCTTCACCATGAGCTTCTCGGATGATAAGCTCCCTTAATGCTCCTTGTGGTATGCACAACCTTCTTTCTCGGAACAAGAATCCCTCATGGATGTAGAACTTGTCATGACTCCTTGTGCCACACTCCTTGTAGCTCTCAGCAAAGTCAGGATCATCCTTGTATAGGTCCTTGATGTACTCGAACCCTAGGACCTTTGCCTCCATGGTGGATATCAAGGCAAACCTCCTTGATAGTGCATCGGCTACCACATTATCTTTGCCCTTCTTGTACTTGATGACGTATGGGAAGGTCTCTATGAACTCCATCCACCTGGCACGTCTCTTCTTGAGATTGGTTTGCCCTCTGAGGTGTTTGAGAGTCTCATGATCAGGTTGGATCACAAACTCCTTGGACAGAAAGTAATGCTGCCAAGTCTCCAATGCTCGGACAAGGGCATAAACCTCCTTGTCATAAGTGGGGTAGTTCAGTGAGGCACCACCTAGCTACTCACTGAAGTATGTCACTGGTCTCCCTCCTTGGGTTAGCACGGCTCCTATGTGATGAGGACATCAGGTCGTACATCCAGCCAGGAGACCAGACTGGCCGACCAGGAAGCTTGCCCGAGACAGCCGGGCCATCTGGCACGTCTGCCGGCCCAAGCGGTACCGCTGGACCCTCGACCAATAGGACCAGACCGACCAGCATTGCCGGCGGAGAGACCCAAGCTTCCGGCACACTTGGTGGCGACGTGGATGACACCGCCGGTCCCCTTGGTGATGCCACCAACTCCGGGATCAACTTGGCCGGTCCTGAAGGCATTCCGGCCAGTACCTCGCACAATCCAGCGGGTACAGCCGATCCAGCCAAGTACACGTGCATTTCCACTTCTACACAAGAAGATTCGGACCAAATGAGCTACCAGCTCCAGGACATGCACCTAGAGGAAGTCTCTACGCCAGTGGTGCCTCAAGGAGCAATGAGAAGAAGCAGATCAAGGGCACTCTTCCACAAAATCAGCTTATGGGTCGACAAGCTCCTAGAGGAAGATTGACTAAGGACAATGGGCCAAAAGTGCAAGGAAGAGTCCAATGGCTTCTCAACAACACAAGGGACATCAGAGACTTGGGCTTTAGTGGCAAGAGAGGTCAGGGCCCAAAGATTTTAACCCTACTCCAAGTCGAAGACTAGGAGCAAGGCGCGTGCATGCCACAAGGACGGCCACCTTCCATTTCTTGGCCGTGAGGTGAGTTAAGGTAAGTTTAAATTCGAATATATGCCTCTTTCTGTTTTGCAGGGTAGGATCTAGTTGCTTTACATTTTTGAGTCAAGAACATTTTAGGAATAGGTCCTTTTTCGGTTATACACTTTTGTATCTTTTCCTTTTGTGCACTTTTGTAAACTTTCCTTTTCTTTGTTTGAGTCGACCCTAGAAGGTCAAGCTGTCGAGCATATTAATAAGGCTCCTTCCAGCATTGTAGTTCGACAACCTTTTGATATTAATAAAGATCGAATTTTCTTTCAACAAGTTATTCTCTCAAGAGACTTGTGCGCTTAGAACCTAGTTGAGACCAGCCCTCCTAGCTCTAAGTTTGTGATTTATCACAAGGTTCATCACCCCTCGTGTGGTTCACTTCACCCTTCCATCTTTTACCAACCAGAAAACCCCATCCAGAAGCCTAAGGTTGAGTTTCTCACCTAATCTTCTACAAACAGCCCACGCGCATACATCCTTGAATCAAGGCTTGTATCATTTTGGTATCAGAGCTTAAAGCTCCTAAACCAGGTTGTTTCTATCCTTTTGCTTGTTTTGTTTTGTGTTCTTGCATTAGTTTAAGTCGCATTCAAGAAAAATAAAAAAAATAACCTCAAACTCCAAACCGAGTGCATCTAGCCTCCTACGTGTATCACTAGGGTTTAGATTCACTTTTGCATTGCCATTCACGTTTTCCTTTTTGTTTAATTCATATTTCCATTAATTTTAAGTTAAATTAAAAAGAAAACAAAAAGAAAAGAAAAGAAAATAGGAAAATACTCAAAAGATTTCGAATTGGACAGCTAGCACAAGTTGTCTAGGAAGTTTCCTTTTTGCCTTTTATTCGAATTTCCTTTCCTTAGGATTTTTCCTTTTTGCATTTTTTCAAACCCCTTATAAAAAAAAAACCCTCCTAACAATTTAGGAGCATCCTAACTTGTCTTCTTTCTTTGTAGCACACCATGGGAGAAGAGAATAGAGAAGCAGCCGAAGCCATGACGGCCATGTTCACCACACTCCAAACACAACTCGCATCCATAGGCGAGAGGTTGGAGCGCATGGAAAGACCAGTGAGATTCCAGGCCATAAGGCACGTGAGGGCTGAGCAAGACCGTCTTGAGGGTCCTGAGCACCTTAGGACACGGCACGAACAGGAGGAACCCCAGCCATATGGAGATGAGGACACACAACCTCACAACTATCACCATAGGCCGAGAGGACCTCCACGGCAACCAGAGGCAGAAGATGATGGCTTTGAGCCATATGGTCTTCACCAGAGACCAAGAATGCCTCCAAGACATCTTGAGGATGGAGATGAACGCACCTACAACCGGGTAATTCATCCTGATGTTAAACTAACTCCTCCAAATTTTGCAGGAAAAGTAGACCCCGAGGCTTACCTAGATTGGGAGAGGAGAATGGATCATATCTTTGATCACTACAACCAACCAGGACCTAGGAGAGTCTCAATGGCAGTAGCACAACTCACGGACAATGCCCTCATCTGGTGGGATCGTGAGGTGTCTGACAGAAGGAGGAAGAGAATGAGGCCCGTAGACTCATGGGTCGACATGAAAGACCTCATGCGACAAAGGTTTGTTCCACCTTACTTTCATAGAGATTTGCAACGTCGTTTTCGTACTCTTAAGCAGGGTACCAGATCAGTAGAGGAGTACTATGAAGAGTTCGAGAAGCTAAGGAACAGATTGGAGCTCAATGATGATGAAGAAGCATTGATGGCACAATTCTTGGATGGACTCCAAGAAAGGATCAGCCGCAAGGTAGAAAGGCAAATCTACAATGACTTCAAAGACTTGTTCCACCTATCTGTGCAAGCTGAGCAGCACATCAAACGTAAGAGCCAAGACATCCGCAGCAAGCCTAAGACACCTTGGGCACCAAGCAACATGCCCAAGACCGTAGACAAAGGCAAAAGCATAGAGATCGAGTCAAGGTTCAAGAGCAAGCCTCCTGAACCCACCCGTGACCAGAGAGAGCCTGGTAAGTCTTCTAACCCTCAAAGATCACGTGACATAACTTGTTTCAAGTGCAGGGGACGTGGACACATCTCAAGGGAGTGCCCAAACAACCGAGTCATGCTGATTACGGAGGCAGGAGAGTATGAGTCCCAAGATGAAGAGGACTATGAACCAGAAGGAGAGTATGGTGACATTGAGTACCCTGATGTGGGGGAAGTGCTGGTCACTAGACGTATCCTCAGTGCAATGGTGGATCCTTCAGAGACCATCCAAAGGGAGAACATCTTCCACAGCCGTTGCATCATCAAGGGCAAGGTATGTAACCTCATCATAGATAGTGGTTCTTGCACTAACGTTGCTAGTGCATATACGGTTGATAAGCTAGGTCTAGAGAAGGCCAGGCATCCTCGACCATATAGACTGAGATGGCTGGATGACAAAGTGGAGCTCAAGATCCATGAGCAAGTCATTGTGCCTTTCAGTGTGGGCAAGTACCAAGACCAAGTCGTGTGCGATGTGGTGCCCATGTAAGCTGGCCATCTTCTGCTAGGAAGACCATGGTAGTTTAACAAAGAGACCAGGCATGATGGCCAAACCAATCTCTACACTTTTGTGCATGACAAAAGAAAGGCCAGCTTGGCTCCTCTTACACCTGCCCAGGTACACGAGATACAACTCCAAATGAGTAAGGAAAAGAAACTTATAAAGTCTAATTTTCTTATTCAACCAAGCCATGTCCGGAGAGCTTTAGCCTCGAAGGATTTAATGTTACTAATGGTTTTCAAAGAAATGTTGAATGTAGAAAAAGAACAGGTAGAGCTACCTCCTGAAGTAGCAACTCTCCTCAACAAGTTCCAGGATGTATTTCCAGAGGAGATACCAGCAGGCTTGCCTCCTTTACGTGGCATAGAACACCAGATTGATCTAGTGCCCGGAGCAGCCCTGCTCAACCGGCCAGCCTACCGGATGAGTCCAGAGGAGTCCAAGGAGCTTGAGAAACAAGTCAAGGAGCTCCTGGAGAAAGGATATGTTCGAGAGAGCCTCAGTCCATGTGCCGTACCAGTGGTACTAGTGCCCAAGAAGGATGGGACTTGGCGCATGTGCGTGGACTGCCAAGCAATCAACAACATCACAGTCAAGTACCGACATCCAATACCACGGCTGGATGACATGCTAGATGAGCTGAGTGGAGCCACGGTCTTCTCAAGATAGACCTCAAGAGTGGATACCACCAGGTAGATGAAGGAAGGTGATGAGTGGAAGACTGCTTTCAAGACAAAGCAAGGGCTCTACGAGTGGACAGTCATGCCATTTGCTTGACTAATGCCCCAAGCACCTTCATGCGCCTTATGAACCAAGTTCTTAGGGCGTACATCAGTAAGTTTGTAGTGGTTTATTTTGATGATATACTTAGTTTATAGTAAGTGCCTACGGAACACCTCACACATCTTGAGATGGTACTTAAAACCCTTCGACAAGAAGAGCTTTATGCCAATCTCAAGAAGTGCACCTTTGTACTGATAAACTTGTCTTTTAGGTTTTGTTGTAAGTTCACAGGGCCTACAGGTTGATGAAGAGAAGATTCGAGCCATACAAGAATGGCCAACACCAGGAACATCAGCCAAGTGAGGAGCTTCCACGGACTGGCCAGCTTCTATAGGAGATTCGTGCCCAACTTCAGCAGTATTGCCTCACCACTGACGGCAGTAGTGAAGAAGAACGTGGGATTCAGCTGGGGAGAAGCTCAGGAGAAGGCATTCCAGGCCTTGAAGGACAGCCTTACACATGCACCAGTGCTAGTCCTGCCCGACTTCAACAAGACGTTTGAAGTGGAGTGTGATGCCTCTGAATAGGCATAGGAGCAGTGCTAACCCAAGGAGGAGACCAGTGGCATACTTCAGTGAGAAGCTAGGTGGTGCCTCACTGAACTACCCCACTTATGACAAGGAGCTTTATGCCCTTGTCCGAGCATTGGAGACTTGGCAGCATTACTTGCTGTCCAAGGAGTTTGTGATCCACACTGATCACGAGACTCTCAAACACCTCAGAGGGCAAACCAATCTCAAGAGGAGACATGCCAGGTGGATGGAGTTCATAGAGACCTTCCCATCATCAAGTACAAGAAGGGCAAAGACAATGTGGTAGCCGATGCACTATCAAGGAGGTTTGCCTTGATATCAACCATGGAGGCAAAGGTCCTAGGATTCGAGCACATCAAGGACCTATACAAGGATGATCCTGACTTTGCTGAGAGCTACAAGGAGTGTGGCACAGGAGTCATGGCAAGTTCTACATCCATGAGGATTCTTGTTCCGAGAGAAGGCTGTGCATACCACAAGGATCATTAAGGGAGCTTATCATCCGAGAAGCTCATGGAGGAGGACTCATGGGCCACTTTGGTGTCGACAAGACTCTAGCAGTGGTCAAGGAGCACTTCTACTGGCCACACATCAAGAGGACAGTAGAAGCTCATTGTGCAAGATGCATCACTTGCAAGAAGGCAAAGTCCCGAGTGCAACCTCACGGGTTGTATCTCCCACTGCCCATACCACACATCCATGGGTGGACATCTCAATGGACTTTGTTCTAGGTCTGCCCAAGATCAACCACAAAGATGCAATCTTTGTAGTGGTGACAGATTCTCCAAGATGGCACATTTCATCCCATGTGCCAATGTCAATGATGCCACAAACAGCTGAGCTGTTCTTCAGGGAGATAGTACGGCTTCATGGAGTGCCAAGGACCATCGACAGACAGGGACACCAAGTTCCTCAGCCATTTCTGGAGGACCCTTTGGAGAAGCTAGGCACGAAGCTACTCTTCTCTACCACTGCCATCCTCAAACCGATGGCCAAACTGAAGTTGTCAACAGGACACTATCAACTCTTCTCAGGACTACACTAGGAAGAACCTAAGACTTGGGTGGAGTGCCTGCCATTCATAGAGTTACAACCGAGCCGTGCACTCAGCAACCAAGAAGACACCATTTGAAGTGTATACGGCTTCAACCCTCTCACCCCATTGGAGCAAACACCACTGCCACCAGCTGAGATGACCAACCTCAACGGAGCATCCAAGGCAGAGTTCATAAGGAGTTACACCAGAAGGTAGCAGAAACTTGGAGAAGAGGACCGGACAGTGTGACTCATGCCAACAAGGGAAGAAAGGAGGTGATCTTTCAACCAGGCGATTGGGTGTGGCTACACCCGGCAGGAGATTCCCCAAACCTAAGGGAGTTCCAAGCTAGCACCAAGAGGAGATGGACCATCTCAGAGTGCTCGAGAGGATTACAACACACAACGCCTATTCCGGGAGTGGTGAGATGCCAGACTCCAACCTTAATTTGGAGTGACCCAGACAAACAACGAAAGAACCTGAACATAGGTAATATTGATCAATCATGGCGCCAGCCAGAACTTGGTGGACACACACCCTGCCGAGCATCATGCAAGGGCCATCTCACCTGGCTCTCCCAACAATATCAGAGGTCACCATAGGACACTGAAGGCATGAACGGATGAGGCCTCAAGACCTAAGAGAAATGAATGCTGCCTCCATTCCCGCCACACAGACCAAAGTACTAATCCAGATCACAACATCCCTCCGAAGCTCAGACGATGCTCCTGACAGCAAGCCACACAAAGATGAGCCAGACCAGAACACAGTAGGCCTCTACAAATAAGGACAGCACCGATCAAGAGCAAGGGGAACAGCTTGCTCGGCCTTGACAAGAGGCCGGGCAATGTGATGAGGACATCAGGTCGTACATCCAGCCAGGAGACCAGACTGGCCGACCAGGAAGCTTGCCCGAGACAGCAGGACCATCTGGCGCCTGCCGGACCAGACAGTACCGCCGGACCTCGACCTATAGGACCAGACCGTCAACATCGCGGCGGAGAGGCCCAAGCTTCCGCACACTTGGTGGGGACGTGAATGACACCGCCGTCCCCTGATGACACCGCCGACTCGGGATCAACTTGGCCGGTCCTGAAGTCATTCCGCCAGTACACACAATCCAGCCGGTACAGGCCATCCAGCCGAGTACACGCACTTCCACTTCTACACAAGAGGACTCGGACCAAATGAGCTACCAGCTCCAGGACATGCACTTAGAGGAAGTATCTACACCAGTGGTACCTCCAGGAGCAATGACAAGAAGCAGATCAAGAGCACTCTTCCACAAATTCAGCTTATGGGTCGACAAGCTTCTAGAGGAAGAGCAGCTAAGGACAATGGGCCAGAAGAGCAAATTAGAGTCCAAAGGCTTCTCAACAACACAAGGAACATCAGAGACTTGGGCTTTAGTGGCAAGAGAGGTCAGGGCCCAAAGATTTTAACCCTACTCCAAGTCGAAGACTAGGAGCAAGGCGCTGCATGCCACAAGGACGGCCACCTTCCATTTCTTGGCCGTGAGGTGAGTTAAGGTAAGTTTACATTCAATATATGCCTCTTTCTGTTTTGCAGGGTAGGATCTAGTTGCTTTACATTTTGAGTCAAGAACATTTTAGGAATAGGTCCTTTTTCGTTATACACTTTTGTATCTTTTCCTTTTGTGCACTTTTGTAAACTTTCCTTTTCTTATTTGAGTCGACCCTAGAAGGTCAAGCTGTCGAGCATATTAATAAGGCTCCTTCCAGCATTGTAGTTCGACAACCTTTTGATTATTAATAAAGTAGAACTTTTTCAACAAGTTTTCTCTCAAGAGACTTGTGCGCTTAGAACCTAGTTGAGACCAGCCCTCCTAGCTCTAAGTTTGTGATTTATCACGAGGTTCATCACCCTCGTGTGGTTCACTTCACCCTTCCATCGTTTACCAACCAGAAAACCCCTATCCAGAAGCCTAAGGTTGAGTTTCTCACCTAATCTTCTACAAACAGCCCACGCATACATCCTTGAATCAAGGCTTGTATCATTTTGGTATCAGAGCTTAAAGCTCCTAAACCAGGTTGTTTCTATCCTTTTGCTTGTTTTGTTTTGTTCTTGCATTAGTTTAAGTCGCATTCAAGAAAAATCAAAAAATAACATCAAACTCCAAACCGAGTGCATCTAGCCTCCTACGTGTATCACTAGGGTTTAGATTCACTTTTGCATTGCATTCACGTTTTCCTTTTGTTTAATTCATATTTCCTTATTTTAAGTTAAATTAAAAGAAAAGAAAAGAAAAGAAAATAGAAAATACTAAAAGAATTCGAATTGGACAGCTAGCACAAGTTGTCTAGGAAGTTTCCTTTTAAATTTCCTTTCTTAGATTTTTCCTTTTGCATTTTTTCAAACCCATATAAAAAAAAACCCTCCTAATAATTTAGGAGCACCCTAATTGTCTTCTTTCTTTGTAGCACACATGGGAGAAGAGAATAGAGACGCAGCTGAAGCCATGATGGCCATGTTCACCACACTCCAAACACAACTCGCATCCATAGGCGAGAGGTTGGAGCGTGGAGAGACCAGTAAGATTCCAGGCCATAAGGCACGTGAGAGCTGAGCCAGATCGTCCTGAGGGTCCTGAGTACCTTAGGACACGGCACGAACAGGAGGAACCCCAGCCAGATGGAGATGAGGACACGCAACCTCATAACTATCACCATAGGCCGAGAGGACCTCCACGGCAACCAGAGGCAGAAGATGATGGCTTTGAGCCATATGGTCTTCACCAGAGACCAAGAATGCCTCCTAGACGTCATGAGGATGGAGATGAACACACCTATAACCGGGTAATTCATCCTGATGTTAAACTAACTCCTCCAACTTTTGCAGGAAAAGTAGACCCCGAGGCTTACCTAGATTGGGAGAAGAATGGATCATATCTTTGATCACTACAACCAACCAGGACCTAGGAGAGTCTCAATGGCAGTAGCACAACTCACGGACAATGCCCTCATCTGGTGGGATCGTGAGGTATCTGACAGAAGGAGGAAGAGAATGAGGCCAGACTCATGGGTCGACATGAAAGACCTCATGCGACAAAGGTATGTTCCACCTTACTTTCATAGGGATTTGCAACGACGTTTTCGTACTCTTAAGCAGGGTACCAGATCAGTAGAGGAGTACTATGAAGAGTTCGAGAGGTTAAGGAACAGATTGGAGCTCAATGATGATGAAGAAGCATTGATGGCACAATTCTTGGATGGACTCCAAGAAAGGATCAGCTGCAAGGTGGAAAGGCAAATCTACAACGACTTCAAGGACTTGTTCCACCTATCTGTGCAAGCTGAACAGCACATCAAACGTAAGAGCCAAGACATCCGCAGCAAGCCTAAGACACCTTGGGCACCAAGCAACATGCCTAAGACAGTGGACAAAGGCAAAAGCGTAGAGATCGAGTCAAGGTTCAAGAGCAAGCCTCCTGAACCCACCCGTGACCAGAGAGAGCCTGGTAAGTCTTCTAACCCTCAAAGATCACGTGACATAACTTGTTTCAAGTGCAGGGGACGTGGACACATCTCAAGGAGTGCCCAAACAACCGAGTCATGCTGATTACGGAGGCAGGAGAATATGAGTCCCAAGATGAAGAGGACTATGAACCAGAAGGAGAATATGGTGACATTGAGTACCCTGATGTGGGGAAGTGCTGGTCACTAGACGATCCTCAGTGCAATGGTGGATCCTTCAGAGACCATCCAAAGGGAGAACATCTTCCACAGCCGCTGCACCATCAAGGGAAGGTATGTAACCTCATCATAGATGGTGGTTCTTGCACTAACGTTGCTAGTGCATATATGGTTGATAAGCTAGGTCTAGAGAGGACACGGCATCCTCGACCATATAGACTGAGATGGCTTGATGACAAAGTGGAGCTCAAGATTCATGAGCAAGTCACTGTGCCATTCAGTGTGGGCAAGTACCAAGACCAGGTCGTGTGCGACGTGGTGCCCATGCAAGCTGGCCATCTTCTACTAGGAAGACCATGGCAGTTTGACAAAGAGACCAGGCATGATGGCAGAACCAATCTCTACACCTTCGTGCATGACAAGAGAAAGGTCAGCCTAGCTCCTCTTACACCTGCCCAAGTACATGAGCTACAACTCCAAATGAGTAAGGAAAAGAAACTTGTCAAGTCTAACTTTCTTATTCAACCTAGTCATGTCCGGAGAGCTTTAGCCTCAAGGACTTAATGTTACTAATGGTTTTCAAGGAAGTGTTGAGTATAGAACAGGGACAGGTAGAGCTACCTCATGAAGTAGCAACACTCCTCAACAAATTCCAGGATGTATTTCCAGAGGAGATACCAGCAGGCTTGCCTCCTTTACGTGGCATAGAACACCAGATTGATCTAGTGCCCGGAGCAGCCCTGCCCAACCGCCAGCCTACCGGATGAGTCCAGAGGAGTCCAAGGAGCTTGAGAAGCAAGTCAAGGAGCTCCTGGAGAAAGGATATGTTCGAGAGAGCCTCAGTCCATGTGCTGTACCAGTGCTACTAGTGCCCAAGAAGGATGGGACTTGGCGCATGTGCGTGGACTGCCGAGCAATCAACAACATCACAGTCAAGTATAGGCATCCAATACCACGACTGGATGACATGCTAGATGAGCTGAGTGGAGCCACGGTCTTCCAAGATAGACCTCAAAAGTGGATACCACCAGGTAAGAATGAAGGAAGGTGATGAGTGGAAGACTGCTTTCAAGACAAAGCAAGGGCTCTACGAGTGGACAGTCATGCCATTTGGCTTGACTAATGCCCCAAGCACCTTCATGCGCCTTATGAACCAAGTTCTTAGGGCGTACATCAGTAAGTTTGTAGTAGTTTATTTGATGACATACTTGTTTATAGTAAGTGCCTACGGAACACCTCACACATCTTGAGATGGTCCTTAAAACCCTTCGACAAGAAGAGCTTTATGCCAATCTCAAGAAGTGCACCTTTTGTACTGATAAGCTTGTCTTTTAGGTTTTGTTGTGAGTTCACAGGGCCTACAGGTTGATGAAGAGAAGATTCGAGCCATACAAGAATGGCCAACACCAGGAAACATCAGCCAAGTAAGGAGCTTCCACGGACTGGCCAGCTTCTATAGGAGATTCGTGCCCAACTTCAGCAGTATTGCCTCACCACTGACGGCAGTAGTGAAGAAGAACGTGGATTCAGCTGGGGAGAAGCTCAGGAGAAGGCATTCCAGGCCTTGAAGGACAGCCTTACACACGCACCAGTGCTAGTCCTTCCCGACTTCAACAAGACGTTTGAAGTGGAGTGTGATGCCTCTGGAATAGGCATAGGAGCAGTGCTAACCCAAGGAGGGAGACCAGTGGCATACTTCAGTGAGAAGCTAGGTGGTGCCTCACTGAACTACCCCACTTATGACAAGGAGCTCTATGCCCTTGTCCGAGCATTGGAGACTTGGCAGCATTACTTGCTGTCCAAGGAGTTTGTGATCCACACTGATCACGAGACTCTCAAACACCTCAGAGGGCAAACCAATCTCAAGAGGAGACATGCCAGGTGGATGGAGTTCATAGAGACCTTCCACATCATCAAGTACAAGAAGGGCAAAGACAATGTGGTAGCCGATGCACTATCAAGGAGGTTTGCCTTGATATCAACCATGGAGGCAAAGGTCCTAGGATTCGAGCACATCAAGGATCTATACAAGGATGATCCTGACTTTGCTGAGAGCTACAAGGAGTGTAGCACAGGGAGTCATGGCAAATTCTACATCCATGAGGGATTCTTGTTCCGAGAAAGAAGGCTGTGCATACCACAAGGATCACTAAGGGAGCTTATCATCCGAGAAGCTCATGGAGGAGGACTCATGGGCCACTTTGGTGTCGACAAGACTCTAGCAGTGGTCAAGGAGCACTTCTACTGGCCACACATCAAGAGGACAGTAGAAGCACATTGTGCAAGATGCATCACTTGCAAGAAGGCAAAGTCCCGAGTGCAACCTCACGGGTTGTATCTCCCACTGCCCATACCAACACATCCATGGGTGGACATCTCGATGGATTTTGTTCTAGGTCTGCCTAAGATCAACCACAAAGATGCAATCTTTGTAGTGGTGGACAGATTCTCCAAGATGGCACATTTCATCCCATGTGCCAATGTCAATGATGCCACACAAACAGCTGAGCTGTTCTTCAGGGAGATAGTACGGCTTCATGGAGTGCCAAGGACCATCGTATCAGATAGGGACACCAAGTTCCTCAGCCATTTCTGGAGGACCCTTTGGAGAAAGCTAGGCACGAAGCTACTCTTCTCAACCACTTGCCATCCTCAAACCGATGGCCAAACTGAAGTTGTCAACAGGACACTATCAACTCTTCTCAGAACAACACTAGGGAAGAACCCTAAAGCCTTGGGTGGAGTGCCTACCATTCATAGAGTTCGCTTACAACCGAGCCGTGCACTCAGCAACCAAGAAGACACCATTTGAAGTGGTATACGGATTCAACCCTCTCACCCCATTGGAGCAAACACCACTACCACCAGCTGAGATGACCAACCTCAACGGAGCATCCAAGGCAGAGTTCATAAAGAGATTACACCAGAAGGTAGCAGAAAACTTGAAGAAGAGGACCGGACAGTACGTGACTCATGCCAACAAGGGAAGAAAGGAGGTGATCTTTCAACCAGGCGATTGGGTGTGGCTACACCTACGGCAGGAGAGGTTCCCAAACCTAAGGAGTTCCAAGCTAGCACCAAGAGGAGATGGACCATTCAGAGTGCTCGAGAGGATCAACAACAACGCCAACCGGATCGAGCTGCAAGGTGAGTTTAATGTGTCCAATACGTTCAATGTTACTGACTTAGCCCCTTTCCATGCAGACGAACCAGTTTTGAGGACAAAACCTACTGAAGAGGGAGGGAATGATGAGGACATCAGGTCGTACATCCAGCCAGGAGACCAGACTGGCCGACCAGGAAGCTTGCCCGAGACAGGTTGACCATCTGGCACGTCTGCCGGACCAGACAGTACCGCCGGACCCTCGACCTATAGGACCAGACCGGTCAGCATCGCCGGCGGAGAGACCCAAGCTTCCGGCACACTTGGTGGGGACGTGGATGACACCGCCGGTCCCTCTGGTGATGCCGCCAACTCCGGGATCAACTTGGCCGGTCCTGAAGGCATCCCGGCCAGTACCGCGCACAATCCAGCCGGTACAGCCGATCCAGCCGAGTACCAAGCATTTCCACTTCCACACAAGAGGACTCGGACCAAATGAGCTACCAGCTCCAGGACATGCACCTAGAAGAAGTATCTACACCAGTGGTACCTCAAGGAGCAATGACAAGAAGCAAATCAAGGGCACTCTTCCACAAATTCAGCTTATGGGTCGACAAGCTCCTAGGGGAAGATCAGCTAAGGACAATGGGCCAGAAGAGCAAAGTAGAGTCCAAAGGCTTCTCAACAACACAAGGAACATCAGAGACTTGGGCTTTAGTGGCAAGAGAGGTCAGGGCCCAAAGATTTTTAACCCTACTCCAAGTCGAAGACTAGGAGCAAGGCGCGTGCATGCCACAAGGACGGCCACCTTCCATTTCTTGGCCGTGAGGTAAGTTAAGATAAGTTTCAATTCGAATATATGCCTCTTTCTGTTTTGCAGGATAGGATCTAGATGCTTTACATTTTTGAGTCAAGAACATTTTAGGAATAGGTCCTTTTTCGGTTATACACTTTTGTATCTTTTCCTTTTGTGCACTTTTGTAAACTTTCCTTTTCTTTGTTTGAGTCGACCCTAGAAGTTCAAGTTGTCGAGCATATTAATAAGGCTCCTTCCAGCATTGTAGTTTGACAACCTTTTTGATATTAATAAAGATCGAATTTTCTTTCAACAAGTTATTCTCTCAAGAGACTTGTGTGCTTAGAACCTAGTTGAGACGAGCCCTCCTAGCTCTAAGTTTGTGATTTATCACGAGGTTCATCACCCCTCGTGTGCTTCACTTCACCCTTCCATCTTTTACCAACCAGAAAACCCCCATCCAGAAGCCTAAGGTTGAGTTTCTCACCTAATCTTCTACAAACAGCCCACACGCATACATCCTTGAATCAAGGCTTGTATCACTATGCCTATTCCAGAGGCATCACACTCCACTTCAAACGTCTTGTTGAAGTTGGGCAGGACTAGCACTGGTGCATGTGTAAGGCTGTCTTTCAAGGCTTGGAATGCCTTCTCTTGAGCTTCTCCCCAGCTGAATCCCACGTTCTTCTTCACTACTGCCATCAATGGTGAGGCAATACTGCTGAAGTTGGGCATGAATCTCCTATAGAAGCTGGCCAGTCCGTGGAAGCTCCTTACTTGGCTGATGTTACCTGGTGTTGGCCATTCTTGTATGGCTCGAATCTTCTCTTCATCAACCTGTAGGCCCTGTGAACTTACAACAAAACCTAAAAAGACAAGTTTATCAGTACAAAAGATGCACTTCTTGAGATTGGCATAAAGCTCTTCTTGTCGAAGGGTTTTAAGTACCATCTCAAGATGTGTGAAGTGTTCCCGTAGGCACTTACTGTAAACAAGTATGTCATCAAAGTAAACCACTACAAACTTAGTGATGTACGCCCTAAGAACTTGGTTCATAAGGCGCATGAAGGTGCTTGGGGCATTAGTCAAGCCAAATGGCTTGACTGTCCACTCGTAGAGCCCTTGATTTTTCTTGAAAGCAGTCTTCCATTCATCACCTTCTTTCATCTTGACCTGGTGGTATCTACTCTTGAGGTCTATCTTGGAGAAGACCGTGGCTCCACTCAGCTCATCTAGGATGTCATCTAGCTGTGGTATTGGATGCCTATACTTGACTGTGATGTTGTTGATTGCTCGGCAGTCCACGCACATGCGCCAAGCCCCATCCTTCTTGGGCACTAGTAGCACTGGTACGGCACATGGACTGAGGCTCTCTCGAACATAGCCTTTCTCCATGAGCTCCTTGACTTGCTTCTCAAGCTCCTTGGACTCATCTGGACTCATCCGGTAGGCTGGCCGGTTGGGCAGGGCTGCTCCGGGCACTGATCAATCTGGTGTTCTATGCCACGTAAAGGAGGCAAGCCTGCTGGTATCTCCTCTGGAAATACATCCTGGAACTTGTTGAGGAGAGTTGCTACTTCAGGAGGTAGCTCTACCTGTTCTTTTTCTACATTCAACATTTCTTTGAAAACCATTAGTAACATTAAATCCTTCGAGGCTAAAGCTCTCCGGACATGGCTTGGTTGAATAAGAAAATTAGACTTTATAAGTTTCTTTTCCTTACTCATTTGGAGTTGTATCTCGTGTACCTGGGCAGGTGTAAGAGGAGCCAAGCTGGCCTTTCTTTTGTCATGCACAAAAGTGTAGAGATTGGTTTGGCCATCATGCCTGGTCTCTTTGTTAAACTACCATGGTCTTCCTAGCAGAAGATGGCCAGCTTACATGGGCACCACATCGCACACGACTTGGTCTTGGTACTTGCCCACACTGAAAGGCACAATGACTTGCTCATGGATCTTGAGCTCCACTTTGTCATCCAGCCATCTCAGTCTATATGGTCGAGGATGCCTGGCCTTCTCTAGACCTAGCTTATCAACCGTATATGCACTAGCAACGTTAGTGCAAGAACCACTATCTATGATGAGGTTACATACCTTGCCCTTGATGATGCAACGGCTGTGGAAGATGTTCTCCCTTTGGATGGTCTCTGAAGGATCCACCATTGCACTGAGGATGCGTCTAGTGACCAGCACTTCCCCCATATCAGGGTACTCAATGTCACCATACTCCTCTTCTGGTTCATAGTCCTCTTCATCTTGGGACTCATATTCTCCAGCCTCCGTAATCAACATGACCCGGTTGTTTGGGCACTCCCTTAAGATGTGTACACGACCCCTACACTTGAAACAAGTGATGTCACGTGATCTTTGAGGGTAAGAAGACTTACCAGGCTCTCTCTGGTCACGGGTGGGTTCAGGAGGCTTGCTCTTGAACCTTGACTCGATCTCTATGCTCTTGCCTTTGTCTACGGGCTTGGCATGTTGCTTGGTGCCCAAGGTGTCTTAGGCTTGCTGTGGATGTCTTGGCTCTTACGTTTCATGTGCTGCTCAGCCTGGTCAGATAGGTGGAACAAGTCTTTGAAGTCATTGTATATTTGCCTTTCCACCTTGCGGCTGATTCTTTCTTGGAGTCCATCCAAGAATTGTGCCATCAATGCTTCTTCATCATCATTGAGCTCCAATCTATTCCTTAGCTTCTCGAACTCTTCATAGTACTCCTCTACTGATCTGGTACCCTGCTTAAGAGTACGAAAACGACGTTGCAAATCTCTATGAAAGTAAGGTGGAACAAACCTTTGTCGCATGAGGTCTTTCATGTCGACCCATGAGTCTTGGTTGGTTGTAATGATCAAAGATATGATCCATCCTTCTCTCTCAATCTAGGTAAGCCTTGGGGTCTACTTTTCCTGCAAAACTTGGAGGAGTTAGCTTAACATCAGGATGAGTTACCCAGTTATAGGCGTGTTCATCTCCATCCTCATGATGTCTAGGAGGCATTCTTGGTCTCTGGCGAAGACCATATGGCTCAAAGCCATCATCTTCTGCCTCTGGTTGCCGTGGAGGTCCTTTCGGCCTATGGTGATAGTTATGAGGTGGTGTGTCCTAATCTCCATCTGGCTGGGGTTCCTCTTGTTCGTGCCGTGTCCTAAGGTGCTCAGGACCCTCAGGACGGTCTTGCTCAGCTCTCACGTGCCTTATGGCCTGGAACCTCACCGGTCTTTCCACGTGCTCCAACCTCTCGCCTATTGATGCGAGTTGTGTTTGGAGAGTGGTGAACATGGCCATCATGGCTTCGGTTGCTTCTCTATTTTCTTCTGCCATTGCGTGCTACAAAGAAAGAAGACAAGTTAGGGTGCTCCTAAATTATTAGGAGGGTTTTCTTTTTATAAGGACTCGAAAATTTGCAAAAAGGAAAAAAATCTGGGAATTAGAAATTCAAAAATGTGAAGATTTGAAAAAAAGAAAACTTTCTTGACAACTTGTGCTAGCTGTCCAATTCGAATTCCTTTGGAATTTTTCCTATTTTCTTTTTCTTTTCTTTTTAATTTAACTTAAAAATAAAAGAAATATGATTTAAACAAAAAGGAAAACGTGAATGGTAATGCAAAAATGAATCTAAACCCTAGTGATACACGTAGAAGGATAGATGCACTCGGTTTGGAGTTTGATGTTATTTTTTTATTTTTCTTGAATGCGACTTAAACTAATGCAAGAACTAAAAACAAAACAAGCTAAAGGATAGAAACAACCTGGTTTAGGAGCTTTAAGCTCTGATACCAACAATGATACAAGCTTTGATTCAAGGATGTATGCGCGTGAGCTGTTTGGAGAAGTTTAGGTAAGAAACTCGACCTTAGACTTCTTGGATAGGGGTTTTTGGGTTGGTATTCGATGGAAATGTGAAGTGAACCACACGAGGGGTGATGAACCTCGTGATAAATCACAAACTTAGAGCTAGGAGGGCTCGTCTCAACTAGATTCTAAGCGCACAAGATTCTTGAGAGAAAACTTGTTGGGGAAAAAGTTCTATCTTTATTAATATCAAAAAGTTTGTCGAACTACAATGCTGGAAGAAGCCTTATTAATATGCTCGACAGCTTGACCTTCTAGGGTCGACCCAAATAAAAAAAGGAAAACTTACAAAAGTGCACAAAAGGAAAAGATACAAAAGTGTATAATCAAAAAAGGACCTATTCCTAAATGTCTTTGACTCAATAAAAGTAAATATTCTAGAACCTACCCTGCAAAACTGAAAGAGGCATATATTCGAATTGAAACTTACCTTAACTTACCTCATGGCCAAGAAATGGAAGGTGGCCGTCCTTGTGGCATGCACGTGCCTTGCTCCTAGTCTTCGACTTGGAGTAGGGTTAAGAATCTTTGGGCCCTGACCTCTCTTGCCACTAAAGCCCAAGTCTTTGATGTCCCTTGTGTTGTTGAGAAGCCATTGGACTCTTCCTTGCATTTTTGGCCCATTGTCCTTAGTCGATCTTCCACTAGGAGCTTGTCGACCCATAAGCTGAATTTGTGGAAGAGTGCCCTTGATCTGCTTCTTGTCATTGCTCCTGAGGTACCACTGGTGTAGATACTTCCTCTAGGTGCATGTCCTGGAGCTGGTAGCTCATTTGGTCCGAGTCCTCTTGTGTAGAAGTGGAAATGCGCGTGTACTCGGCTGGATCGGCTATACCAGCTGGATTGTGCGAGGTACTGGCCGGAATGCCTTCAAGACCGGCCAAGTTGATCCCGGAGTTGGCGGCATCACCAGAGGGACCGGCGGTGTCATCCATGTCGCCACCAAGTGTGCCGGAAGTTTGGGCCTCTCCGCCGGCAATGCTGGTTGCTCTGGTCCTTGTGGTCGATGGTCCGACGGTACTGCTTGGGCCGGCAGGCGTGCCAGATGGTCCGGCTGTCTCGGGTAAGCTTCCTGGTCGGCCAGTCTGGTCTCCTGGCTGGATGTACGACCTGATGTCCTCATCATTCCCCAACCTAAGGAGTTCCAAGCTAGCACCAAGAGGAGATGGACCATTCAGAGTGCTGGAGAGGATCAACAACAATGCCTACCGGATCGAGCTTCCAGGTGAGTTTAATGTGTCCAACACGTTCAACGTAACTGACTTAGCCCCTTTCCATGCAGATGAACCAGTTTTGAGGTCAAAACCTACTGAAGAAGGAGGGGATGATGTGGACATCAGGTCGTATGTCCAGCCAGGAGACCAGACTGGCCGACCAGGAAGCTTGCCCGAGACAGCCGGGCCATTTGGCATATCTGCCGGCCCAAGCGGTACCGCCGGACCCTCAACCAATAGGACCGGACCGATCAGCATTGCCGGCGGAGAGGCCCAAGCTTCCGGCACAGTTGGTGGCGACGTGGATGACACCGTCGGTCCCCTTGGTGACGCCGCCGACTCTGGGATCAACTTGGCTGGTCCTGAAGGCATTCCGGCCTGTACCTCGCATAGTCCAGCCGGTACAGCCGGTACAGCCGATCCAGCCGAGTACACGAGCATTTCAACTTCTACACAAGGAAACTCGGACCAGATAAGCTACCAACTTTAGGACATGCATCTAGAGGAAGTCTCCACACCAGTAGTGCCACCAGGAGCAATGACAAGGAGCAGACCAAGAGCACTCTTCCACAAGTTCAGCTTATGGGTCGACAAGCTCCTAGAGGAAGATCGACTAAGGACAATGGGCCAGAAGTGCAAAGAAGAGTCCAAAGGCTTCTCAACAATGCAAGAGACTTCAGAGACTTGGGCTTTAGTGGAAAGAGAGGTCAGGGCCCAAAGATTCCTAACCCTACTCAAATCGAAGACTAGGAGCAAGGCGCGTGCATGCCACAAGGACGGCCACCTTCCATTTCTTGGCCATGAGGTAAGTAAGGTAAGTTTTCAATACGAATATTTGCCTCTTTCTGTTTGTAGGGTAGGATCTAGAATATTTACATTTTTGAGTCAAAGACATTTTAGGAATAGGTCCTTTTTCGGTTATGCACTTTTGTACATTTTCCATTTGTGCACTTTTGTAATCTTTCCTTTTCTTTCCTTGAGTCAACCCTAGAATGTCAAGTTGTCGAACATATTAATAAGGCTCCTTCCAGCATTGTAGTTCGACAACCTTTTTGATATTAATAAAGTAGAACTTTCTTCCAACAAGTTTTCTCTATAAGAATCTTGTGCGCTTAGAACCTAGTTGAGACCAGCCCTCCTAGCTCTAAGTTTGTGATTTATCACGAGGTTCATCACCCCTCGTGTGGTTCACTTCCACTTTCCATCGAATACCAACCCAAAAACCCCTATCCAAGAAGTCTAAGGTCGAGTTTCTCACCTAACCTTCTCCAAACAGCCCACGCGCATATAAGCCATGAATCGAGGCTTGTATCACTACACGAATGCTATCGCAACTGCCTTTCTCATAGAATCCATTAACGTCATTATTAATCCAAGAAAAAATGTTTAGACAACCGCCAATGTGGCAACAGATGGACGAATGTGCAAGTTAAAATGGTCATTTAATACTTCAAGTTAAAACGACATCATTTAAGTTATGGTTAAAAAATAATTTCACGATCCCAACCCAAGTACACAGATCCCGAAAGGCAAAGGATGGAAAATATTGTAGGGAGGTAGCTGAGACTTCCACAACGTCCAGAGGAGGAGGTAAGGAAGAGGGGGAGTTGAGAATGACCCGCAAGCCAAAAGAGGGGGAGGAGAGTGGGGGGACTCAGTTAAAGAGAAATCGGGAGGATTTAGGGGAGCAGGAGGGGGAACGGGAGGAGTAACAGGACGGGGAACAGGAGGGGAAACGGGCGGTGGGGAACAGGAATTGAGCGACTTCCACGAGAGATGGAAAGAGGCAGAAACAAGCTGGAAGAACTGCTGGCGGAGGACTAAGAGCTTTTCATTGGAGAGCTTCTAACGTTTTTAGCTTAAGGGTCTAATATTTCATAGTAATTATTGTTTTCAAAAAAAATTCCTTGTTTTAACTTGAAGTTTTTTTAAACCATAACTTAAAATGACGTCGTTTTAACTTGAAGTGCAAACAACGTTGTTTTAACTTGCACATTCGTCCATCCGTTGCCACAATGGCGGCTGACTAAGAATCTTTTGTGGTTTAATAATGGCATTAACAGATTTGGTGAAAAAGGCATTCGGGATAGAGTTCGTGTAGGAAATTCAAATTTTATCTCCGTTCATGTACTATTACGTACTGCTACTAAATTCGTGTTCAAATGAGCATGAAAAAATTGTTCAAGTTGATTTTGATTCTTTCCCTTGTCACTGCAATTTTCTCGCGTTGATACATCACCCTACCTTCGCTTGGATTATGTCATGGTGAATCGCAAAATTTAAATTTTTTCTCACTTTGATCTTCTTTCCAAACGATCATACAATTGTGAACACATATACACATTAATTTTAGAAAATGGAAGAGGAAGGGAGCGACTTCCATCAGAGATGGAAAGAGGCGGAAACAAGTCGGAAAAACTGCTGGCGGAGGACTGCTGCCGCATATAACAATGATTTTTTGAGGCCACGAAGAATCATTGCTCTATGAGGTATAAGAGCATATATGAAATTGCAAGACATGTACAAATGGGTGCGATCATACCACCACTAATGCACCGGATCCCATCAGAATTGGGATTCTATTGGGAATTTGCACTACAAGAAAGTAGTCATTTTGCCACTCCATTTTGCAACCATATTCGAGGTCGAAAATATTGCGACCAATTTGGGACCAATTTGTGAATACATATGAGTAGTCGCATAGTAGTCAGTTTCTTGGGACTAAAGTCCGTAGTTGCATATTGGTCAGTATTTGCAGCCAAAATGCTACCAATATGCGACCGATTGGCGACCAAGACATGTAGCCACTGTTTGGTCGCATGTTTGCAACCAATATGCGACTACATATATTGTACTCGTAGTTACAATTCGTCAATGTTTATTTTAGGTAGCTATTACATACATGAAATATGAAATATAAGCTATAACATATGCTGACCGTAGGTTAGAATTCCTCCGAATTTAGGAGTGATTTTGAGGAATCAACCTAAATTAGAAAACCCAAAATAACCCTAACAAAACTATGTTATGGTAAACGTATGTTATACCATACATTTCATATTTCATGTATGTAATGACACATCTACAAAGAATATTAATGAAATTGTAACTATGGGCCAAAATTCGTGTTTGAAATGGCTGATTCTTCGAAAATGGGGGTGCAAGAACAGGATTGCTTAGGAGGTTATCCATCCTAGTACTACTCTTACCCAAGAACGGTTAACTATAGAATTATGATGGGATCTGGTGCATTAGCTGGTATGATAGCACCCGTTAATTGGTCACAAAATTTGTAACTACAATGGAGTGGCAAATTAGTAGCAATTTTTGTGACAACGTTGTGGTCGGTAATTGGTCGCAAAATATACAACTGTTACCATGGTCGCAAAATAGTCACAAATTTGTGACTAATTTGCGACCACATTAATTTGCGACGAAGACTTTGCGACCATTTTGTGACCATATGTGTGATCGCAAATCACTGTTTTCTTGTAGTGAAAGTCTAAATATATGTTCACAAATTGTCTTAACATAATATTTCATTGGTTAATGACAGTTTGCTCTTCTAGTTTCTTTTGAGGAAACCTAATAACACGCGTTTGATATATCAAATTAGACCAAGCAATAAGAAATACCTAAATGAAGTTTCATGTGAAAATCCCTAATTGCACCACCGTAATTTAGCGCTTCATGAAATCCCTTTGAAAACCCTAAAACTTAATTAGGGATTTACTTAGATAAAAATAGCAATAATCAAATCATAAACAAAGGTGTGGACTCAAGTTTTCTTCTCCAAATGTTCTTACAAGTGCCAAAACCAAATAATTCCCAAGGAAAACAAAAGTCAGCCCTAAAAAGTGTGTGAAAAACGTTTAAATATTTGCAAACTCAAATTAGGTAAAATAGGAGTCAGATTACATGGGCCTAATGTGGGCCCAAACCATTCTTCTACAGCAGAGCACTCGACTGTTCTATACGAAAACTAAACTTTGATCACAAAACCTAGTTGGATTGACTTCAAAACCACTAGCAACTGAAAGCTAACTTGTTCCTCACTTTTGTGAAATAGTTTCAGCTTGATCCAATGGTGCAAAGGCTTTTAAAGAGTGCAAAACTTCAATTGCTTCAACTCAGTTATGCATTCCAATTTCTCCAAAATTACTTGTATTCATCCAATATAACGTAAAACCTATAAATACTCATAAAAGACTAAAAATACTCAATAAAATTCAAAACTACTTGCAAAACAATGGTTATAGTGTCACAACACATCAACTCTCCGAAACCTAGAGTCTAAGTACAAAAGGAAGTTAGAAGTGCAAAAAACAGACATAGTCTTTAGAAAGATGCATCAATTCCAACTATGTAATTCACATCAAACAACATCAACCTTAGATAGATACTTTCATGTACTTCTCCATAAGCTCAACAATCATACCAAATCACTATGAGAAATCCAAAATCACCTTGCTAACCTCTAATAAACTCTAGCATGCAGTCGCATCGAGGAAGTATAGATCAAGGAACCTTAAAGACTCATCTCTCTTGTGTTCTTTTTTTTCAACTTCCGGTTCTTTTCTTCTCTTTTTTTTCTCAATTATTTACACTCCATTTCTCCCTAATTTTCTAGAGTATCATTGCAATTTTTATCGAATTAAACTCTCTCTACTTTTTAGGGTAGGATTGTATTTTTTATCGATCACCCTATGTGAAAATTTTCCATGAGATCTAAAGGATGCGAGTTTACGCCTGCTCTAGATTAATTTCCACTTAAATCACATCTAATTCAACATAAGGGGTTTACAAATTTGAAGAGAAGAGAGGGGAGAACCGTACTTTACCACATAAAAGGGTGAAGAATCTTGCTACCGATCCCCATGAAGAGAAAATTATACTAATTTGGGTTTTGAGTTACCGTTGGATAATTTGAATTCTGATGTGGTATAGTCACCTCGGTAAGTTGATTTGCTAATGGGTTTCCATTCAGGCAAGTCTCCTATCAAAAGGTGCTAGAATGGTCACAAAAGTAGCAGCAAACAATTAGTTCCAAGATATGCTTGAAAATATTTCAACACAAAAATAACCAAAGTTTAAACAGGCAAATTGACTCAAACTACAAAGTGAAAATGAAAACAGGTTAGCAATAAACACCCTCACCAAACTTACTTCACACTGCCCCGGGGGTGAGAGTAAATCAAGATAAGAAAATATGCCTAAAAATAGAAGAAAAAAAAGAAAAAAAGAGAGAAAATGATACCAATGGATTGTCTCCTATTAAACGCTTCTTAACAGTCACGAGTTTGACTTTGTCAAACTTCAGCAAAGCAAAACACTCGAACTCGCTGTGAAACAAGTCATAGTATCCATAAACTTCAGTTTCAAAACCATGGTCATCAAATTCTTAAAAGCATCTTTAGATTTCCCTTGTATCCCAAGAGTAAGAATCGTTCTAGCCTTAGCAAAATATGTCTAAATCCCCTTACATTTGATGTTGTACTCGATACTGTTTCCAGCACATTTATAAGGCACTAAGATGATATGAGGGTCGCCCTTGATCACTTCGCTCATGACTTTGTTTTTCACCTTTACTTTGTAAACAACTTTCGCTGCTGTGATAGCATAATCTTTATTCGTGACTTCTTTGATCATGTCTTTGCCAACACAATGGATTCTTTATTCTGCATTCAATAGATCTTTGGAGAAGACGGTAGTATATGAAACAGACTGTAAAGACCTTTTCTTGCGTACAGTTTTATAGAATACTTAGCTGTCGATGTTTACATTCCCTATTATGGGATAGATATGAGACTCCCTTACGTAGTTGTTTCTACAAGGACTGGTTGTTTCAAAGATAGTCTTTGGAATTCTTGGTGGTCGTTGTCCTTTTCCTAAAGTGGATAAAGCGTTGTCAGGCATAATCTGATACACTTTGGTTCGCTTAGTTCTAGGACCTTTGGTAACGTAAGGAAGAATTCGACATGATTAGATTTTTATTTTAAAAATTTTTATGTTAGACATGGTCCTATTTGTGTCACATAGTGCTCTCTCATTCATTTTGTCCCTTTTTTGCAAAATTTTTCTATGGACACAATGTTGTGACCTGGGCAATATATATCTCACATAGAACCGAAAAATGAGTCCCTCTGCTTGGCTGTTGAACTTGGAAAAATTCAAGACCTCGGATGCGAACCCAAATTTTTAGTTTGTATTCCCTGAATACTATGCAGGAGAGGTTGTGGAAGCGAGTCACAATATTTTAGATTATCTGGAGTGGCATACACTTAATTTTCCTCAGTGGTTTTGTAGTTTACATTTCGCATTGGTACACCTTGGCTTTTTACAGCAAAAGAGTCTTGTTAGGTCGCAGACCCGGAGATACTTTATTAGATACTCGTGACATTTTCCAATCACGAGTTCGGAGAATCTGTTAAGAAAAAATATTAGATTCCCCTAAAGCGCACATAATCCTTTTTTATGATGGAAACTGTCACACCTGTCTCCAGATTGCATGACACGAGTTTGGATTTTTTTGGCAATGGCGGCACTAGAATCTCGGTCTCTCGCTATGTCGTTTGGGTTTCGGTTGTACGTACTCGTCCCGTTTTAGGGTTATTTCTTCTTTTATATGTTATAGGTTCGTTTAGGGTTCCATGAGGTGCAATGATGTTACCGTCCGGCTCAATTCGATGGGATTTGTGGCTCAGTTCGGGGCCGGGATGTCATAATTCTCCCCCACTAAAATAGAATTTGTCCTCAAATTCAAGTGTCCCGACTGATCTTTTCTTTGGTCTTCAAATAATCCAGGATACACCTCTTTCATATCTTGTTCAGACTCCCATGTTTCTTCTTGACGTGTTTTCTTTGCAAATCAATTTCTTGATATCCACTAATCCGTGTCGATCTACTGAAAGCTGTTAGGTTCGTTTTCAAGTCCTCTGGTGGTTGTCGTATGATCAGCTCAGGCTCTTTGACTACTTTACGCAAAACTGACTCATGAAACACGTCGTGAAATGCTGATAAGTTTTGGGGCAATGCAAACCTATAGGCAACGACGCCTATCCTTTTAGTAATCTTGTAAGGTCACATGAAACACGGCCTAAGCTTTCTGAGCTTCTTGTTCTTATCTGATCCTTTGAATATTCACATTTTTAGGTACACATTGTCGCCTACCGTGAACTCTAGATCCCTTTGTCTTTTATCAGCATAAATTTTCTAGCGATCATGAGCCTCACTTAATCTCTCACGAAGAATCCCCAGCTGCTCCACTGTCTCTTGAACCATCTCTCGTTCTAGGTCCTTGCGATCCCCCACTTCAGTCCAACATAATGGCGTGCGACAAAGTTATCCGTACAAGGCTTCAAATGGTGACATTTTGATGCTGCTGTGGTAACTATTATTGTATGCAAACTCTGCTAATGGAAAATAATTTTCACAAAGACCACCCCAATCTCACATACATGATTGCAACATATCCTCTAAAAAATTGGAATTGTGCACTTTAATTGCCCATCTGGACGACGACGAGGTGCAATCATGGCGGATTTTTCTGGTGACGGTGGCACAAAGATCTCGATCTCTCTCTATGTCGTTTGGGTTGCGGTTGTAGGTACTTCTCCTTTTCTAGGGTTATTTCTTTTTTATATGTTATAGGTTTGTTTAGGGTTCCATGAGGTGCAATGGTATTACCCTTGGGCTCGATTCCGTGGACTTTGTGGGTGTTCTTTTTTCCTTCATATGTATCCTTTACAAGGATCAAGCATCATGTTTTCCTTCATAGGACATTTTTCTTACCATAGTCAATAAAAATATTTTGTGATTATTGTAATGAATCCACAAACCTTTCCGTGCGTGTGGTATTTTTTCACCAAAATTCTGTATTTTGATCTTGATCATAAGGGATCCAAGGTAAAAATAGTTTTCCTCTAACTACCCCCAACTCCTTCTGGAGCCAAAACTTTCTCACTGATGATAGATTGACGAGACATCCCTAATAGCGTATAACTAGGGGTTCCTAGTATTGCATTATAAGGTGTTGGTAGATCTACCATTGTGAAAATTTCTAACTTCATGATTTCAGTGGCTGATTCGAAGATTATCAAAGTGGCAGAATCACTAGAAAAACATGTTAACTAATATTACGTCCACTAAGCTTCCAGTATTGATCAATACTCTTGAGACATCGCAATATAGACCTATGTCCCTGTTCACCAATAAAGGTCTTGTTTTGGTTGTCAAATAATCAAATGGAAATGAACTCTAACTTGATTTCTCAAATCGGTTCAACAATGATGTCTTTCAATTGAGTTAACAGTTTTTCAGCAAATCCTCCACACCCCCTCCCCCTAATGAGTACGTTGATCCTTTTCTTTTTGTTCCTCACTCAAATATTGTTGCTTTTCTGGTGAATCTTCATCATGTTCAAATTCGATGATAAGATTGATATCTACTCCTTTAATTTTGCGAGCTATAAAACTTGCTTTCAATAAATCTTTCATACTACAAAACATGGTGGTTGTGTGACAGTGAATCTTGTGGAATTCGTAGTATGCATCTTTGTTAGGGCATATTATCTTCTGGTCTTCTTCATTGCCTTATAGTGAGCCTCGTCTACCTTTTCTTCTAGGAGAGTCTTTCTCAATGTTGTAAGTGGGAAGCACCCCGATGAGGGTACCAAATACAGTTGCCAACCAAAAAGAGCTGACCAAGAGGATGATCGACCAGAAGATTTGCACGACACATCCGGCTCGATTGGGGACATAGTCGGCCCGAGTGGTGACATGGGCAATATGGCCGGATCAAACGGCGAGATGGCCAGCACGAGCAACACCCTTGAAGACTCGGCCCAACTGACCAACCAGCTACATGGCATGGATTTAGGAGGAGGTTTCTGCCTCAATGTTGCCAAAAGGAGCAATGACCAGAAGAAGAATTCGTGCACTCTACCACAAATTCAGCATGTTCGTGGAAGAGCTTCTAGATCAAGCAGGCCAAAGCAACTCGGCCACGGGCCAAGAGTTCAGCAAGCAAGACAAAGGCCTACCACTTCACCAATCAGCTCCAAAAACATGGGCTCTCGTTGCAAAAGAGGTCAAAGGCCCAAAGATTCGTTACCCTACTCCAAGCGCACAAATAAAAGCAAGGCGCATGTCCTTCAAAAAATTCAGACATTTTTTATTTCTTAGCCAAGAGATAAGTAAGTAACTTTTACATTTATATATTTTCCTTTTCTATTTTGTAGAGTACGGCTTAGTATTTTTCTTTTTTCTTGAGTCATGGACAATAAGTATTTTTACTTTTTAGTTGTTTTCACTTGTTGTATTTTTCTTTTTGAACTTTTGTAACTTTTCCTTTTTGTTTGTGTGCCGATCCTAAAAGATCAACACTACCGAATATATTAATAAGGCTCCTTCAACATTGTAGTTTTTTCACATATCAATAAAGACAAGCATTTTTCTCTAAATAGTCTTCGTGCACAAAGGTCCTCCTGTCTAACTCTTAATCTAGTTGAGACCCATACTTCTAGAGCTAGGAATATGGGTCCCAAAGATTCTTAACCCTACTCCAAACACACAAAAGAAGGCCATGCTCACGTCCTTCACAAAAGGCGGCTAATTTCTGTTTCTTAGCCGAAAGATAAGTAGGTAAATTTTACATTTATATATTTTGTTTTTCTTTTTTGCAGAGTAGAACTTAGTATTTTTTTTTCTTTTCTTGAGTTATGGACAATAAATAGTTTTGCTTTTCGGTTGTTTCCATTTGTTGTAATTTTCTTTTGCATTTTTGTAATCTTTCCGTTGTGTTTGTTTGTTGACCCTAGAAGGTCAAGGTTGGCGAACATATTACCAAGGCTCCTTAAGCATTGTAGTTTGATATCTTTTCCACATATCAATAAACACAAGCATTTTTATTTAAAGAGTCTTTTCGTACAAAACTCTTCTTGTCTAACTCTTAATCTAGTTGAGACCCATACTCCTAGGACTAGAGCTGTGATTCATCACGAGGCCTCTCACACCTCGTGTGGTTCACATCGCCCAATCACACCAACCACACGTTCAAAACTATCCTAAGAAGCGTACGAACGAATTTCTCGCCCATGCTCCTTGTACCGGTCTGAGAGCCTCATGACCGCGATCCCAAGCTTGTATTATTTTTGGTATCAAAGCTCAAGCCCTTAAAAACCAGATTGTCTTTTTCTTATCTTAGCTATATTTTAGTTCTTGCACCTATCACCTACGCTCATCGCTATGCCTTAGTATTTCCATTAATCTAGGTTGTCGTTTTCCATTACCATCAACATAAAAGAAAACTACCCAAAAAAATAAAAAGAAAATTGGCATAGTGCATTAGGTGATTTTCCTTTTTCCTCATATTTTGGCTTTTCTCATATATATTTTGTGTTTTCTCGTAAAAGCTAAATCTCCTAAAATAAATCTTATAGCAAGTCATCCTTAATTAATTTGTAGCACACGATGGCAGAGAATATCAATCAAGATGCCACCGAACCAATTATGGCCATGTTTATCACGCTCCAAACTCAACTCGCCTCCATTAAACTTTAATATATAAGTGTTAAAAACTTAAAACCATAGAAAATGGTTTCGTTTTTTACAGATATGACTTACTAACCGTGATGTCAATAACTTGCACTGGAACTAATATCACAAACCATATTTACATACTTTTTAAAAAAATATAGAGAAAAATATATTACTACGGTTTTAGATATATTTAAACTATAATTTTTTTTCATCGTCATCTGAAAATGATATATTACATTGAAATTCATCTTTTACTTTGACATCTCCAACATCAAAATTATTTCTTCGCTTTGATTCACTCTATCAATCAAACAATCTACATAGATATCGTCAACTACATTTACCTCTTCATCATCTTCTTGTTGTAAAAGAATTTTCTCTTTGTTTTTGTAGTTTCCAAAAATATACGCTCTTAAATTGGCTTTGAAAACGCTAAGCCATGTTTTTTGATAATTTGATGTGCAAATAAGGAATATAAGAAACTTTATCCACTTGGGAAGCTATGATATATCAAATAGTACAAAGTAAATTAGTTAAAAAATTATCATGTGGAAGAAATTAGGTACATACCTAGAATAAATGGTTTGTATTAATAGTATTTTTTTTCTATCCTCACTAGGCTTAAATCATGGTAAATTAGAAAATTTACATTTTCTTCATTTTTCATTTTCTTTCCAAAAAATCATACGATTGTGAACACACACACATAAATTGTATAAAATAGAAGGCCTAAATTTTGTTTCAGTTTTTTGATTTCATAACATGAACCCATCACTTAATTTTCTCGGGTAAATATTCGGAAAACAATTCCGCCCACGAGTCCATACACTTTTCAGCAAGATTAAAATCAGATTTAGTTTTCATGAACTAAAAATTTTACATTTTCTCCATTTTTCAAGGTAAATTAGAAAATTTACATTTTCTCCAATTTTCATCTTTTTCGAAAAGATCATACAATTATGAACACACACACACATAAGTTTTATAAAATGAAAGGCCTAAATTTTGTTTCAGTTTTTCGATTTCATAACATGAATTCGTCGATTGATTTTCTCGGATAAATATTCCGAAAACAACTCCACCCAAGAGTAAGCACTTTTCAGCAAGATTAAAACCACACTTAGTTTTTATGAACCGAGTAGGTAAAAATATCTGTGAGTACCATTCATAACAACCATCACAATGGATTTTTTTATAATTTCTAACATGTTGTAAAAAAAAATTTTACCTCCGAACTAGGTTCTTCTTCCATATTATTAAAGTCTTCCTCGTGATGATTACTAGCATAATCATCACTCATAGTATCACGAAATACATTTGTCAATATTTCCACATATATATTACCAAAGTTACCTACTTATTCTTCAATAGCACCTCCATGATTTCTATTCACATCAAACTTTCAGTTTTTTCCCATGGTTATACCAAATATAATAATTTGGCATATATAGATGATTCCAACTTTTTTTCGTTCCAGAAGAAATTTATCGTTTTTGAAATAATATAAAGACATAAAAAGTTACACCCACTATGCGTTATTGAGTGATTACTTCAAATTCATGAACTACTCCATCTCTTCTGCAAATTCGACCCACATATTTCTTGTCTGGTTATCAATCTTCTTGTACATCTACTCTATCGAATTACCGTTACTCTAATTTCCCCACATTTTTTCCAATATATCTTTTAATTTTTGATTCAACAAATGAGAAGAGAAACATGAGGCCATATATATAATGTTTTGCTAGTGCTTTACCAATACTTTGTGATCACTGTTATGTGATTATTTATTTTTAATTATAACTACTTCCGCATATATGTTTCATGTTATACTATCACAACACACTCAATTGCTACTAAGATTGTGGTCCGTAAACCATCACAAATAGTGTGAAGGATATGCGACTAAAATTTAGCTATGACTCTCAGGTCGTACAAGAACTGCACAAATACTACTAAACACTAACCACAATCATTACACGCTCGTAGTCGCATGTTAGTCTCATAGTAATCTCAATTGAGTCGCATATTTTGCGACTACGTTTGTAATCACAAAAATGAATGACAAAACACATGTTTCTTGTAACAGAACTCCATGCACGTCTCGGAAATTTGACAAATCGTTATTATATTGTAAAATTGCAATCAATACATCGTAAACACGTTTAACCCATCGCGATTACATTAACCTGAAAACTTACCTAAATGGTAGTCTGAATCGGAACCTACTTAAAAACCAAAAGCCCAACCCTAAAAATCTCAAATCGATTGAGGATTCGCATACAAAATCGATTTTAACCCTCAACCCAAAATTTGAAATCTATAAGCCCTAAATCAAAAACAAAATGTACTATATAACATGTAATCTCTTCTCCTAATTGACAAAGTCACAAACCTCCCTTTGAACTCTATTTCTCCTTGTTAGTCTTAATCTTCAGTGCCGAAATTGATTTCACTTTCATAGTTACAAAATGGGTTGCAAACATTCTATTCAACTTCCATTTCTCCTTCATTTTCTGGTTCAACCGACGAAACTAATAACTCTAAAAACGATTTTGTATACAAACTTAAAATCGCAGTTAATGGCTTAAAACCGATTTGGAGATTTTTTATAGGCCGAGGTTTTGGGGTTTTAAATGGTTCTTGTTGTTGTTTGGATCGTTCTTTGTTAGTATAATCACAATGAGTTAAATGCGATTATAGTGTACTAATAGTAATTTCAAAATATTTTGATGAATTTTAGAGATATATACAGAATTCGTGTAAATTAAAATGCAATTAGTTAATTTGTATAGTTTAATCCAAAGGTCTAAATTTTAAGTGGAAAATCGTAGGTAGCAATGTCTCTGTGTATAATCATATCGTCCAAATTATAAAAAGATGTAACCTTCGTGTGACACACAACTTTAACATGTGGAATTGACAGTTTTCCGCTTTGTTCGACTTAAAAATTTGTTAGTCTTGTCCTTGATGTTACCTTTTGTTCTGATTTAGTTGTTTCCTCTTATTTACGTAGTTTTATCTTATGATTATTGAAAATCCACCCTCTCTTTCATTCACCTAAATTAAGTAGCTGAAATATTCTAATTTCGTATAGATGGATATCCAATTGAGTAACTCAAGTGACTACAATACACTTGCAAGATTATATTCGGTTTTTAAATCTTTGAGCAATCAAATATTTTGAATTGTATGTTAGAACCATTACATTTAGCTGTCCGTATTCCGTCCAAAACAATTAGATCTAAATTTGTGTCATGTTCTCCCAAAATTCTTGTTCCTCAAGCTTGTTATCTAGCTTTTGCTCTCCACAATTTGTTCCGCAAGCTTGTTATCTAGTGATTCAGTTGTCTCGGATTTGTCTTACACTTACAATTCGTAGCCTTCACGGTTTGACTGATCACAGAAGCCTCATATCAATCTTAAGATGAGAGTTATATCTATCCCAATAGAAATTGAATCTCACATCAATCCCACAGCGATAATTCCTTTTATGTCCCATTGTTAAGTATAAATATTTCAATTAAAATAAAAATAATGAAAAATCATATGTAAGAAGTGTTAGTCTTTGTTTCCCGCTTTGTTTGACTAAAAAAATTGTTAGTCTTTTTGGGTTAGTCTTAAAAAATTGTTAGTCTTAAAATATTGTTAGTCTTAAAAAATAGTCAACGGTTAGATGTAAACATCTTTTTGGGTTTTAAATACTTCGGCTCTCCACAATGATCTCTAATCTTCTTCTTTATTATCTCCTCACCAACTCTCCAATGGACCACAAAGTCCTCCCTCCACAATACCAAGTGTTTATTAGTTTCCGCGGAGAAGAGACTCGCAACAACTTCATCAACCCTCTCGTGGATGCCCTTAAAAGCAACGGCATAAACATCTACATAGACATAGAAGAGCACAAAGGTGAATATATATCCAATCTTTTCAAGAGGATTAAAAAGTCCAAGCTTGCACTAGTCGTGTTCTCCCAGAGGTACGCGGAATCAAGATGGTGCTTGGATGAGATTGCCAAGATCGATAAGCGTGTGGATCTAGACAAGCTTACGGTGAGATCTAGGACCATGTATATATATATTTAGAAAAATAATAATTTTGTACTAACTAGGTGATATAATCTTTATCACAAGGTGGTTCCCATCTTCTACAATGTGAATCCTAACCATGTGAGACATCTTGAAGGGGAATTTGGCATCCATTTCAGGCATCATGAACATGAAAATCGACATGAGCAGTCCAAAATCGATAGTTGGAAAAAAGCATTGGTGTCCGTCTCAAATAGGCTTGGGTTCACGCTCTATGGTAAAAGGTACAAATATTCTTTTCCTTGATCATACAATTTAGTAGATCCCTAGAATATTTGTAACAGTAATAACTACTTCTTAAAGTTAGTAGGAAATAAATAGTTTCATACTACCATGTCAAGATTAACTAATTTTGATCTCAAATTAAATTGTAATATGTGGATTAAATCGAATCTCGTATATATTTTTACAATAAATTTTAGTTTTGAGATTCCAAATTCATAATATATATATATATTGACAGAGTTTATAGATAGAACAGTTAAACAAGTGAGCTATCAATATCTACTCCAAATTTTTAATAGATGGTTATGGATGCGATCAAATACATAATGGACTATGACTAAATGCCCGTCGAGATATGATTATTCTGTGTGCGGCATATTTTAATTTGCCATCTTTATGGGTCTACCTAATTTTTTGACCATATGAACATGTTTATTTGGATGTGGTTAGACCTAATTGACATTAATCATAGGATATATGAGATCTCTTATTTGGTTTCATCAATTTCGAAACAGTACAAAAATGACACAGAAAATCTTGACAAAAGTTATTTTATCGAAAGTTTTTGATGAATTTTTAGCTTTTTCAACAACAAAGGATCGTTGAAAATTAGTTCGATTTTTCCAATGGTTTTGGCCATCGGTAATAGCACGATTTCTTAGTTGAAATACTTGTGTTTCATATTTTCAACTTCCTTTTTTAGTGAATGTAGTTGTGAAGTATCACATTTTGTTCCTTTGTTTTGGCAGCTTAACAGAGACTCATTTCATCGAAACTATTGTGAAGACTGTGTTGATATTGCTACAAAACATTGACAATGAACAAAGTAGCATAGTGAAATCACATGATAATGAGGTTGTTCCATCCAATGCATTAAAGCATGGTTCAGGTATAACGGTAACACCCACTTAATGGCTTTTTAACTGAACATGAAAAATATGACCAAGGCTCATGTTTAATTAACGGTTCAGGACCACCAAGTCACGGTGATGGACCTAAACAAGGCAACCACTTATTTGCCCGAAAAGGAGAAACTTCTACTACGACCAACAATGGTAAGAAACCCCTCAAATCGTAAAAGTGAAAATCTCTAATTTCACTTTGATCCGATTTAGATTCCAATAAAATAAATCTTTAATTTACTATTTGTAAGAACATCGGTTTTCAGTATTGATGTAAGAGTGATAGTACTTGTTTACTTGGGTTTACTTGTTCATCAGTCATTCATCACCGTGAACTACGTTTTCCAAAACAAATTAATCTGCTATACTATCCACGAGATATGGATGTTGCAAATAGTAAAACAACCGGCCTAAAGTACTTGTAGGCAAATAGCAAGTCTTGTCGATGGGAATGTTGCGGAGACCAAACCGATCACATTTCTCCACAAGGACTATGTCGTTCCTCAGGATCATAGATGTGTTACGTTATTATTTTTCTCCCTTTAAATTTTAATGACAATCAATGTTGCCCACAAATTTCCAGAATTGTTTTCCAAAACGAATAAATCAAATTGTGTACTCGAACTCGAACAAGGAATCGCTTAGAGCTTTTTTCATAGCTGACCAAAACTCAAAACGAGACTCTATTTTGGTTCACATACAGAATGAAATAACATAGCTGACCAATCCAAGAAACAACGACGGTACCAGCTGATTTGATTTCTAAATCCACTCGTCATACGGTAATGGTTAAGCCATTCAATTGCTTAGATGCGAACAAATCATGATAAAAAAATCTCGCATTGTGATTGAAAAACTTGGTTTTATCTTCCGTCGTATTCTTTGACTAATGTGGATTTGGTATAAAAATCTTAATGATTTATATCAAGACGAGTTCGTGCCATTGTGTAATCAATTGTTGCCAGAGAGGTAACCAGAATTGCCTAAGTCTCTGTTTTTGTTTGATTTGTTGAAAACAGTGAGTCTAACCTTTGTTAAGTCTCAAATCATCACAGAAACACCTCACGAAGCAAACCTCTTCATCTATCCAACCGTTTTGGACCTAGTTTTGCCATGAAACACCTCCCTGACGAAGGTACGATTGCACAACGCCATAGATGTCGAATAACTGTTATTAAACCAATTGTTATGGTTTAGTGATGGTGGTTGGTTTTAGTAAACCAGGTCATAGTATTGGTTAAGGAATTAATGGTGGTATGTTCCTATGCTTTCTAATTTTTGTTGGCCAATATGTGAACCTCACTATTTTTCTTACGAAAGAGAAATCATGTTTACATTTAGCATGAGTTTTGTGTGGTTTAGTTATTGGACTGTGTGAAATTGTATATTTTTGAAAAATTCTCAAATCAATCTAAACCATTAAACCAGGGATAAGGTTAAATTTGAAAAATGTGTAATTAAATCAAAAATTATTAATTTGATTTAATATTTGCCGGTTAATCTAAATTGATGCAGGAAAAGATTGCTACTAAATCAGATTTTCAGCTTCGATAAGGTGAAAAAGGAGCTCGTGTTTTTCTTATATAAACATTTATCTTTGATTAATATTTTGTTTATTATTAAATCGGTTATATCCATATATTACATATTTTAGTAGTATATAATTTCTTGTTGATCGTATATAATATTAATATATACTTATGATAAAAATTAGTGTAAAAATTGAGAAAAAAACAAATGTGTGTTATCTGATGATATGTTATCGTTTTAATATCAATGATTGATGAAAAACTAGAAATGTATTAGTAATACGAAGTGCCATAGCCAATTAGAGGTGGAATCACTGCATTAGGTCCTGCAATAAATAAGACTTCCATAGATGTAGTTAGATGGTTGTACTTGACCACACATGGGAGCGCGATAAGACTCCCATTAACGTGGTCAGATGGTTGTGCCTAGCCACACATGGGAGTACACATATTCAGTTCTTTGGTGGTTTATGGATGCATATGGGCTCCATAGGTCCGGATCGCTAACGAGCAAAGGGATTTCCAATGTCGTAGTGTTGTACCTGGTCACACATGCATAGCTAGGAAGAAATGCTTAGGAATAAGGGATTTGGATGGCACAAGGGGTCGACATGGAGAGGGAGGTGGTGACCCACTCCGTTTTGGATGGAGAAGTTGGTTGAACAAAATTCCGCTTATGTGTTGTATGAGTATCTTGAACACGTTTTTGCTTGCTTGCTTTAGTTTTAAACTTCATATTTTTGTAGATGTATTTGTGCATCGAGAATTCGTATATCCTAAGGCTTATCTTTGTTGAGTAATATTCGATTACTCACCCCTCTCTCCCTCTCTCTCTCTCTTTCTGTCTCTCTCTCTCTTGCAGGTGTAGTTATCTTTGGTTGTCCAATTGATGCTGAACTTAGGAGTTCTATCTTATATATTCATTTCTCTTGTTAAAGGATTTATGGAGTTACTTGTTGGAGATTATTTTGATGTTAAGTTTGACTAGCTAAAAGACATTTTATATTAAATTAAGGGATTGAGTTGGTTATTTTAGGTTTATTATTGATTGTGTGTTCTGTAATTTATCTTGTGACCTACCGTATTGAGAAAGTAAAAGACTATTGTTACAATTTGGTATCAAAACCAAGGTTATGTTAAACCAGTTCTGACCCGGGAGATATTCGTGAGCAGAAAGATTGACTAGCTTGTTTTTGTGTTCAGATGTTGCCAAAGGGAAGACGTGGTGGACGTGCTAGAGTAAACACGCAAGAGTGAGAGTCGAGAGCCTAGTGGCCTCATCTGAGAGTGTGCAGGCTAAATCATGGTGTTTACTAGTTTTTAACAATTGTATATGTTTTTTTATCGAATCTTTCTAGTGTTTTTGGAGTCTTTTAGATTTTTTACTCAGAGTTTCACACTGGTGTCGATCGACACCACATCTGGCATCGATCGACACTCTTGGCGATTCAAAGTCTTCCGATACAGCATCGTTGGTCCAAATTTATTGAAAAACTTAAGAATGCCCCAATTCGTGTTTTAAGCTATAAATATGCCTATTTTAGTTGTCAAGGATTATTAGATTTTATTTATTGGAGATTCATAAAGACATTTATTCTAGGGCTTTTTAGAAGACAATTCAGACACTTCGTTCATCTGAGAGAATAATACAAACCACTTGTATCTTTTATTAATTTCTATTATGAAAATTTCATTCATGATGTTTGTTTAAATCTCCATGTCTGAGTAGTTTGTTTGTTAGTTTTAGGGATTTTCAAAGGTAAAAGATTAATTGTTAGATTAGATGAATATGATAATCACATAGTTCTTAATCTAGATCGTTATAAACGCTAATTCTAGTTTGATCACCTCACGTAGAACTTAGAATTAGGTTAATCAACATATACGAAAGTATTATCGATTTCCTGATCTATCTTAGATGAGAAAATTACCTAGGTGAAAAGAAATTTGGCTTAGGAATTTTGTGAACAATCGAACTTGAACATTAAAGTTAGTTGATTTGAATTTACAAAGACATTTGGAATTCTAAGGTTTACACATAACTAATTTTTGTAAAAAAAAGTTAGTTGATTTGCAATTGTGTTTCGAGTTCAAGAATAATTTTTTTAATTAAAATCCTAAGAATTTTCTAGTTTGCAATTCAGATTTACGTGAGAATTTCCCAAGGCGTAATGTTTGTCTCATTAAATTAAACTTCGTTTTCAACAAGTTTCTCATTCAATTTTCTTGATAATTTCATTTGTCATTCTATTTACTTTCTTAGCTTAATTTATTTTTTAGAATTTGTCATGCAATATTAAGTGTCTACTGATATGATACCCTTTTATACTATAATTGTGATTCTGTCATTTGCCGGGATTTTTCTAGGGTAAAACTAATGCTATCAAGTTTTTGGCGCCACTGCCAGAGACTTAATAATTTCCTACGAATTTTGGTAATAGAATTTCGTCTAAGCGTTTATTTTTAAGTTTTGTTACTTACACTATCTCTACTCTTGTGTGTTTTAGGTGTAGACCTAATCGTAGAACCAGAAGCAACAATGATGAAAAACTAGTAAATCTCAGTAATCAATAACTAGAAACCCTAGAGCGTACGAACAAGAACGCAAGAAAGACAAGTGAAATGGTTGATGCGATAGTAATTGTTCGGGATGAAGCTAGGTTTTTTATGAAGCAGGGAATAGATGCAATGTGCATGGTTAGAGACTTGATATTGATGGGAATGTGATTTTGGAACGGCATGAGCATCATGATGAGAACAAAAATCAAGAACTGCGCCCACGTGGGGCAAATGAAGTTGACATAACACTTGCTGATTACAATAGGCATAATCAATATTATGCCAACAGATCAGCGATTAGACCTCTGGCCTTTGAGAGACATGACTTTCAGATTCAGCCACCATATTACACTCTTGTGGGACCACAAGAGTTTATGGACATTCAAATGAATATCTCATGGATCATATTGAGAAGGTCGAAGATCTGGTTGGTGGGATCAAAGCCAATGGAATCAGCAATGACTACCTGTTCTGTAAACTTTTCCCATATTCTCTTGCTAGAAAAGTAGCTAAGCTGGTTGAAGCAGCTTCCTACAGGTTTGCTGACTGCATGAGAAGCAACAGAAAATGCATTTTTGAACCATTTTTATGATGATGTTAGATATGAAGAGCCGCATACTAGAATCTACTTTTTCTCAGGGGTTCATGTAGTCTTCCAAAACCACTTGGATTCTTTTTCAATCATATTAGAGATACTGTCCACATCATGGGTTTAGTGAAGCTTAATAGCTAAGCACATTCTTCTGGGGCGTTGATTGGAGACATCAGATGTTGTTGAAATCTGCAAGTAATGGGAACTTCATGACGAGAAGCCCACATTGCTCAGATTCTCATCAAGAATTTAGCTTCAACCAATAGCACGAAGATGTTTGATTATTAAAGGAAAAAGCAAGCCAGAAATCTAGAGGGTAATCAGATAGCAAAAGTTCAAACTAAGTTGGATTCAATGCATAGTCTCTTACTGGAAAAGAAAAAAAAAAGAATATCCATTTTACTACTGAAATTGATGCCATTAAAGAAGAAGAATTTGAGGATGTTAACTACATTGGTAGAAGATATCATGGTCCGAGTTTTTAGTATGGTCAGAACAACAAGAACTTCACTAATGTTGCTCAAAAAGTAGGTTACAAGAGTGTTGAAAGTTTTGGATCTAGCCCGTCGTACCAGAAATCATTGAGGGCAGTGGCTTTACAAGGCCTTACGATAGTTCATCTTATCATATACCACCGCCAAAGCCACCAGAATCAAGCAAAATTGAGTCTATATTTGACAAACTTCTTGGGTGAGCAAAAGATGACAATTGATTTCACTGGTAAGATGGATGTCATGTACACGGATTGGAATGGAAAGTTTGAGACCCTTCGTACTCATATAAAGAATTTGGATAGTCAGGTTGCTCTGACCACAAAGTCAGTGAAGAGACAAGAGGGTTTTCTTCCAGGAAAGACCGACATGAACCCACAAAAGCATGTCAATTCAGTAACCTTGAGAAGTGGAAAAAGGTCAAATTAGTGTTTAAAAAGGGTAAGATTGTAGAGGGCCTCCTCTTGCTTGAAGAACTCAAAAAGTTTGAGAATATTTGGATTCGAAGGGCGGTATCGAATGACACCATAGGGGGTGTCGATCGACACCTTCCATAATTGTTATCAGGCGGTGGAAATTAAAAATCTGAAGGCAAAAAGGATGGAGACGCGTTTGATGGTCCAAGTGGCGATATGTTCGGCGCATTATTGTCTCGTATAAATGTTGCAAATCCGAGATCCGTCTATTGGAAGTAGCTGACAAGCATCTCCAATCTCTGTATGTGGGTTAATTTATCCTGATCCCGTAATTCACGTTGTCTTTATTCTTCATCAAGTTGCGATACTCGTTCTTCCATACGAGCATTTGGTGCTTCCCTACGAGCATTTTCTACAACTTCTTCTTAGATTTAATGCTGCGCAGCGAGAAATTGCTCTTGAAACGCGACGAAATTGGAAGATGTTGATCCGAAGCCATCTCTGCACCTACCGGACCCATGAATCCTGTTAAAGTTGCCAAGACCATAACGACGTCCTCTATCATCTGGTATAAAAGACCAAAAATAATTTAAAAAAAAATTGAATTATTAATTAAAATAAAAATAAAATAAAATAAATGTTAAAAAATTAATTATATATACCTGGATGAATATTTTATTTATTTAATCATAGATCAACTATAGTCGGTATGAAGTACCGTCAGACGTTTCACAATGATCCACCTCAACCATCACCAATTTTTCTTGGATGTTTCTTTTATTTGTTTCACCGATTTGTTTGGTCTTCAAATCAACATACGTCCCATCTTCCCAAATATGAGTCTCTATAAAAAATTCCCCAACAGAGACTGGTCGTACCAAAATATTTTCTAATTTTTTGAAAATATTGTAAATAAATAAATAATGAAATTTAAATTTAAATTTTGTAATTTTAAATTGCTTACTATTTCTTATTGAATTTGGAAGTAAGAGTTTTGGCCCGGCAAATGTTTGTGCGGACCAAGGGTATCCTGATAGTAGTTCTAATTGTTGGAGGATTTGCTACTACTCTCGTTCGCCCTCGGTTTCCCAATAGTCTGTCATTGTTTTGTACAAACTAGAGGAGATCCACCTCAGACATTTGTCGGTTGTATGAACCGTGTTCACCATTCCTTTCATCCATCTAATACAAATGGATTCAAATTATATTTGTACCACCAGAGTGATCATAGGATCCCAGGTGTACCATTTCTTACGAAATTTAAATTAATAAGTTATTATTAATAAAAATAATAATTAAAAATAATAAAAAATGAAGAAAAATACTTACTCCAAATTCAATGAAATATTTTTCTTATCTTTCAGTTGGCACGACCGTCCAACTATAGTAGGGGCCGTAAAATTTGTTTTTCAAAATTTTTGAATTTGACAGGCTATAGTCCATTTGTCCTAGTCAAATCTAATAAATTAAATATATTAATTATAAGTATTTTAAAATACTTAATTTTAAATCAAATTTAATTATTATAATTAAATATTTATAATATATATTTTTATATTTATTATTTAATATTATAAATTAAAAAAAATTATAAAAAAATTACTAACCACATGGGGTTTGGCGCCGGCACTTGGGACAATACAATCAAGTACTATTCCCGCTCTGGGGTTTGTAACAAACTATCAAGTGTGATAGCTTGTTCCGTTCTTTCCATTTCAGAAAGTGGTATCTCTTCCTCCTCATGCTTCTCGGATTCTTAAAACCGATGAGATGGTTCGGTTTCAGGCACCGAGTGCGAGGTGAGCTATATTGGGGAGAAAGGCGGGATGCCGTTCAATAAGCAACGGATGACGGGTTTGATGAGGCCGATGAGTTATGGCCAGAAGACAATGGGATTTGTCGTCTTCCACGTCCTCGCATCGATCTACCGCTACTCGCCAGTAGGAAAGTTTAGAAGTTTAGGAAAGTGTTTGGAAAAGATTTTGAGAGTGTTTAAAAGTGTTTGAAAAGTTTTGGAATTTTGAAATGAGAGAAAAAGGTCACGTATATATAGGGAATATTTGCGACCACATATTAATTCGGAGTGAGTTGAAATTCGCGAAATGTTTATGTGTTAATAAATTTAGTACAGAATATTTATGGTTTTGTTTATATTTTTAGACTTATACTGATTTATACATACCTAGTATTGAAATTATAAGTTTTAAATGTTAAAAATAGATAACAAACATGTGAAAATACACTTGTGATCGCAAATTGGTTGCACAAATAGCGACCAATTTGCGAACATATGGTAAAAATTATCATGTAGTCGTAAATTGGTCGCTACTTTTGCGACTACGTACAAATGCCCCGTGATCGCAAAAATAGCGACCAATTTCAGACTACATCGTAATTTTTATTAGGTGGTCGCAAATTGGTCGCTATTTAACGACCAATTTGCGATCACATCTTAAAAAATTGGTAATAAGAACTATAAGAAGTTCTGAATGGCAATGAAAAAGAGTCCCCCGAGTTCCGAGTTTTCCGATATTGCCAGATGGTATAATCTGGAGAGGCAAACTGGATTGAGAATTTTGAGATTTGGTGAAAATGGAGAACGGGCAGCAGAATGACCCATGCGGTATTATTTTGAGAGTTTTGTACATAAATGTTTATATTCAAAATATCATTTTTACATTTGCACAAATTTGTAATGTCATTTTTATAATTAAAATATCTTACATTTTGTCGTCCTCATCGTCATGTAAAGATGAAATATTACACTGAAATTCATCTTCTACTTTGGTATCTCCAACATTGAAATCAATTTCTTCTCTTTTCTTAACTCTATCAACCAAACATCCTCTTCTATGTTGTCAACCACCTTTAATTCTTCATCATTTTCTTGTTACAAAAGTATTTCGTCTTTGTTTTTGTAGTTTCCTAAAATATTATATCTCGTATTAATTTTGAGAACACTAAGCCATGTTTGTTTTGATGATGATTTGGTGTGCGGATAAGGAATATAACAAACTTGATCTCCTTGAGAGGTTGTAGTACATCATATAATGAAATATAAATTAGTTAATTATATAAACAAACGGGGAATTGCTAAAAATAACCTTAAACTTGCCTCCAAGTGTAAGTTTAACTCCCACGAAAACATTTTTGCAAAACTAACCCATGATGATAGAGAAATAACAAAACACTCCTTTTACTAAAAAATATTGTAGAAATATCAATTACGTTTCAGTCCCTGCATGCTTTTTTGTGATCAAAGCAGACTTCTCGAGAAGTCTACATTGTAAAAAAATACAAAGCAAAGTTCTCGAGAAGTCTGCTTTGTAAAAAAAAAATACAAAGTAGACTTTTCGAGAAGTCTGCTTTGTAAATAAATTACCTAAATCAAATAAAAATTATGAAATATGCAACAAATTTTAAATTGTTATTAACACAATTTATATACATATCAAAGCATATAAAAGTTATAATAAATTCAAAATAAGGAGATTGGATTCGATCTAATGGTATCAAATATTTGCATTATATGTTGTGGGTTAATAGTTGAAGTTTGTGTAGAAAGTCATGTTAGAATTTGAAATATCATGTGCTAAACTTGAAAATTTAGATTTACAAATTTTTAAAGAAATTTTTTTGAGTTTTTCATTTATTTATTTATCTTTAACAGATTCATCAGTTTTTATCGCACATTTAGTGAAATTTATTATTTAAAATTTAGGTTTACAGCAAACTTCTCGATATGTCTGTCGTAGATTTAACAAAGCATACTTCCCCCGAGAAGTCTGCACAAACCGGAAATTAAATTTAACTAAACTTGTTTCCTTTAGTTTAAAGTTTAGGGTTATGTAAATAAAATACAAAACAAACTTCCCGAGAAGTTTTCACAAACCAAAAATTAAATTTAACTAAACCGGTTTCCTTCAATTTAGAGTTTAGGAGAAGTCTGCTTTGTTCGAAGTGTGCTTCGTAAAAAAATACAAAACAATTTTTTCAAAAAGTCTGCTTCGTAAAAAAATACAAAACAGATTTTTCGAAAAGTCTGTTTCGTAAAAACAAAATACAAAGCATACTTTGAGAAGTCTGCACAAACCAAGAATTTTTAGCAAACCGTGATTTCATAGTGATTTGACAATTTTACCTAACTGATTTTTACCACAACTAGATAAGCCAAACCCTAATAATTTACCACTTATTTTCCAGCCGAAAAAACCTGTTTCTCTCTCGCCATCGCTTAATCTGTCACCGATATTCTTGCCATCTTTTCTCTTCATCGATCTCTCGCCGTCTTTCTCTCTCATGCGGTAAGGTTCTCTTACTCTCTCTCTGTCATATCTCTCTCCCACGGTAAGGTTCTCGGCTTTCGCTCGGCGTCATATCTTTCTCTTCTCGCCGTCTCTCTCTCTCTCTTGCCCCATGGTAGTATTTTGTCTCTCTCTCTCTCTCTCCCCCCCCAAGACGCTCTCTCTTTCTCCCGCAACGGTATGGGTAGATCTGCATGTTTCAGTTGATGTTTGATCTATTAATTTTGATGGTTTTTTGTTTCCGTTGATAGATCTGCATGTTTTAGTTGATGATTGATCTATTATTTTTGTTTTGATTTTTTGTTGGATTTTTTGTTATAGATATCCCACCGTTTATAAATATCCCACCGTTTATAGATATCCCGATGTTGCGGAGTCCTCTGTGCTGCTGCACTTGTAGGTAAGAAACACTTTTCGCGGTTTTTGAGAAAAAATGGTTTCTAAATATATTTGAAATTTTGTTTTTGTGGGTTTATTTTTAAAAAGGTGTTTAATTTTGGTTTGGTGTTTTTTGGTATAGATTTCTCCCTCGATGTTTCGGAGTCTTTACCGCCGCCATCAAAGGTATGTGATCTTTGTTAGATTTTCTAAATATTTTGCTATATCTATGATTTTTAATTGCTTCAAATATTTTTTCTTAATATTTTGTATTCACTGTTATTTTGTTGAGATGATGGTTATTTTCTGTGGTTTCCGGGATTGTGTTTGCGTTGATGGTTATTTTGTTGCATTTTTCTGTGGTTTCCAGGATTGTGCTTGCTTTGACGATTATTTTGTTGCATTTTTCTGTTTTGAATTTTTTTTACAAAGCAGACTTGACTGGGTTGAATTGTAAATATGATGATAGTTTAGCTGAACAGCCGGATATTAAAATCACGAAGGAGATGAGATTGTTTTGGAAGAAGATTGGTGTATGTATTACTGAAGGTCCTAGTATTAGGAATTTGATTGAGGCTTGTTCAGATTTTGGTTCGTAGACCCATAGGATAGGATTAGGTTGGGATATTTGGCCATTTTCGCATCTTTCATTGATGCACGGGATCGTAGAGTATGCACGAATGTCAATTTCACTAGACTGGTAATAAATCTATTTGCATTCGAGAGCTACCCATGGGGCAGAGTAGCTTTTAAAAAGCTGATTTTTCCATAAAAGATAAGGACTTGGACATGTGATGAGGACATCAGGTCGTACATCCAGCCAGGAGACCAGACTGGCCGACCAGGAAGCTTGCCCGAGACAGCAGGACCATTTGGCACGTCTGCCGGACCAGACAGTACCGCCGGACCCTCGACCTATAGGACCAGACCGGTCAGCATCGCCGGCGGAGAGGCCCAAGCTTCCGGCACAATTGGTGGGGACGTGGATGACACCGCCGGTCCCTTTGGTGATGCCGCCAACTCCGAGATCAACTTCGCCGGTCCAGAAGGCATCCCGGCCAGTACCGCGCACAATCCAGCCGGTACAGCCGATCCAGCCGAGTACACACGCATTTCCACTTCCACACAAGAGGACTCGGACCAAATGAGCTACCAGCTCCAGGACATGCACCTAGAAGAAGTATCTACACCATTAGTACCTCAAGGAGCAATGACAAGAAGCAGATCAAGGGCACTCTTCCACAAAATCAGCTTATGGGTCGACAAGCTCCTAGAGGAAGATCATCTAAGGACAATGGGCCAGAAGAGCAAAGTAGAGTCCAAAGGCTTCTCAACAACACAAGGAACATCAGATACTTGGGCTTTAGTGGCAAGAGAGGTCAGGGCCCAAAGATTTGTAACCCTACTCCAAGTCGAAGACTAGGAGCAAGGCGCTTGCATGCCACAAGGACGGCCACCTTCCATTTCTTGGCCGTGAGGTAAGTTAAGGTAAGTTTCAATTCAAATATATGCCTCTTTCTGTTTTGCAGTGTAGGATCTAGATGCTTTACATTTTTGAGTCAAGAACATTTTAGGAATAGGTCCTTTTTTGGTTATACACTTTTGTATCTTTTCCTTTGTGCACTTTTGTAAGTTTTCCTTTTCTTATTTGAGTCGACCCTAGTAGGTCAAGCTGTCGAGCATATTAATAAGGCTCCTTCCAGCATTGTAGTTCGATAACCTTTTTTCTAATTAATAAAGATCGAATTTTCTTTACAAGTTATTCTCTCAAAGAAGCTTGTGCCCTTAGAACCTAGTTGAGACCAGCCCTCCTAGCTCTAAGTTTGTGATTTATCACGAGGTTCATCACCCCTCGTGTGGTTCACTTCACCCTTCCATCTTTTACCAACCAGAAAACCCCCATCCAGGAGCCTAAGGTTGAGTTTCTCACCTAATCTTCTACAAACAGCCCATGCGCATACATCCTTGAATCAAGGCTTGTATCATTTTGGTATCAGAGCTTAAAGCTCCTAAACCAGGTTGTTTCTATCCTTTTGCTTGTTTTGTTTTGTGTTCTTGCATTAGTTTAATTCACATTCAAGAAAAATAAAAAAAAATAACCTCAAACTCCAAACCGAGTGCATCTAGCCTTCTACGTGTATCACTACGGTTTAGATTCACTTTTGCATTGCCATTCACGTTTTTCTTTTTGTTTAATTCATATTTCCATTAATTTTAAGTTAAATTAAAAAGAAAACAAAAAGAAACGAAAAGAAAATAGGAAAATACCCAAAAGATTTCGAATTGGACAGCTAGCACAAGTTGTCTAGGAAGTTTCCTTTTTCCTTTTATTCGAATTTCCTTTCCTTAGGATTTTTCCTTTTTGCATTTTTTCGAACCCCTTATAAAAAGAAAACCCTCCTAACAATTTAGGAGCATCCTAACTTGTATTCTTTCTTTGTAGAACGCCATGGGAGAAGAAAATAGAGAAGAAACTGAAGCCATGATGGCCATGTTCACCACACTCCAAACACAACTCGCATCCATAGGCGAGAGGTTGGAGCGCGTGGAAAGACCGGTGAGATTCCAGGCCATAAGGCACGTGAGAGCTGAGCAAGACCGTCCTGAGGGTCCTGAGCACCTTAGGACATGGCACGAACAGGAGGAACCCCAGCCAGATGGAGATGAGGACACACAACCTCATAACTATCACCATAGGCCGAGAGGACCTCCACGACAACCAGAGGCAGAAGATGATGGCTTTGAGCCATATGGTCTTCACCAGAGACCAAGAATGCCTCCAAGACATCATGAGGATGGAGATGAACGCACCTACAACCGGGTAATTCATCCTGATGTTAAACTAACTCCTCCAAATTTTGCAGGAAAAGTAGACCCCGAGGCTTACCTAGATTGGGAGAGGAGAATGGATCATATCTTTGATCACTACAACCAACCAGGACCTAGAAGAGTCTCAATGGCAGTAGCACAACTCACGGACAATGCCCTCATCTGGTGGGATCGTGAGGTATCTGACAGAAGGAGGAAGAGAATGAGACCCGTAGACTCATGGGTCGACATGAAAGACCTCATGCGACAAAGGTTTGTTCCACCTTACTTTCATAGAGATTTGCAACGTCGTTTTCGTACTCTTAAGCAGGGTACCAGATCAGTAGAGGAGTACTATGAAGAGTTCGAGAAGTTAAGGAACAGATTGGAGCTCAATGACGATGAAGAAGCATTGATGGCACAATTCTTGGATGGACTCCAAGAGAGGATCAGCCGCAAGGTGGAAAGGCAAATCTACAATGACTTCAAAGACTTGTTCCACCTATCTGTGCAAGCTGAGCAGCACATCAAACGTAAGAGCCAAGACATCCGCAGCAAGCCTAAGACACCTTGGGCACCAAGTAACATGCCCAAGACCGTAGACAAAGGCAAGAGCATAGAGATCGAGTCAAGGTTCAAGAGCAAGCCTCCTGAACCCACCCGTGACCAGAGAGAGCCTGGTAAGTCTTCTAACCCTCAAAGATCACGTGACATAACTTGTTTCAAGTGCAGGGGACGTGGACACATCTCAAGGGAGTGCCCAAACAACCGAGTCATGCTGATTACGGAGGCAGGAGAATATGAGTCCCAAGATGAAGAGGACTATGAACCAGAAGGAGAGTATGGTGACATTGAGTACCCTGATGTGGGGGAAGTGCTAGTCACTAGACGTATCCTCAGTGCAATGGTGGATCCTTCAGAGACCATCCAAAGGGAGAACATCTTCCACAGCCGTTGCACCATCAAGGGCAAGGTATGTAACCTCATCATAGATGGTGGTTCTTGCACTAACGTTGCTAGTGCATATATGGTTGATAAGCTAGGTCTAGAGAAGACAAGGCATCCTCGACCATATAGACTGAGATGGCTCGATGACAAAGTGGAGCTAAAGATCCATGAACAAGTCATTGTACCATTCAGTGTGGGCAAGTACCAGGATCAAGTCGTGTGCGACGTGGTGCCCATGCAAGCTGGCCATCTTCTACTAGGAAGACCATGGCAGTTTGACAAAGAGACCAGGCATGATGGCCGAACCAATCTCTACACCTTCGTGCATGACAAGAGAAAGGTCAGCCTAGCTCCCCTTACACGTGCCCAGGTACACGAGCTATTACTCCAAATGAGTAAGGAAAAGAAACTTATCAAGTCTAATTTTCTTATTCAACCAAGCCATGTCCGGAGAGCTTTAGCCTCGAAGGATTTAATGTTACTAATGGTCTTCAAAGAAGTTTTGAGTGTAGAACAGGGACAGGTAGAGCTACCTCCTGAAGTAGCAACTCTCCTCAACAAATTCCAGGATGTATTTCAAGAGGAGATACCAGCAGGCTTGCCTCCTTTACATGGCATAGAACACCAGATTGATCTAGTGCCCGGAGCAGCCCTGCCCAACCGGCCAGCCTACCGGATGAGTCCAGAGGAGTCCAAGGAGCTTGAGAAGCAAGTCAAGGAACTCCTGGAGAAAGGATATGTCCGAGAGAGCCTCAGTCCATGTGCCGTACAAGTGCTACTAGTGCCCAAGAAGGATGGGACTTGGCGCATGTGCGTGGACTGCCGAGCAATCAACAACATCACAGTCAAGTACAGGCATCCAATACCACGACTGGATGACATGCTAGATGAGCTGAGTGGAGCCACGGTCTTCTCCAAGATAGACCTCAAAAGTGGATACCACCAGGTAAGAATGAAGGAAGGTGATGAGTGGAAGACTGCTTTTAAGACAAAGCAAGGGCTCTACGAGTGGACAGTCATGCCATTCGGCTTGACTAATGCCCCAAGCACCTTCATGCGTCTTATGAACCAAGTTCTTAGGGCGTACATCAGTAAGTTTGTGGTAGTTTACTTTGATGATATACTAGTTTATAGTAAGTGCCTACGGGAACACCTCACACATCTTGAGACGGTACTTAAAACCCTTCGACAAGAAGTGCTTTATGCCAATCTCAAGAAGTGCACCTTTTGTACTGATAAACTTGTCTTTTTAGGTTTTGTTATAAGTTCACAGGGCCTACAGGTTGATGAAGAGAAGATTCGAGCCATACAAGAATGGCCAACACCAGGAAACATCAGCCAAGTGAGGAGCTTCCACGGACTGGCCAGCTTCTATAGGAGATTCGTGCCCAACTTCAGCAGTATTGCCTCACCATTGACGGCAGTAGTGAAGAAGAACGTGGGATTCAGCTGGGGAGAAGCTCAGGAGAAGGCATTCCAGGCCTTGAAGGACAGCCTTACACATGCACCAGTGCTAGTCCTGCCCGACTTCAACAAGACATTTGAAGTGGAGTGTGATGCCTCTGGAATAGGCATAGGAGCAGTGCTAATCCAAGGAGGGAGACCAGTGGCATACTTCAGTGAGAAGCTAGGTGGTGCCTCACTGAACTACCCCACTTATGACAAGGAGCTTTATGCCCTTGTCCGAGCATTGGAGACTTGGCAGCATTACTTGCTGTCTAAGGAGTTTGTGATCCACACTGATCACGAGACTCTCAAACACCTCAGAGGGCAAACCAATCTCAAGAGGAGACATGCCAGGTGGATGGAGTTCATAGAGACCTTCCCGTACATCATCAAGTACAAGAAGGACAAGGATAATGTGGTTGCCGATGCACTATCAAGCACGTTTGCCTTGATATCAACCATGGAGGCAAAGGTCCTAGGATTCGAGCACATCAAGGATCTATACAAGGATGATCCTGACTTTGCTGAGAGCTACAAGGAGTGTGGAACAGGGAGTCATGGCAAATTATACATCCATGAGGGATTCTTGTTCCGAGAAAGAAGGCTGTGCATACCACAAGGATCATTAAGGGAGCTTATCATCCGAGAAGCTCATGGAGGAGGACTCATGGGCCACTTTGGTGTCGACAAGACTCTATCAGTGGTCAAGGAGCACTTCTACTGGCCACACATCAAGAGGACAGTAGAAGCTCATTGTGCAAGATGCATCACTTGCAAGAAGGCAAAGTCCCGAGTGCAACCTCACGGGTTGTATCTCCCACTGCCCATACCCACACATCCATAGGTGGACATCTCCATGGAATTTGTTCTAGGTCTGCCCAAGATCAACCACAAAGATGCAATCTTTGTAGTGGTGGACAGATTCTCCAAGATGGCACACTTCATTCCATGTGCCAATGTCAATGATGCCACACAAACAGCTGAGCTGTTCTTCAGGGAGATAGTACAACTTCATGGAGTGCCAAGGAAAATCGTATCAGACAGGGACACCAAGTTCCTCAGCCATTTCTGGAGGACCCTTTGGAGAAAGCTAGGCACGAAGCTACTCTTCTCTACCACCTGCCATCCTCAAACCGATGGCCAAACTGAAGTTGTCAACAGGACACTATCAACTCTTCTCAGAACTACATTAGGGAAGAAGCTAAAGACTTGGGTGGAGTGCCTGCCATTCATAGAGTTCGCTTACAACCGAGCCGTGCACTCAGCAACCAAGAAGACACCATTTGAAGTGGTATACGGCTTCAACCCTCTCACCCCATTGGAGCAAACACCACTACCACCAGCTGAGATGACCAACCTCAACGGAGCATCCAAGGCAGATTTCATAAGGAGATTACACCAGAAGGTAGCAGAAAACTTGGAGAAGAGGACCGGACAGTACGTGACTCATGCCAACAAGGGAAGAAAGGAGGTGATCTTTCAACCAGGCGATTGGGTGTGGCTACACCTACAGCAGGAGAGGTTCCCAAACCTAAGGAGTTCCAAGCTAGCACCAAGAGGAGATGGACCATTCAGAGTGCTCGAGAGGATCAACAACAACGCCTACCGGATCGAGCTATCAGGTGAGTTTAATGTGTCCAATACGTTCAATGTTACTGACTTAGCCCCTTTCCATGCAGATGAACCAGTTTTGAGGACAAAACCAACTGAAGAGGGAGGGAATGATGAGGACATCAGGTCGTACATCCAGCCAGGAGACCAGACTGGCCGACCAGGAAGCTTGCCCGAGACAGCAGGACCATCTGGCACGTCTGCCGGACCAGACAGTACCGCCGGACCCTCGACCTATAGGACCAGACCGGTCAGCATCGCCGGCGGAGAGGCCCAAGCTTCCGACACACTTGGTGGGGGCGTGGATGACACCGCCGGTCCCTCTGGTGATGCCGCCGACTCCGGGATCAACTTGGCCGGTCCTGAAGGCATCCCGGCCAGTACCGCGCACAATCCAGCCGGTACAGCCGATCCAGCCGAGTACACGCTCATTTCCACTTCCACACAAGAGGACTCGGACCAAATGAGCTACCAGCTCCAGGACATGCACCTAGAAGAAGTATCTACACCAGTGGTACCTCAAGGAGCAATGACAAGAAGCAAATCAAGGGCACTCTTCCACAAATTCAGCTTATGGGTCGACAAGCTCCTAGTGGAAGATCGACTAAGGACAATGGGCCAAAAGTGCAAGGAAGAGTCCAATGGCTTCTCAACAACACAAGGGACATCAGAGACTTGGGCTTTAGTGGCAAGAGAGGTCAGGGCCCAAAGATTTTTAACCCTACTCCAAGTCGAAGACTAGGAGCAAGGCGCGTGCATGCCACAAGGACGGCCACCTTCCATTTCTTGGCCATGAGATAAGTTAAGGTAAGTTTTCAATAAGAATATTTGCCTCTTTCTGTTTTGCAGGGTAGGATCTAGAATATTTACTTTTATTGAGTCAAAAACATTTTAGGAATAGGTCATTTTTCGGTTATACACTTTGTATCTTTTCCTTTGTGCACTTTTGTAAACTTTCCTTTTCTTTGTTTGAGTCGACCCTAGAAGGTCAAGTTGTCGAGCATATTAATAAGGCTCCTTCCAGCATTGTAGTTCGACAACCTTTTTGATATTAATAAAGATCGAATTTTCTTTACAAGTTATTCTCTCAAAGAAGCTTGTGCGCTTAGAACCTAGTTGAGACCAGCCCTCCTAGCTCTAAGTTTGTGATTTATCACGAGGTTCATCACCCCTCGTGTGGTTCACTTCACCCTTCCATATTTTACCAACCAGAAAACCCCCATCCAGGAGCCTAAGGTTGAGTTTCTCACCTAATCTTCTACAAACAACCCACGCGCATACATCCTTGAATCAAGGCTTGTATCATTTTTGGTATCAGAGCTTAAAGCTCCTAAACCAGGTTGTTTCTATCCTTTTGCTTGTTTTGGTTTTAGTTCTTGCATTAGTTTAAGTATCATTCAAGAAAAATCAAAAAAATAACATCAAACTCCAAACCGAGTGCATCTAGCCTCCTACGTGTATCACTAGGGTTTAGATTCACTTTTGCATTGTTATTCACGTTTTCCTTTTTGTTTAATTCATATTTCCATTAATTTTAAGTTAAATTAAAAAGAAAAGAAAAAGAAAAGAAAAGAAAATAGGAAAATACCAAAAAGATTTCGAATTGGACAGCTAGCACAAGTTGTCTAGGAAGTTTCCTTTTTCCTTTTATTCGAATTTCCTTTCCTTAGGATTTTTCCTTTTTGCATTTTTTCGAACCCCTTATAAAAAGAAAACCCTCCTAACAATTTAGGAGCATCCTAACTTGTCTTCTTTCTTTGTAGAACGCCATGGGAGAAGAAAATAGAGAAGCAACCGAAGCCATGATGGCCATGTTCACCACACTCCAAACACAACTCGCATCCATAGGCGAGAGGTTGGAGCGCGTGGAGAGACCAGTAAGATTCCAGGCCATAAGGCACGTGAGAGCTGAGCCAGATCGTCCTGAGGGTCCTGAGTACCTTAGGACACGGCACGAACAGGAGGAACCCCAGCCAGATGGAGATGAGGACACGCAACCTCATAACTATCACCATAGGCCGAGAGGACCTCCACGGCAACCAGAGGCAGAAGATGATGGCTTTGAGCCATATGGTCTTCACCAGAGACCAAGAATGCCTCCAAGACATCATGAGGATGGAGATGAACGCACCTACAACCGGGTAATTCATCCTGATGTTAAACTAACTCTTCCAAGTTTTGCAGGAAAAGTAGACCCCGAGGCTTACCTAGATTGGGAGAGGAGAATGGATCATATCTTTGATCACTACAACCAACCAGGACCTAGAAGAGTCTCAATGGCAGTAGCACAACTCACGGACAATGCCCTCATCTGGTGGGATCGTGAGGTATCTGACAGAAGGAGGAAGAGAATGAGACCCGTAGACTCATGGGTCGACATGAAAGACCTCATGCGACAAAGGTTTGTTCCACCTTACTTTCATAGAGATTTGCAACGTCGTTTTCGTACTCTTAAGCAGGGTACCAGATCAGTAGAGGAGTACTATGAAGAGTTCGAGAAGTTAAGGAACAGATTGGAGCTCAATGACGATGAAGAAGCATTGATGGCACAATTCTTGGATGGACTCCAAGAGAGGATCAGTCGCAAGGTGGAAAGGCAAATCTACAATGACTTCAAAGACTTGTTCCACCTATCTGTGCAAGCTGAGCAGCACATCAAACGTAAGAGCCAAGACCTCTGCAGCAAGCCTAAGACACCTTGGTTACCAAGCAAGATGCCCAAGACCGTAGACAAAGGCAAGAGCATAGAGATCGAGTCAAGGTTCAAGAGCAAGCCTCCTGAACCCACCCGTGACCAGAGAGAGCCTGGTAACTCTTCTAACCCTCAAAGATCACGTGACATAACTTGTTTCAAGTGCAGGGGACGTGGACACATCTCAAGGGAGTGCCCAAACAACCGAGTCATGCTGATTACGGAGGCAGGAGAATATGAGTCCCAAGATGAAGAGGACTATGAACCAGAAGGAGAGTATGGTGACATTGAGTACCCTGATGTGGGGGAAGTGCTGGTCACTAGACGTATCCTCAGTGCAATGGTGGATCCTTCAGAGACCATCCAAAGGGAGAACATCTTCCACAGCCGTTGCACCATCAAGGGCAAGGTATGTAACCTCATCATAGATGGTGGTTCTTGCACTAACGTTGCTAGTGCATATATGGTTGATAAGCTAGGTCTAGAGAAGACAAGGCATCCTCGACCATATAGACTGAGATGGCTCGATGATGACAAAGTGGAGCTCAAGATCCATGAGCAAGTCACTGTGCCATTCAGTGTGGGCAAGTACCAAGATCAAGTCGTGTGCGACGTGGTGCCCATGCAAGCTGGCCATCTTCTACTAGGAAGACCATGGCAGTTTGACAAAGAGACCAGGCATGATGGCCGAACCAATCTCTACACCTTCGTGCATGACAAGAGAAAGGTCAGCCTAGCTCCTCTTACACCTGCCCAAGTACATGAGCTACAACTCCAAATGAGTAAGGAAAAGAAACTTATCAAGTCTAATTTTCTTATTCAACCAAGCCATGTCCGGAGAGCTTTAGCCTCGAAGGATTTAATGTTACTAATGGTCTTCAAAGAAGTTTTGAGTGTAGAACAGGGACAGGTAGAGCTACCTCCTGAAGTAGCAACTCTCCTCAACAAGTTCCAGGATGTATTTCCAGAGGAGATACCAGCAGGCTTGCCTCCTTTACGTGGCATAGAACACCAGATTGATCTAGTGCCCGGAGCAGCCCTGCCCAACCGCCAGCCTACCGGATGAGTCGAGAGGAGTCCAAGGAGCTTGAGAAGCAAGTCAAGGAGCTCCTGAAAAGGATATGTTCGAGAGAGCCTCAGTCCATGTGCCGTACCAGTGCTACTAGTGCCCAAGAAGGATGGGACTTGGCGCATGTGCGTGGACTGCCGAGCAATCAACAACATCACAGTCAAGTACAGGCATCCAATACCACGACTGGATGACATGCTAGATGAGCTGAGTGGAGCCACGGTCTTCTCCAAGATAGACCTCAAAAGTGGATACCACCAGGTAAGAATGAAGGAAGGTGATGAGTGGAAGACTGCTTTCAAGACAAAGCAAGGGCTCTACGAGTGGACAGTCATGCCATTCGGCTTGACTAATGCCCCAAGCACCTTCATGCCTTATGAACCAAGTTCTTAGGGCGTACATCAGTAAGTTTGTAGTTGTTTACTTTGATGATATACTAGTTTATAGTAAGTGCCTACGGAACACCTCACACATCTTGAGATGGTACTTAAAACCCTTCGACAAGAAGAGCTTTATGCCAATCTCAAGAAGTGCACCTTTTGTACTGATAAACTTGTCTTTCTAGGTTTTGTTGTGAGTTCACAGGGCCTACAGGTTGATGAAGAGAAGATTCGAGCCATACAAGAATGGCCAACACCAGGAAACATCAGCCAAGTGAGGAGCTTCCACGGACTGGCTAGCTTCTATAGGAGATTCGTGCCCAACTTCAGCAGTATTGCCTCACCATTGACGGCAGTAGTGAAGAAGAACGTGGGATTCAGCTGGGGAGAAGCTCAGGAGAAGGCATTCCAGGCCTTGAAGGACAGCCTTACACATGCACCAGTGCTAGTCCTGCCCGACTTCAACAAGACATTTGAAGTGGAGTGTGATGCCTCTGGAATAGGCATAGGAGCAGTGCTAACCCAAGGAGGGAGACCAGTGGCATACTTCAGTGAGAAGCTAGGTGGTGCCTCACTGAACTACCCCACTTATGACAAGGAGCTTTATGCCCTTGTCCGAGCATTGGAGACTTGGCAGCATTACTTGCTGTCCAAGGAGTTTGTGATCCACACTGATCATGAGACTCTCAAACACCTCAGAGGGCAAACCAATCTCAAGAGGAGACATGCCAGGTGGATGGAGTTCATAGAGACCTTCCCGTACATCATCAAGTACAAGAAGGACAAGGATAATGTGGTTGCCGATGCACTATCAAGCACGTTTGCCTTGATATCAACCATGGAGGCAAAGGTCCTAGGATTCGAGCACATCAAGGATCTATACAAGGATGATCCTGACTTTGCTGAGAGCTACAAGGAGTGTGGAACAGGGAGTCATGGCAAATTATACATCCATGAGGGATTCTTGTTCCGAGAAAGAAGGCTGTGCATACCACAAGGATCATTAAGGGAGCTTATCATCCGAGAAGCTCATGGAGGAGGACTCATGGGCCACTTTGGTGTCGACAAGACTCTAGCAGTGGTCAAGGAGCACTTCTACTGGCCACACATCAAGAGGACAGTAGAAGCTCATTGTGCAAGATGCATCACTTGCAAGAAGGCAAAGTCCCGAGTGCAACCTCACGGGTTGTATCTCCCACTGCCCATACCCACACATCCATAGGTGGACATCTCCATGGAATTTGTTCTAGGTCTGCCCAAGATCAACCACAAAGATGCAATCTTTGTAGTGGTGGACAAATTCTCCAAGATGGCACACTTCATTCCATGTGCCAATGTCAATGATGCCACACAAACAGCTGAGCTGTTCTTCAGGGAGATAGTACAACTTCATGGAGTGCCAAGGAAAATCGTATCAGACAGGGACACCAAGTTCCTCAGCCATTTCTGGAGGACCCTTTGGAGAAAGCTAGGCACGAAGCTACTCTTCTCTACCACCTGCCATCCTCAAACCGATGGCCAAACTGAAGTTGTCAATAGGACACTATCAACTCTTCTCAGGACTACACTAGGGAAGAACCTAAAGACTTGGGTGGAGTGCCTGCCATTCATAGAGTTCGCTTACAACCGAGCCGTGCATTCAGCAACCAAGAAGACACCATTTGAAGTGGTATACGGCTTCAACCCTCTCACCCCATTGGAGCAAACACCACTACCACCAGCTGAGATGACCAACCTCAATGGAGCATCTAAGGCAGATTTCATAAGGAGATTACACCAGAAGGTAGCAAAAAACTTGGAGAAGAGGACCGGACAGTACGTGACTCATGCCAACAAGGGAAGAAAGGAGGTGATCTTTCAACCAGGCAATTGGGTGTGGCTACACCTATGGCAGGAGAGGTTCCCAAACCTAAGGAGTTCCAAGCTAGCACCAAGAGGAGATGGACCATTCAGAGTGCTCGAGAGGATCAACAACAACGCCTACCGGATCGAGCTGCCAGGTGAGTTTAATGTGTCCAATACGTTCAATGTTACTGACTTAGCCCCTTTCCATGCAGATGAACCAGTTTTGAGGACAAAACCTACTGAAGAGGGAGGGGATGATGAGGACATCAGGTCGTACATCCAGCCAGGAGACCAGACTGGCTGACCAGGAAGCTTGCCCGAGACAGCAGGACCATCTGGCACGTCTGCCGGACCAGGCAGTACCGCCGGACCCTCGACCTATAGGACCAGACCGGTCAGCATCGCCGGCGGAGAGGCCCAAGCTTCCAACACACTTGGTGGGGACGTGGATGACACCGCCGGTCCCTCTGGTGATGCCGCCAACTCCGGGATCAACTTGGCCGGTCCTGAAAGCATTCCGGCCAGTACCGCGCACAATCCAGCTGGTACAGCCGATCCAGCCGAGTACACGCGCATTTCCACTTCCACACAAGAGGACTCGGACCAAATGAGCTACCAGCTCTAGGACATGCACCTAGAAGAAGTATCTACACCAGTGGTACCTCAAGGAGCAATGACAAGAAGCAGATCAAGGGCACTCTTCCACAAATTCAGCTTATGGGTCGACAAGCTCCTAGAGGAAGAGCAGCTAAGGACAATGGGCCAGAAGAGCAAATTAGAGTCCAAAGGCTTCTCAACAACACAAGGAACATCAGAGACTTGGGCTTTAGTGGCAAGAGAGGTCAGGGCCCAGAGATTTTAACCCTACTCCAAGTCAAGACTAGGAGCAAGGCGCTGCATGCCACAAGGCGGCCACCTTCCATTTCTTGGCCATGAGGTAAGTTAAGGTAAGTTTTCAATAAGAATATATGCCTCTTTCTGTTTTGCAGGGTAGGATCTAGAATATTTACTTTTTTTGAGTCAAAACATTTTAGGAATAGGTCCTTTTCGGTTATACACTTTTGTATCTTTTCCTTTTTTGCACTTTTGTAAACTTTCCTTTTCTTTGTTTGAGTCGACCCTAGAAGGTCAAGCTGTCGAGCATATTAATAAGGCTCCTTCCAGCATTGTAGTTCGACAACCTTTTTGATATTAATAAAGATCGAATTTTCTTTACAAGTTATTCTCTCAAAGAAGTTTGTGCGCTTAGAACCTAGTTGAGACCAGCCCTCCTAGCTCTAAGTTTGTGATTTATCACGAGGTTCATCACCCCTCGTGTGGTTCACTTCACCCTTCCATCTTTTACCAACCAGAAAACCCCCATCCAGGAGCCTAAGGTTGAGTTTCTCACCTAATCTTCTACAAAAAGCCCACGCGCATACATCCTTGAATCAAGGCTTGTATCAAAGGGGAACAGCCGAAGATGGATATGACAAATTGCCTGCATATTTGCAATCCATTCAGAAAACCAATCTAGGTACAATTACTGCTATTGAACTCGATGAGCATAGAAGATTAAAATATTTGTTCATTGCATATGGAGCCTCGATTGTTGGATTTGAATATCTCCGAAGAGTTGTTGTGGTTGATGGGTCCCATCTCACTGGAAAGTACAAAGGTGTTTTGCTTGTGGCAACTGCACAAGTTGGAAATTTTGAGACATATCCACTTGCTTTTGGGATTGTTGATTCTGAGAATGATGATTCGTGAGAATGGTTTTTCACGAAACTTCGTTGTTGTATATCAGATGAAAATCCGTTGGTTATAGTTTCTGATAGACATAAATCCATAATGAAGGCATGCGCTCGTGTTTTTCCGCAAGCGCAACAAGGAATATGTTATTATCATCTTCAAAATAACGTAATCACAAAGTTCAGGGGAAGACATTTATTATACTTGGTGAAAGGTGCTGCATACGCATTTACGATGACAGAGTTTAACCGTTACATGGATGAAATTCGAAAAGTAAATAGTGACCTTGCAGATTACTTAGACAAAGCTGATGTACGTCTTTGGTTACGAGTTTATTTCACAGGAGAGAGATATAACATAAAGACAAGCAATATTGCAGAATCTATCAATTCTGCCTTGAAAGGAGCACGTGGGTTTCCTATTTCGTATTTGCTTGAGTACATACGGGAAAAGCTTGGAAGGTGGTTTTGTAAAAGACGTGAGGATGCTATGAAACTAGAAACGCTGCACTCTTGAGGAGTTGAATATTTGTTGGCCATACGTTCACATGATGCACTCAAGCTAAAGGTGCAACGCATTGATAGTTGGGAGTTTTATGTGATAGGAGGTTCGCGAGATTATGTTGTTGACTTACAACATAATAAGTGTGGGTGTCGTGTGTTTGATCTTGAAAAAATACCATGTGAACATGCTATTGCAGCTGCGATGACGATTGATATGCATGTGTCTACGATGGTATCTCCGTTCTACATGAAAAATTACTTGTACGTGGCATATGCGCATAATATTTATCCAAAAAATGATGAACTACAAGTTGTTCCCAAAGCAAGATGTCTTCCGCCGTTTGTCCGACGTCTTCCTGGCCGACGGAAGAAGTCTAGGTACCAAGCGTTTCTTGAACTTGCGTTGAAAAAAGGAGTGAAGCCAAGAAAAATGCACAAACAATATACTTGCTCAAAATGCAAACAACCCGGCCATAATCGATTGAATTGTGTAAGTCTAATTTTATTATTGTTGAGGAGACTAACATTTTCCTTTATTTTTGTTTTGCGTAGCATGTACAATGTGGTGAAAACTAAAGTAAGGAGTAGACTGCAAAGCATTCTCTCGAGAAGTCTGCAAAGAAGTCTGGGAGAAGTCTGCAAAAAAGACTTCCGAGAAGTCTGCAGCAAGGTTTGCCGATGTAAGAATGTATTTTATGAAACATGGACACAATCATGGACACAATCATTTCAATTTCAATTAGTTAGAAGGCACAATGTCATCGATGGTGTGTTACAAAAACATCCAACACCATCCTACACCATAATTACAACATATACATTCTACACAACAACTTCCAACACAACTAATTATGCATAATACTAAGTCATACTACTAAGTCATACTAAGTCATATTACACATCACCCATAAATATCAAGCAGATCATACGACCTTTCCTCTGTCCCACATTGATTAGTCTCATCGAATATCTCAGGAGCTAACTTCTCTCTAATAGCTTTCATGTTTGCATCACATAAGGCACTAGGAAATGGCAATCCAAGCGCATGACACTCAATGCACTTCAGCGTAAACACCCTACACTCTCCACTCTTGATGTTCTGAGGAACTCCATGACCTTTAATGCGTTCATGTGTGTACTCATCGCATGGATATTTACCTTTCTCGTACTTAAGGGATAACTCATTCAAAAGAGCTGGAAGCATCTAAGCAAATGGCTTCACAGCCGCGGATATACGATCATCGGTCGTGTGATTGACGTCGCTGTCCCATATTACGATGTGACGCATCGGTATTGATATCCACATAGCGACCCAATGGTTACACATAGTGACCCAGTGGTTATCCATTACATGCAGCGGTGAATATATGTCATCAACTTCGAGGCCCCATGTCTTTCTGGTTTTGCAGTACGATGGTTTAGTTCCTGCATGATAGTTAAATGCTCCTGGAGGGAGCAGTCACCCTGAACCATCTGCATTCCCGGTGGAATTTAAGAAATACTTGTGATGGCTCCTGAACCATTCTGGATGCTTGTTGAAACGAAGCCGCAAAAGTTTAAGCCCAGCGTCCATATGCTGCATTTACACATAAAGTTTGCAATGCTGATCAGAACTGCAATGCTAATCAGAAGTTTGCAATGCTAATCAGAAGTCTGCAATGCTAATCAGAAGTCTGCAATCATAAAAAATATACCAAATCGTTGAGCCATTTCTGAGGACCCCGGAGAGTGAGAAACCACGCGTTTGATTCCTTTGAAGTATCACTGCACAAAAAGATTCTAAAATAAGATAACTTGCATAACAAGATTCTAAAATAAGATAACTTGCACGACAAGATTCTAAAATAACATAACTTGCATGACAAGATTCTAAAAAGATTACTTACTTGTCAAGTTTCAACCAATCATTGAGCACATTTACTTTCCGTCTGTCAACTTCAGCGAAGGGATCATACCCACCACCACGTTTTTTGTTTGTAATTATTTCTTTCACGGTGCTATTTCCTTGGAGCGGTGATTGTTGTGTGGGACCAAGTTTACGCATTCTAACACTTTTGGCGCGTTGAACAAGCATTGATGCCTTTTTTTAGTGTTTTGTTTGTGTTTTAAAGCAGACATATCAGCTTTCGGCTTTTTGTCCGTGCGTACGTATTGTACACTGCTCTGCTTCCCTCGGTAGACACTTTCACTTGCTCCTTGTTTTTGATTAACGCAGGATCCATCCTTAAATAAAATTTCATAACACACTCAAATCTTTACTCAAAATCTGTATTAGGTCCTAATTATCAAACCATCAAACCACATGCGAAATATGTTCAATCAATAGTGTACACAAATGAAGACCAAATAAATCACTTCTTTTTAAAAACCCGTGATTGGGTTGTTCGAGTACTAACCGCACCAAATGCACCACCTTCCCCGACAATGTTTAGGCCCCCCTTAAGCTGCTCCAGATTGCTCTCCATGACGTCCACCTTCTTCGACAATGCATCCACTTTTTCCTCGACATTTTGAATGCCGACCATCACATTCTTTGAGAAATTCGAGAAACACATCTTGAAGTTGGACTTCATTGCCTCTATCATATCTGTCTTATCCACATTCCGTGGCGCATCCTGGGACAAAAATGGTGAATATTCATCCGGTTCGTGCCTCCTTTTCTGAGGAGTCACCTTACCAACATCATCAACTTGAAACAACCCATTAATGAAACCTCCAGGGTGCCAATGGGAGGCATCAAACTCAAAAGGCCCAAAATGCTGGAAATGCGCCTTGATGATATTGGTACAGCTGTCATCAACAACGTTATCTTTCCAATATGGAAACATATCGTCGAACTCCTTCACAACGAAGTGCTGTAAGTTCTTCTGCATAACCAAAGACAAAAATTAGAAACGGAGGGAGATGCAATACAAAAACATCAAACGTACCTGACTCTGAAGAGCAGTTTTGATGTTCTTTCTGCCTCGGGAGCCTCGGAAGTATAGTAAGGGAAGAGTATGGGGAGGAGTGATGGGTTCACCATACTTTAATGCAAATTCTGGTAAAGCAAAATAAATCCAAATATGAAAAACTTGAACAAACCCATCAATGGAGTACGCAGACCTACCCAAATCCCTATCTCTTAAGGACAAAATTAGTTTTTTAAAAGCTACTCTGCCCCATGGGTAGCTCTCGAATGCAGCGAAATTCATCACCAGTCTAGCATAGTTGACATTTGTGCATGATCTACGATCACGAGCGTCAATGAAAGTCACAAAAATGACCAAATACCCCAACCTAATCCTATCATTACTACAATTTGAACATGCCTCGACCAAACTCCGAATGCTAGGACCTTCAGAAATACGGATCCCAATCTTCTTCCAAAACAACCTCATCTCCATCATCACTTCAATATCCGACTCTTTAGCTAAACTGTCATCATATTTACAGTTCAACCCAGTCAAATGCTCGAATTCATTAAGGGAGAACCTTACCGGATTATCACCAACCAATCACAAAATCTCGTATGGCATAAGAGAAAAGCTGGAAGGAGAGCATGTGGTGCACAAGCCTAGAAGCCCATGCGAAATCCAACTTGAAGAATTTAAGACACACACCGAGAGGAGAACTGCATAAGTACTCCCATTCATCGGCATGGAGAGCAGCCTCAAATGCAGACATGAGCTCAGCATTCCAAGAATGATATCCGATGCTTTTTTGTGGGGGCGACTCAATGTCTTTTGTAAAGAGGCGAATTGGGAAACTATTTTTGTCCATTTTGAATACTGCAATCACAAAAAAACAGTTAAACAGAATAATATATTGGTGTGCATAAAATAGGAAACAGACTTCTATAGAGCGAAGTCTGCTTTGTAAAAAGAGAGGAAGCAGACTTCTCTCGAGAAGTCTAATTCAAAAAAATAGGAAGCATCGAGAAGTCTGCTTTGAAAAAAATAGGAAGCCGACTTCTCTCGAGAAGTTGGCTTAAAAAAAATAGGAAGCATCGAGAAGTCTGCTTCGTAAAAATATAGGAAGCATCGAGAAGTCTGCTTTGAACAAAAAATATGAAGCAGACTTCTCTCGAGAAGTCTGCTTTGAACAAAAAAATATGAAGCAGACTTCTCTCGAGAAGTCTGCTTTGAACAAAAAATATGAAGCAGACTTCTCTCGAAAAGTCTGCTTTTTACAAAAAAATATGAAGCAGACTTCTCGAGAGAAGTCTGCTTCGAACAAAATAATATGAAGAAAACTGGTTTAGTTACATTTAATTTTCGGTTTGTGTAGACTTCTTGAGAAGTCTGCTTTGTTAAATCTACGATAACATCTCAAGAAGTCTGCGTAACCCTAAACCCTAAATAATAAGATTCACTAAATGTGCGAAAGTTTTGTTAAAAATTGGATGAATATGTTGAAGATAGTTAAGTAAATGCAAAACTCAAACAATTTTCCTTTAAAAATTTGTAAATCTAAATTTTCAAATTTATCACATGATATTTCAAATTCTAGCATGAATTCTCTACACAAACATCAACTATTAACCCATAACACATAACAACAAAAACTAGCAAATATTTTATACCATTAGATCGAATCTAATCTCCTTATTTTTGAATTCATTATAATTTTTACGTGCTTTTGATATGTATATAAATTATGTTAATAGAAATTTTAATTTTTTTAAATATTTCAAAATTTTTATTTGATTTAGGTAATTTATTTACAAAAAGTCTGCTTTGATCGGAATAAACCTCGCAGACTTCGTGAAGTCTGCTTCAGCCGGAATAAACTGTTTTTCTCACCAAAGCAGACTTTTCTGAGAAGTCTGCGAAGTTTATTCCAATCAAAGCAGACTTTGTGAAGTCTTCTTCAGCCAGAATAAACTGTTTTTCCTATCAAATCAAACTTCTCCGAGAAGTCTGCTTTGATAACAAAAATAAACACGTAGGGACTGAAACGTAATTGACATTTGGACATTATTTTTTAGACAAAAGGAGTGTTCAGTAATTTCTCCATCCTCATAGGTTAGTTTTGCAAAAATATTTTTCATGTGGGTTAGACTTGCATTTGGAGTCAAGTTTTAGATCATTTTTAGCAATTCTCCTTTGTATTAATAGTATTTTCTTTCTATCCTCACTAGGCTTAAATCATGGTAAATTAGAAAATTTACATTTTCTCCATTTTTCATTTTCTTTCCAAAATATCATACGATTGTGAACACACACATAAATTGTATAAAATGGAAGACCTAAATTTTGTTTCAGTTTTTCGATTTCATAACATGAACCCATCACTTGATTTTCTCGGGTAAATATTCGTAAAACAACTTCGCCCACGAGTCCATGCACTTTTCAGCAAGATTAAAATCAGACTTAGTTTTCATGAACTAAAAAATTTACATTTTCTCCATTTTTCAAGGTAAATTAGAAAATTTATATTTTTTCTATTTTCATCTTTTTCCAAAAGATCATACAATTATGAAAACACACACATAAATTGTATAAAATGGAAGGCCTAAATTTTGTTTCAGTTTATCGATTTCATAACATGAACCCGTCGCTTGATTTTCTCAGATAAATATTCCGAAAACAACTCAACCCACGAGTGCATGCACTTTTCAGCACGATTAAAACCAAACTTAGTTTTCGTGAACCGAGTAGGTAAAAATATCTGTGAGTACCCTTCATGAAAACCATCACACAATGGATTTTTTATAACTTTTAACATGTTGTAAAATTTTTTATCTCCGAACTAGGTTCTTCTTCCATATTATTAAAGTCTTCCTCGTGATGATTACTAGTATAATCATCACTCATAATATCACGAAATACATCTGTTAATATTTCCAGATATCTATTACCAAAGTTACCTACTTATTCTTCAATAGCACATCCATGATTTCTATTCACATCAAACTTTCAGTTTTTTCCCATGGTTATACCAAACATAATAATCTGGCATATATAGATGATTCCAACTTTTTTTTTCTTTCCAGAAAAAATTTATCGCTTTTGAAATTAATATAAACACATAAAAAGTTACACCCACTATGTGCTATTGAGTGATTACTTCAAATTCATGAACTACTCCATCTCTTCTACAAATTTGACCCACATATTTCTTTTCTTATTATCAATCTCCTTGTACATCTACTCTCTCGAATTACTTTTACTCTAATTTACCCACATGTTTTCCAATATTTCTTTTAATTTTTGATTCAACAAATAAGAGGAGAAACATTAGCGCATATATATAATGTTTTGCTACTACTTTACCACTATTTTGTGATCACTGTTATGTGATTATTTATTTTTAATTACAACTACTTTCGCACATATGTTTCATGTTATACTATCACAGCACACTCAATTGCCACTAAGATTGTGGTCCATAAACCATCACAAATAGTGCGAAGGATATGCGACTAAAATTTAGCTATGATTCTCAGGTCGCACAAGAACTGCACAAATAATACTAAACACTAACCACAATCATTACACGCTTATAGTCGCATATTAGTCTCATAGTAATCTCAATTGAGTCGCATATTTTGCGACTACGCTGGTAATCACAAAAATGAATGGCAAAACACATGTTTCTTGTAATAGAACTCCAGGCATGTCTCTGAAATTTGACAAATCGTTATTATATTGTAAAAAATTGCAATCAATACATCGTAACCATGTTTAAGCCATCGTGATTACATTAACCTGAAAACTTACCTAAATGGTAGTCCGAATCGGAACCTACTTAAAAACCAAAAGCCCAACCCTAAAAAATCTCAAATTGATTTAGGATTTGCATACAAAATCGATTTTAACCCTTAACCCAAAATTTGAAATCTATAAGCCCTAAATCAAAAACAGAATGTACTATATAACATGTAATCTCTTCTCCTAATTGACAAAATCACAAACCTCCCTTTGAACTTTATTTCCCTTTGACTCTATTTCTCCTTGTTAGTTTTAATCTTCAGTGTCGAAATTGATTTCACTTTCATAGTTACAAAATGGGTTGCAAACTTTGTATTCAACTTCCATTTCTCATTCATTTTCTGGTTCAAACCATAAAACTAATAACTCCAAAACGGTTTTGTATGCAAACTTTAAATCGTAATTAATGGGTTAAAATCGATTTGGAGGTTTTTTGTAGGTCGAGGTTTTGGAGTTTTAAATGGTTCGTGTTGTTGTTTGGATCATTCTTTGTTAGTATACTCACAATGGATTAAATGCGATTATAGTATATAATATTAATTTCAAAATATTTTGATGAATTTTAGAGATATATACAGAATTTGTGTAAATTAAAATGCAATTAATTAATTTGTATAGTTTAATCCAGAGGTCTAAATTTTAAGTGGAAAATCGTAGGTAGCAATGTCTCTGTGTATAATAATATCGTCCAAATTATAAAAAGTTGTAACCTTCGTGTAATCTTAAACATGTGGAATTGAAAATTTTCCGCTTTGTTCGACTTAAAAATTTGTTAGTCTTGTCCTTGATATTACCTTTTGTTCTGATTTAGTTGTTTCCTCTTATTTACGTAGTTTTATCTTATGATTATTGAAAATCCACCCTCTCTTTCATTCACCTAAATTAATGAAGTATTCAAGTGACTACAATACACTTGCAAGATTATATTCGGTTTTTAAATCTTTGAGCAATCAAATATTTTGAATTGTATGTTAGAACCTTCACGGTTTGACTGATCACAGAAGTCTCATATCAATCTTAAGATGAGAGTTATATCTATCCCAATATAAATTGAATCTCACATCAATCCTACAGCGATAATACCTTTTATGTCCCATTGTTAAGTATAAATATTTCAGTTAAAATAAAAATAATGAAAAATCATATGTAAGAAGTGTTAGTCTTTGTTTCCCTCTTTGTTTGACTTAAAAAATTGTTAGTCTTTTTGGGTTAGTCTTAAATTATTAGTCTTAAATTGTTAGTCTTAAAAAATTGTTAGTCTTAAGAAATAGTTTTCAATAAAATAAATAAAAAAGACCAAAGTTATTCCTTGAATAGTCAACGGCAATGTAAACATCGTTTTGGGTTTTAAATACTTAGACTCCACAATAATCTCTAATCTTCTTCTTTATTATCTCCTCACCTGGTAAAGAACTCTCACCAACTCTCCAATGGACCACAAAGTCCTCCCTCCACAATACCAAGTCTTTATCAGTTTCCGCGGAGATGAGACTCGCAACAACTTCATCAGCCATCTCATGGATGCCTTCAAAAGCAACGGCATAAACATCTTCATAGACAAAGAAGAGAACAAAGGTGAAAATACATCCAATCTTTTCAAGAGGATTGAGGAGTCCAAGCTTGCGCTAGTCGTGTTCTCCCAGAGGTACATGGAATCAAGATGGTGCCTGGATGAGATTGCCAAGATCGATGAGTGTGTGGATCTAGGCAAGCTTACGGTGAGATCTAGGACCATGTATATAAATATTTAGAAAAATAATAATTTTATACTAACTATGTGATATATTCTTTATCACAAGGTGGTTCCCATCTTCTACAATGTGACTCCTAACCATGTGAGACATCCTGAAGGGCAATTTGGCATCCATTTCAGGCATCTTGAACTTGAAAATCGACATGAGCAGGCCAAAATCGATAGTTGGAAAAAAGCATTGGTGTCTGTCTCAAATAGGCTTGGGTTCACGTATGATGGTAAAAGGTACAAATATTCTTTTCCTTGATCATACAATTTAGTAGATCCCTAGAATATTTGTAACAGTAATAACTACTTCTTAAAGTTAGTAGGAAATAAATGGTTTCATACCATGTCAAGATTAACTAATTTTGATCTCAAATTAAATTGTAATATGTGGATTAAATCGAATCTCGTATATATTTTAAAAATAAATTTTGAGTAATACCCTAAAATAGCACATTTTATAGTTTTTCTTTCAAATCTAGTATCATAAAATTAAATTCCCAAAAATAGCACAAATACTTATATGAAAATACTTATTTATTCTAAATAAATTATACATAAATTTAAAGTATTGTATTTGGGTTTATTATTTCCAATTTAGGTTTTAATTTTTTTCTATTAAAATATAGTTTTAATGCATTTTAATTTTAAATTTGTGCTATTATTGGAAATTTAAACTAATGATGCTATTTTTGGATTTAATCTTAAATTTGTGCTATTATTGAAAATTTAAACTAATGATGCTATTTTTGGAACAAAAACTTAGAAAGATGCTACTTTAAACATTTGCCCATAAATTTTGGTTCTGAGATTCCAAACTTATAAATATCCATTGACAGAGTTTATAGGTAGAATAGTTAAACAGGTGGGCTATCAGTATCTACTCCAAATTTTTAATAGATGGTTATGGATGCGATCAAATACATAATAGAATATGCCTAAATACCCGTCGAGATATGGTTATTCTGTGTGCGGTCATATTTTAATTTGCCATCTTTATGGGCCAACCTAATTTTTTGACCATATGAACATGTTTATTTGGATGTGGTTAGACCTAATTGACATTAATCATAGGATATATGAGATCTCTTATTTGGTTTCATCAATTTTGAAACAGTGCAAAAATAACATAGAAAATCTCGACAAAAGTTATTTTATCCGGAGTTTTTGACGAATTTTTAGTTTTTTCAACAAAAAGAAGGTCGTCAAAAATTAGTTCGATTTTTCCAATGGTTTTGGCCGTCAGTAATAATGATTTTTTATAGTTGAAATACTTGTGTTTCATATTTTCAATTTCCTTTTTAGTGAATGTAGTTGTGAAGTATCACATTTTGTTCGTTCGTTCTGGCAGTTTAACAGAGACCCATTTCATCGAAACTATCGTGAAGAATGTGTTGATATTGCTACAAAACATTGACAATGAACAAAGTAGCATAGTGAAGTCACATGATAACGAGGTTGCTCCATCCAATGCATTAAAGCACGTTGAGCTGCACGTACATGGTCATGGTTCAGGTATAACGATTACACCCACTTAACGGATTTTTAACTGAACATGAAAAATATAACCAAGGCTCATGTTTGATTAACGGTTCAGGACCACCAAGTCACGGCGTTGGACCTAAACAAGGCAACCACTGATTTGCCGAAAAAGGAGAAACTTCTACTACGACCAATAATGGTAAGAAACCCCTCAAATCGTAAAAGTGAAAATCTCTAATTTCACTTTGATCCGATTTAGATTCCAATAAAATAAATCTTTAATTTACTACTTGTAAGACCATCGGTTCTCAGTATTGATGTAAGAGTGATAATACTTGTTTACTTGGGTTTACTTGTTCATCAGTCATTCATCACCGTGAACTATGTTTTCCAAAACAAATTAATCTGATATCCTATCCACGAGATATGGATGTTGCAAATAGTAAAACAACCGGCCTAAAGTACTTGTAGGCAAATAGCAAGTCTTGTCGATGGGAATGTTGCGGATACCAAATCGATCACATTTCTCCACAAATAGATGTGTTACGTTATTACTTTGCTCCCTTTAAATTTTAATGACAATCAATGTTGCCCACAAATTTCCAGAATTGTTTTCCAAAAAACGAATAAATCAAATTGTTTACCCGAACTCGAACAAGGAATCGCTTAGAGCTTTTTTCATAGCTGACCAAAACTAAAAACGAGACTCTATTTTGGTTTTTTTTATTCACTAGCCAATGCAAGAAACAACGATGGTACCAGCTGATTTGATTTCTAAATCCACTCGTCATACGGTAATGGTTAAGCCAGTCAACTGCTTAGATGCAAACGAATCATGATAAAAAACAGCTCGCATTGTGATTGAAAAACTCAGTTTTATCTTCCATCGGATTCTTTCACTCATGTGGATTTGGTATAAAAATCTTAATGATTAATATCAAGACGAGCTCGTGCTGTTGTGTGATCAATCGTCGCTAGAGAGGTAACCAGAATTGCCTAAGTCTATGTTTTTATTCGATTTGTTGAAAACAGTGAGTTTTGAAAATGCAAAAGCTATTAGAATTAGAAAATCTGTGTGAAGAAGTGATACAACGATTAAGATAGTACGTATCTCTACTAGAAAATCTTTTAGGTGCACTCTCAAGTCTCACCTAAAACGATCTTGAACAAGCTCAAGACGCTCTTGACTTGTTACACTAGCCTCACACGTTCACAAGATTGTACACAATCTTGGAACCCCTCACCAAAACCCTTTTACTCCTTTAGCTTTGTATTCTCTGTTAGAAATCTCAAAACCCTTGAATAAAAGCTCTCTTTTGTGAGTGTTGATTTCGTTCCGCTGTTCTCCCTCCTTTATATATTCTTATTTCTTTGTGCAAAATCCTAGAGTCGAATTCCTTTTCTCCATGAGATTTCCATATATCTTTTTATTGCAAGTTTCCTTATTCTTTTACAAGAATAGGAAAATTCCTTGATATTCACATTACTGCCTTTTTGCATCCTTCCCAATGGGCTTTTCAAGTAGTCCAACTTTATGCTTCCTTTCTTTCCATACGTCTTGGACAGTCTCCATGAGGTCCTGACGTACTGCTTGTGCTACTCCCGAAGTAGTTCAGGATGAGTGCCAAACATCTACATCTTCAATCTCTCCCTTTTTAACTTCTGTGTCTTACAAACACCTGAACAGAGGATTCCACACAATACACGAGGAACAGAGAAACAACCAGCCACGAATTGTTTTGATCTCAAATTTATGTTAGTCAAAAGAAACAACCAACTGTTCGGAGAGATACAAGAGTTGGTTACAAAAAAACATCAAAACATCTCCCCACAATTCTAGTCCTAACAAAAGAAACAACCAGTCAATCTCCCCCACGATTCTAGCCTTAGTCAGGCATTCACAAAAGTCGATCTATCTGAAATACAATCACACAAACATTCTCACACCAACACTTGCACATTAAAACATCTCCCCCACAATTCTAGTCCTAACAAAAGAAACAACCAGTCAATCTCCCCCACGATTCTAGCCTTAGTCAGACATTCACAAAAGTCGATCTATCTGAAATACAATCACACAAACATTCTCACACCAACACTTGCGCATCCTTAAGATCCTTACTAAAATGATTCAGAGTCAGTCCCAAGGTCCTGTTCTCCCCCTGCTTGTGAGCACATAAGTTAAAAAAAAACTTTAGACCAACAATAACGAGAAAAAGGGACTAGGGACTCTACCGTGGAGAGCGTGTTAGAGTTGACGCACAATATCAGACAAAGTGGAGAGCACATCAGCTGTGTCAGCTAGAGCCTCACATGTTGCGGTAGTGGTAACTGGACTACACGGAAGACGAACCGAGCCCAAGGAGATAGCCTGACCGGGTTCATGGGATGTCTCAGCGGCAGTAGGTGCTACTAGCTTGCGTGAGGTCCTTGGTGGCTTGCTGGGAACTTCATCCTTCTTGAGAAATTTCTCACCACTCCGAACATCCTTTTTTTACAGAACATGTGGAATGTATGTCTCACCAGCGAAGAGTGGAGTAGGGTGTTGTTGTTGCAGAACTCCAAATATGAGACGAGGGAACAGTAACCAACGCGAGTCATTCTTCTGAAGCACACTCAGATCCATAATCTGTTTGTAGGCCAGTAGTCCAAAATCAACACGAATTCCATGAACTAGTTTGCAAATCAACCGTGCTCGATCAATCGAAATATGGTTCTTGTGTGTCGACGGTATCCAATTGTAAGCTGCGATCAAAACCAGAGCTGCAAATTTAGGCGGAAGATCAGTTGTACTCAACCCAGTCCAGGACTGCTTGCCACCTTCAGTCATAAGATCAGCCATTGCATCAGGGCTAGCAAAATCAGCTGACACATCAGAGAGAGCTCTCTCATCAGTCAACGCATCAAACCAAAAATAAGCATTGATCTGACGAGGAGAGAACTCATATTTATGCCCACACACGAAAATAGTGACACCTGAATCCAATGCAGTAGAAGAACCAGAGGAAAGGTTGGCATAGAATTCCAAAATAACCTCCTTAACATAAGCACACAAACCAGTAACGGTGGGTTTCAAATGACCATGAGCAATAACTTCCAGAAAACCCCAAGAGTCGGTCTGTGCAAAATCAACCAGTCGTTCCGAAATAATACCGCGAGAAGAAAAAGAAGCATACCGAGTTTTCCGCACCAGAGGAAGAGAACTGCTTAGACCGAAAACGTACCAAAGAAGGTGGCACGGAGAGCGATGCAGCTTGCTGTGAGGAGGACCGAAGCCGCCGAGGTGATGGAGGGGCGAGGCCGAGATCCTAGAGCCGCTTCTGTTTCCGTGCAGCTCTGCTCGGAGGTGAAAAAGGAGACACGCGATCGGGTGATGAGGGGGCGACATCGGCGTCGGCGATACCAGCACCTTCTCCGGATGAGGTGCTCCGGCGAACAACGCTGCCGCAACTTCGGGAGGAGGCCAGAGACTGAGCAGCAGGAGCGGCATGGGCTGAAGGTGCTAGATCTGACGAGGCACGGGAGGAGCTTCGCACAGAGAGGCGTTCGTCGGAAGGTGGGGCTCGAACGGAGAGGCGCGCACCAGTGGAGATCGCCGGCGACAGCGGAGGGCTGGATTCATCCTCAGAGTGAAGTTCTTGGAGAAGCACCATGATAGTTGAGAGAAGGTAGGGTTGCCGTCAATGGAGGAAGAAGATGAAGAAGGGGAAATCGATTTCCGCCCTTTTTCAATCGATTTTTCTTTTTTTCTTTTTTTAAAAATAAAATAAAATAATAAAATACAATATTTTATTAATAGGACGATGAGCACATCCACCTCTCCCTGTAATGGCCACTGCAATAATCTGAAAATACTGCACACACTCTTGAAACAGTCAACGCAACCACATGATATAGGAAAAATGATGGGAAATAAACTAGTAGGATTATCACACATATCACAAGACAGCATGGCGACCCGAAAAAAAGAGAATAAATCAAGGAAAATACAATGAGCCTGTAGAATAGATTTTAACTATTTTAATACCAGAATCAGAGACCACACTCTGCTTTGTCTGATTCAAAGTGTCTGGTTGTCACAGTTACAATGACTAGCTTTCACACTATCATGTCTTTATCGCATCATGAGTCAGTTTTCAACCTTAGTCCAACAGGCTGGAGTGATTCTTCAATTTTTTTTTTTGAATCCTGGCTTTGCCTGATTCTTTTTGTTTTTCCTTTTTCCTTTCTTTTTTTTTGTTGTTGATTCACAAAGACACTCTATCAGTCAATTTAACTGAGACAGCGAGAAACCACATCCACCTGTGAACCCTGTACTGAGAGTCAGTCACGACAACACGATAGGTAGCTCTTTTTCACTGTGACCAGTGAGCCAAACAGAATCAAAAATTTGTATGCTCCCTCATCTAGTACATGTATCAGTCCTACATGCTTCAGTCAAAATCATATTCCACAAACACCAATTGCATTGCGTAAAGTCATAAAACGAGTAAAATTTAAAGGTTTTGTAAACAGGTCAGCCAGTTGCAAATTAGTGACAATGTTTTCAACCACTACATATTTCTCCTCCACCAAGTCGGGAATAAAATGGTGCCGAATGTCGATGTGTTCCGTGCGAGAGTGTTGTACTGGATTTCTTGAGATGCTGATAGCGCTTTTATTGTCACAGTAAACTAGGAGAGGGCCTGAATCCATTTGGTAATATGCTGACATTTGTTTCATCCATAGCAGTTGTGAGCAGCAACTACCCATAGCAATATATTATGCTTCTGCTGTAGACAGTGACACAAAATTCTGCTTTTTGCTCATCCACGAAATGAGATTGTTTCCAAGAAAAAAACACCCTCCACTCGTGCTTTTTCTGTCATCCACACTTCCTGCCCAGTCAGCATCACAGTATCCCACCAGGTTATTGTTCGACCCTTTAGAATACCATATACCAAGGTTGGTTGTCCTTTTGACATACTTGATGATCCTCTTTATTGCCTCTAGATGTGACAGCTTTGGTGCTGCCTGATATCTTGCACAGATGCCAACACTCAAACATAAATCTGGCCAACTGGCAGTAAGATACAAGAGACTACCGATCATGCCTCTGTATGTTTTTGAATCTACCTCCTTACCTTGAGTATCTCTTGACAGTTTGAGTATTGTACTCATAGGAGTATTCGCTTCTTTACATGAATCAAGTTTGAACCTTTGCACAAGGTTCTTGGCATACGTACTCTGAGATATGAAAATACCTTCACTGCTCTGAGTAATCTGCAATCCCAGAAAGTATTTCAATTCACCCACCATACTCATTTCAAACTCTTGAGTCATATCCTGCACAAATTGATCCACCAACTGTTGTGATGTACTACCAAAGATGATGTCATCAACATAGATCTGAACCATCATGATGCGTGAGTTCTACGTCAAAATGAAAAGAGTTTTGTCGACACTTCCTGATGAGGACATCAGGTCGTACATCCAGCCAGGAGACCAGACTGGCCGACCAGGAAGCTTGCCCGAGACAGCAGGACCATCTGGCGCGCCTGCCGGACCAGACAGTACCGCCGGACCCTCGACCTATAGGACCAGACCGGTCAACATCGCCGGCGGAGAGGCCCAAGCTTCCGGCACACTTGGTGGGGACGTGAATGACACCGCCGGTCCCCCTGATGACACCGCCGACTCCGGGATCAACTTGGCCGGTCCTGAAGTCATTCCGGCCAGTACCGCGCACAACCCAGCCGGTACAGGCCATCCAGCCGAGTACACGCACACTTCCACTTCTACACAAGAGGACTCGGACCAAATGAGCTACCAGCTCCAGGACATGCACTTAGAGGAAGTATCTACACCAGTGGTACCTCCAGGAGCAATGACAAGAAGCAGATCAAGAGCACTCTTCCTCAAATTCAGCTTATGGGTCGACAAGCTTCTAGAGGAAGAGCAGCTAAGGACAATGGGCCAGAAGAGCAAATTAGAGTCCAAAGGCTTCTCAACAACACAAGGAACATCAGAGACGTGGGCTTTAGTGGCAAGAGAGGTCAAGGCCCAAAGATATTGAACCCTACTCCAAGTCGAAGACTAGGAGCAAGGCGCGTGCATGCCACAAGGACAGCCACCTTCCATTTCTTGGCCGTGAGGTGAGTTAAGGTAAGTTTACATTCAAATATATGCCTCTTTCTGTTTTGCAGGGTAGGATCTAGTTGCTTTACATTTTTGAGTCAAGAACATTTTAGGAATATGTCCTTTTTCGGTTATGCACTTTTGTATCTTTTCCTTTTGTGCACTTTTGTAAACTTTCCTTTTTCTTTATTTGTGTCCACCCTAGAAGGTCAAGCTGTCGAGCATATTAATAAGGCTCCTTCCAGCATTGTAGTTCGACAACCTTTTTGATTATTAATAAAGTAGAACTTTTTCCTACAAGCTTTCTCTCAAAAGAGACTTGTGCGCTTAGAACCTAGTTGAGACCAGCCCTCCTAGCTCTAAGTTTGTGATTTATCACGAGGTTCATCACCCCTCGTGTGGTTCACTTTACCCTTCCATCGTTTACCAACCAGAAAACCCTATCCAGAAGCCTTAGGTTGAGTTTCTCACCTAATCTTCTACAAACAGCCCACACGCATACATCCTTGAATCAAGGCTTGTATCATTTTGGTATCAGAGCTTAAAGCTCCTAAACCAGGTTGTTTCTATCCTTTTGCTTGTTTTATTTTGTGTTCTTGCATTAGTTTAAGTCGCAATCAAGAAAAATCAAAAAAAATAACCTCAAACTCCAAACCGAGTGCATCTAGCCTCCTACGTGTATCACTAGGGTTTAGATTCACTTTTTTGCATTGCATACACGTTTTCCTTTTTGTTTAAGTCATATTTCCTTTATTTTTAAGTCTAATTAAAAAGAAAATAAAAAGAAAATAGAAAGAATACTAAAGGAATTCGAATTGGACAGCTAGCACAAGTTGTCTAGGAAGTTTCCTTTTTTTTCAAATTTCCTTTCCTTAGGATTTTCCTTTTTGCATTATTTTCTAATCCCATATAAAAAGAAACTCTCCTAATAATTTAGGAGCACCCTAATTACCTTCTTTCTTTGTAGCACACCATGGGAGAAGAGAATAGAGACGCAGCTGAAGCCATGATGGCGATGTTCACCACACTCCAAACACAACTCGCATCCATAGGCGAGAGGTTGGAGCGCGTGGCGAGACCAGTAAGATTCCAGGCCATAAGGCACGTGAGAGCTGAGCCAGATCGTCCTGAGGGTCCTGAGTACCTTAGGACACGGCACGAACAGGAGGAACCCCAGCCAGATGGAGATGAGGACACGCAACCTCATAACTATCACCAAAGGCCGAGAGGACCTCCACGGCAACCAGAGGCAGAAGATGATGGCTTTGAGCCATATGGTCTTCACCAGAGACCAAGAATGCCTCCTAGACATCATGAGGATGGAGATGAACGCACCTACAACCGGGTAATTCATCCTGATGTTAAACTAACTCTTCCAAGTTTTGCAGGAAAAGTAGACCCCGAGGCTTACCTAGATTGGGAGAGGAGAATGGATCATATCTTTGATCACTACAACCAACCATGACCTAGGAGAGTCTCAATGGTAGTAGCACAACTCACGGACAATGCCCTCATCTGGTGGGATCGTGAGGTATCTGACAGAAGGAGGAAGAGAATGAGACCCATAGACTCATGGGTCGACATGAAAGACCTCATGCGACAAAGGTTTGTTCCACCTTACTTTCATAGAGATTTGCAACGTCGTTTTCGTACTCTTAAGCAGGGTACCAGATCAGTAGAGGAGTACTATGAAGAGTTCGAGAAGCTAAGGAACAGATTGGAGCTCAATGATGATGAAGAAGCATTGATGGCACAATTCTTGGATGGACTCCAAGAAAAGATCAGTCGCAAGGTGGAAAGGCAAATCTACAATGACTTCAAAGACTTGTTCCACCTATCTGTGCAAGCTGAGCAGCACATCAAACGTAAGAGCCAAGACCTCTGCAGCAAGCCTAAGACACCTTGGTTACCAAGCAAGATGCCCAAGACCGTAGACAAAGGCAAGAGCATAGAGATCGAGTCAAGGTTCAAGAGCAAGCCTCCTGAACCCACCCGTGACCAGAGAGAGCCTGGTAACTCTTCTAACCCTCAAAGATCACGTGACATAACTTGTTTCAAGTGCAGGGGACGTGGACACATCTCAAGGGAGTGCCCAAACAACCGAGTCATGCTGATTACGGAGGCAGGAGAATATGAGTCCCAAGATGAAGAGGACTATGAACCAGAAGGAGAGTATGGTGACATTGAGTACCCTGATGTGGGGGAAGTGCTGGTCACTAGACGTATCCTCAGTGCAATGGTGGATCCTTCAGAGACCATCCAAAGGGAGAACATCTTCCACAGCCGTTGCACCATCAAGGGCAAGGTATGTAACCTCATCATAGATGGTGGTTCTTGCACTAACGTTGCTAGTGCATATATGGTTGATAAGCTAGGTCTAGAGAAGACAAGGCATCCTCGACCATATAGACTGAGATGGCTCGATGACAAAGTGGAGCTCAAGATCCATGAGCAAGTCACCGTGCCATTCAGTGTGGCCAAGTACCAAGACCAAGTCGTGTGCGACGTGGTGCCCATTCAAGCTGGCCATCTTCTGCTAGGAAGGCCATGGCAGTTTGACAAAGAGACCAGGCATGATGGCCCAACCAATCTCTACACTTTTTTGCATGACAAAAGAATGGTCAGCTTGGCTCCTCTTACACCTGCCCAGGTACACGAGCTACAACTCCAAATGAGTAAGGAAAAGAAACTTATCAAGTCTAATTTTCTTATTCAACCAAGCCATGTCCGGAGAGCTTTAGCCTCGAAGGATTTAATGTTACTAATGGTCTTCAAAGAAGTTTTGAGTGTAGAACAGAGACAGGTAGAGCTACCTCCTGAAGTAGCAACTCTCCTCAACAAGTTCCAGGATGTATTTCCAGAGGAGATACCAGCAGGCTTGCCTCCTTTACGTGGCATAGAACACCAGATTGATCTAGTGCCCGGAGCAGCCCTGCCCAACTGGCCAGCCTACCGAATGAGTCCAGAGGAGTCCAAGGAGCTTGAGAAGCAAGTCAAGGAGCTCCTGGAGAAAGGCTATGTGCGAGAGAGCCTCAGTCCATGTGCCGTACCAGTGCTACTAGTGCCCAAGAAGGATGGGACTTGGCGCATGTGCGTGGACTGCCAAGCAATCAACAACATCACAGTCAAGTACCGACATCCAATACCACGGTTGGATGACATGCTAGATGAGCTGAGTGGAGCCACGGTCTTCTCTAAGATAGACCTCAAGAGTGGATACCACCAGGTCAGAATGAAAGAAGGTGATGACTGGAAGACTGCTTTCAAGACAAAGCAAGGGCTCTACGAGTGGACAGTCATGCCATTCGGCTTGACTAATGCCCCAAGCACCTTCATGCCTTATGAACCAAGTTCTTAGGGCGTACATCAGTAAGTTTGTAGTTGTTTACTTTGATGACATACTTGTTTATAGTAAGTGTCTAGACACCTCACACATCTTGAGATGGTCTTGACAAGAGCTTTATGCCAATCTCAAGAAGTGCACCTTGCTGATAACTTGTCTTTTTAGGTTTTGTTTTGAGTTCACAGGGCCTACAGGTTGATGAAGAGAAGATTCGAGCCATACAAGAATGGCCAACACCAGGAAACATCAGCCAAGTAAGGAGCTTCCACGGACTGGCCAGCTTCTAAAGGAGATTCGTGCCCAACTTCAGCAGTATTGCCTCACCACTGACGGCAGTAGTGAAGAAGAACATGGGATTCAGCTGGGAGAAGCTCAGGAGAAGGCATTCAAGGCCTTGAAGGACAGCCTTACACACGCACCAGTGTTAGTCCTTCCCGACTTCAACAAGACGTTTGAAGTGGAGTGTGATGCCTCTGGAATAGGCATAGGAGCAGTGCTAACCCAAGGAGGGAGACCAGTGGCATACTTCAGTGAGAAGCTAGGTGGTGCCTCACTGAACTACCCCACTTATGACAAGGAGCTTTATGCCCTTGTCCGAGCATTGGAGACTTGGCAGCATTACTTGCTGTCCAAGGAGTTTGTGATCCACACTGATCATGAGACTCTCAAACACCTCAGAGGGCAAACCAATCTCAAGAGGAGACATGCCAGGTGGATGGAGTTCATAGAGACCTTCCTGTACATCATCAAGTACAAGAAGGGCAAAGATAATGTGGTAGCCGATGCACTATCAAGGAGGTTTGCCTTGATATCAACCATGGAGCAAAGGTCCTAGGATTCGAGCACATCAAGGATCTATACAAGGATGATCCTGACCTTGCTGAGAGCTACAAGGAGTGTAGCACAGGGAGTCATGGCAAATCCTACATCCATGAGGATTCTTGTTCCGAGAAAGAAGGCTGTGCATACCACAAGGATCACTAAGGAAGCTTATCATCCGAGAAGCTCATGGAGGAGGACTCATGGGCCACTTTGGTGTCGACAAGACTCTAGCAGTGGTCAAGGAGCACTTCTACTGGCCACACATCAAGAGGACAGTAGAAGCACATTGTACAAGATGCATCACTTGCAAGAAGGCAAAGTACCGAGTGCAACCTCACGGGTTGTATCTCCCACTGCCCATACCAACACATCCATGGGTGGACATCTCGATGGATTTTGTTCTAGGTCTGCCCAAGATCAACCACAAAGATGCAATCTTTGTAGTGGTGAACAGATTCTCCAAGATGGCACATTTCATCCCATGTGCCAATGTCAATGATGCCATAAACAGCTGAGCTGTTCTTCAGGAGATAATGGCTTCATGGGTGCCAGGACCATATCAGATAGGGACACCAAGTTCCTCAGCCATTTCTGGAGGACCCTTTGGAGAAAGCTAGGCAGCTCTCTTCTCAACCACTTGCCATCCTCAAACGATGGCCAAACTGAAGTTGTCAACAGGACCTATCAACTCTTCTCAGAACACTAGGGAAGAACCTAAAGACTTGGGTGGAGTGCCCATTCATTAGTTACCTCAACAGTGCACTCAGCAAGAAGACACCATTTGAAGTGGTATACGGCAACCCTCTCACATTGGAGCAAACAACTGCCACCAGCTGAGATGACCAACCTCAACGGAGCACCCAAGGCAGAGTTCATAAGGAGGTTACACCAGAAGGTAGCAGAAAACTTGGAGAAGAGGACGGGACAGTACGTGACTCATGCCAACAAGGGAAGAAAGGAGGTGATCTTTCAACCAGGCGATTGGGTGTGGCTACACCTACGGCAGGAGAGGTTCCAAAACCTAAGGAGTTCCAAGCTAGCACCAGAGGAGATGGACCATTCAGAGTGCTCGAGAGGATCAACAACAATGCCTACCAGATCGAGCTCCCAGGTGAGTTTAATGTGTCCAATACGTTCAATGTTACTGACTTAGCCCCTTTCCATGCAGATGAACCAGTTTTGAGGACAAACCTACTGAAGAGGGAGGGAATGATGAGGACATCAGGTCGTACATCCAGCCAGGAGACCAGACTGGCCGACCAGGAAGCTTGCCCGAGACAGCCGGACCATCTGGCACGCCTGCCGGCCCAAGCAGTACCGCCGGACCCTCGACCTAGGAGGTCCATCAGGCCCAAGCTTCGGCACACTTGGTGGGGACGTGATGACACCGGGTCCCCTGATGAGCCACTCGGGATCAACTGGCGGTCCTGAAGTCATTGCCAGTACCCTCAATCCGTACAGCCATCCAGCAGTACAACTTCACTTCACAGAATCGGACCAAATGAGCTACCATCAGGACATGCACTGAAGTCTCTACACCAGTAGTCCCACCAGGAGCAATGACAAGGAGCAGATCAAGAGCACTCTTCCACAAGTTCAGCTTATGGGTCGACAAGCTCCTAGAGGAATATCGACTAAGGACAACGGGCCAGAAGTGCAAAGAAGAGTCCAAGGCTTCTCAACAATGCAAGGGACTTCAGAGACTTGGGGTTTAGTGGCAAGAGAGGTCAGGGCCCAAAGATTCCTAACCCTACTCCAAGTCGAAGACTAGGAGCAAGCCGCGTGCATGCCACAAGGACGGCCACCTTCCATTTCTTGGCCATGAGGTAAGTTAAGGTAAGTTTCATTTCGAATATATGCCTCTTTCTGTTTTTCAGGGTAGGATCTAGTTGCTTTACATTTTGAGTCAAACATTTTAGGAATAGGTCCTTTTTTTTAGGTTTACACTTTTGTATCTTTTCCTTTGTGCACTTTTGTAAACTTTCCTTTTATTTGTTGAGTGGACCTAGAAGGTCAAGCTGTCATATTAATAAGGCTCCTTCCAGCATTGTAGTTAAACCTTTTTTTGATTAATAAAAGTAGAACTTTCCCTGTTTTCTCTCAGAATCTTGTCGCTTAGAACCTAGTTGAGACCAGCCCTCCTAGCTCTAAGTTTGTGATTTATCACGAGGTTCATCACCCCTCGTGTGGTTCACTTCACCCTTCCATCGTTTACCAACCAGAAAACCCCTATCCAGAAGCCTAAGGTTGAGTTTCTCACCTAATCTTCTACAAACAGCCCACGCGCATACATCCTTGAATCAAGGCTTGTATCAGGTGTTCTACATGATCATCTAAGGTTCGCTAAAAACTAGAATGTCATCAAAGTATACTACCACAAAAAGACCTATGAATTCCCTAAGGGAATGGTTCATCAATCTCATGAAGGTAGTAGGTGAATTTGTCAAGCCAAAAGGCATTACTAACCCCTCATATAAACCTTGTTTAATTTTAAATGCAGTTTTCCACTCATCACATTCTTTCATCCTAATTTGGTGATAACCACTCTTAACATCTACCTTAGAGAAGATGTTAGTTGCAATTCTTCTAACATATCATCTAATATAGGCATAGGATGGCGATACTTTACAGTGATATTGTTGATGGCTTTGCAATCAACACACATTCTGCAGATTCCATCCTTCTTTGGGACAAGCAAAACAGGTACAACACACAGGCTCATACTTTTTCACGGATATGTCCTTTCTCCATGAGTTCAATGACTTGCTGTTGAAACTCTTTGGTCTCCAGGCGGTTGGTTCTGTAGGCTAGCTTGTTGGAAAGAGATGATCCTGGTAGAAAGTCAATTTGGTGCTCAATTCCTCGGATTGGTGGTAAGCCTTGCGGTTGCTCCTCCGGAAACACATCTTTAAATTCCTGCAAAAGAAGTTGAATTTTGCTAGGAATGTCTTGCATAGATTGATTAGTATGAAAGAATTCTTTAAGCACAAAGAGTAGGTGTATTAAGTTACTCCCTGGGTTGGACTTAATCATAAGATTAGTCGGTTGTTTGGCTGGTGGCTTGGTTTGCAGTTTGGCGGTGCCGTCGGCATGGGGTTTGCTTTTGTATTCGGATTGGGTTTTGTTTTTCTTTAAAGCTATCTGATCTAAATGAACCCCTTGTAGGGATAAAGGTACTAAAATATGTGTTCTTTCCCTTAAACTCAAATGAGTACCTATTAGTGAACCCATCATGAATAACCCTTCTATCCGATTGCCAAGGTCTACCTAACAAGAGATGACCAGCATCCATGGGTAAAACATTACATAAAACCTCATCTTCATATTTGCCTATGTACAAAGGAACTAGGACCTGGTTCCCTACTTCTAGCTCACCCTCATCATTAAGCCATTGCAACTTATAGGGTTTAGACCTCTTAATAATCCCAAGTCCTAACTTCTCTACCATAATCTCACTAGCTACATTGGTACAGCTACCTCCATCTATCACTAAGCTACATACCTTACTCTTAACTAGACAACGAGTGCGGAATAGGTTCTCTCTTTGCTCATTCTTTTCTGGCCTAGTTTGTAAGTTTAGAGTTCTCCTAGTGACTAAGATTTGTCCAGCATGGGGCATGTCTACATTTTCTTCCAAGGACTCAGCATCCGAATGGTCATCTTCTGATTCTACCTCACCATTAGCGCTAATAACTAGGGTTCTCTTATTGGTACATTCCCTAGAGTAGTGACCAAAGCCCTTACACTTAAAACACTGAATTTCCCTAGTTTTGGTGCTAGAACCCATATTTCGAGTCTTCTACCTTAGTTTTAGCGAAAGGCTTGTAATCTCTGCTAGACGTATCCTCCTTAGATTGGCTAAACCTAGTAGAACTAAATCTGGGTTTCGGGTTTTTCCTCTTAAGTTGTTTTTCGAACAAGCTAGCCTTATGGAGAAGTTCTTCTATTTCGACAGAATGGTAAACCTCTAACCTATATATGATTTCCCTATTAAGGCCACCCATAAACCTAGCCATAGTGGCTTCACTATACTCTTGAACATGAGCCCTAAGCAATAAGGTTTCCATCTCCTTAAAGTACTCCTCTACGGTTCTAGAGTCTTGAGATAGGTTCCTAAGCTTAAAGTGAAGTCCCCTATGGTAGTGGCTTGGTATAAACCTTTTCCTCATGATTAATTTCATTTTGTTCCACAAATATATAGAAAAATCCCCAGCCCTTCTCCTAGAAGTAACTAATTGATCCCACCAACTTAAGGCATAATCTTTAAAATCGGTTGGTGCTACCCTAACCTTACTATCCTGAGTGTATTCCCTACAATCAAAGACTATTTCTATCTTCTTTTACCACTCTAGATACTCCTCAGGGTCGTTTGTTCCATTGAAAGAGGGAATCTTGATTTTAAGGCCAGCCAATGGGTCGCAAGGACTGGGTTGGTTATTCCTATGCGGTTGGTCATCTCTTGGCCGCCTTCTCCTAGGGTGTTGTGACCTAGATGAGTGACTGTAGTATTTCTCAGTATCAGAAGGTGGCTGGTGTATCCTAATTCGGTCATTGATGGATCTTTCTATTTCAGCTCTCATGGTTGCCATACTTTCATCCATCATGGCTTTAAAGCAATCAAGGAGTTGTTTGTTGGAGTGTGAGGATTCTTCTCCATTATCGCTGGTTTCTACCATGGTACCTGCCAAATTCAGACAACTAAACGATTAAAAGGTTCAAAGTAAAACACAAAAACTGACACAACAATTCGCTGAAACAAAGACACAAGAACAAAGATAAACCCTAGCAAAGCATGTTCTAGACCCTTTGAACTCTGTTTTTGAAATGGGCGAATCTAACAATTTTAGATTCGTTTTAAAACGTTTTTAATTGGTATTCCCGGTTCTATTAAGTATTAAAACAAGTTTCATTCAGCTTTTAATCTCTAAAATATTCAAACAAAAGGTGATAAGCTCGGATTAACAAAAACAATTTTTAGAACCTCAATGGTGTCGATTGGGTGTTTCATAAGTTTTGTCCTTTATAAATCTGTTCTAAACTATTTTAAAGTTAATTTACAGGTTTTTCAAAGATATAAGATCAAGTTTAAACAAGAAACAAACCCAGCAACATTTTAAAACAAATCGCAAAACGAATAGGGAAACAAAGAATAGGGAAAAAGAGTACAATCCAAGGCACCTCTCTTGGTGAGGTTTAGGTGGCTTGAACCACAACCAATGTGGTTGAATTAGCACACACTAAACTGGCCTGAATGGTATTGAAAAGGTGCTGTAGTGTTGTCTTAAGTTCAGCTTGCTTGGATCGGGTAATGGGGCCATTGAAGATTAGTAGGTTTTCATTTCCAATATCCGCGGGTTCTAGCTGCTCCTTAGCATTTTTAATGGCTTCTTCCTCCTCTGGTTCAAGCTGCTTCTTAGGTTGTGATTCCTTGCGGGCCATGCTCACATCAAACTGGCCGATCAACTTGACATGTCCGCACTAAATCGTGCGTAACTTTTGATTTAGAGCGCAGAATGACACGAATCCAATGCCCACCTTAACCTTGCTCAATTTTCTATATTTTGACAAAATTTAAGGCAGGACTAGAGATGAAAAAGCCTCCAAGTAATTAAACTATCCCAAACTACGTGATGCCATGCTTTATGCTTCATTTATAAGCCTTTATTTAATGAGCACCAATAATCAGTTTAGAACTATAACTCCAACTGGCCGATAACCTTGACATGTCCAAAATAAATCGTCTGTAACTTTTGATTTAGAGCTCAAAATGACACGAATCCAATGCCCACGTTAAGCTAGCTCAATTTTCTATATTGTATGAAAATTTGAGAGAGAAATAGATACGAAAACGCATCCAAGTAATCCCATCTATCTAAAACTGTGTGATGCCATGCATTTTGCTTCATTTATAACCCTTTACTTAATGACATCCAATGATCAGTTTAAATTGATCACTTTAAATGGCCGATCAACTTGACATGCGCGCACTAAATTGTCTGTAACTTTTGAATTACAGCTTAAAATGACATGAATCCAATGCCCACGTTAATCTAGCTCAATTTTTTATATTGTGACAAAATTTGAGAAAGAATTAGATACGAAAAAGTGTCCAAGTAATCCCATATATCCAAAACTGCGTGTACTAATGCTTTATTCTTCATTTATAAGCGTTTACTTAATGAGCACCAATGATCAGTTTATAATGATCACTTTAACTGCCCGATCAATTTGACATGTCCGCACTAAATCGTCCATTACTTTTGATTTAGAGCTCAGAATTACAGGAATCCAATGCCCACTTTAAGCTAACTCAATTTTCTATATTGTGACAAAACTTGAGACAGAAATAAATACGACAAAGCATCCAAGCAATCCAGTCCATCCCAATCTGCATGATGCCTTGCTATGTTCTTCAGTTATAAGCTTTTACTCAATGAGCACCAACAATCAGTTTAGAATGATCATTTTAACTGGCCGATCAACTTTACATGTCTGCACTAAATCGTCTATGAATTTTAATTTATAGCTCAGAATGACACGAATTCAATGTCCACGTTAAGCTAGTTCAATTTTCTATATTGAGACAAAATCTGAGACAGAAATAGATACAACAAAGCCTCCAAATAATTCAATCTATCCCAAACTGTGAGATGCCATGCATTAAGGTTCATTTATAAGCATTTACTTAATGAGCACTAATGATCAGTTTAGAATGATCATTTTACCTGGCCGATCAACTAGACATTCCAGCACTAAATCGTCCGTAACTTTTGATTTCTAGCTCAGAATGACCCGAATAAAATGCCCACGTTAAGCTTGCTCAATTTTCTATATTGAGGCAAAATTTGAGACAGAAATAGACACAATAAAGCATCCAAGTAATCCAATCTATCCCAAACTGTGTGATGTCATACATTATGCTTTAGTTATATGCTCTTACTCAATGCACACCAATGATCGGTTTAGAATAATTATTTTAACTAGTCGATCAACTTCACATATCAGCAATAAGTCGTCTATGACTTTTGATTTATAGCTCAGATTGACACGA
>CM032165.1:5764099-5802321 GCA_018901935.1 Pugionium cornutum | reverse complement strand
TGATAGTGTCCTGTTGACAACTTCAGTTTGGCCATCGGTTTGAGGATGGCAGGTGGTAGAGAAGAGTAGCTTCGTGCCTAGCTTTCTCCAAAGAGTCCTCCAGAAATGGCTGAGGAACTTGGTGTCCCTGTCTGATACGATGGTCCTTGGCACTCCATGAAGCCGTACTATCTCCCTGAAGAACAGCTCAGCTGTTTGTGTGGCATCATTGACATTGGCACATGGAATGAAGTGTGCCATCTTGGAGAATCTGTCCACCACTACAAAGATTGCATCCTTGTGGTTGATCTTGGGCAGGCCTAGAACGAAGTCCATTGAGATGTCCACCCATGGATGTGTGGGTATGGGCAGTGGGAGATACAACCCGTGAGGTTGCACTCGGGACTTTGCCTTCTTGCAAGTGATGCATCTTGCACAATGAGCTTCTACTGTCCTCTTGATGTGTGGCCAGTAGAAGTGCTCCTTGACCACTACTAGAGTCTTGTCGACACCAAAGTGGCCCATGAGTCCTCCTCCATGAGCTTCTCGGATGATAAGCTCCCTCAATGATCCTTGTGGTATGCACAGCCTTCTCTCTTGGAAGAAGAATCCCTCATGGATGTAAAACTTGCCATGACTCCCTGTGCCACACTCCTTGTAGCTCTCAGCAAAGTCAGGATCATCCTTGTATAGGTCCTTGATGTGCTCGAATCCTAGGACCTTTGCCTCCATGGTTGATATCAAGGCAAACCTCCTTGATAATGCATCGGCTACCACATTTTCTTTGCCCTTCTTGTACTTGATGACGTACAGGAAGGTTTCTATGAATTCCATCCACCTGGCATGTCTCCTCTTGAGATTGGTTTGCCCTCTGAGGTGTTTAAGAGTCTCATGATCAGTGTGGATCACAAACTCCTTGGACAGCAAGTAATGCTGCCAAGTCTCCAATGCTCGGACAAGGGCATAAAGCTCCTTGTCATAAGTGGGGTAGTTCAGTGAGGCACCACCTAGCTTCTCACTGAAGTATGCCACTGGTCTCCCTCCTTGGGTTAGTACTGTTCCTATGCCTATTCCAGAGGCATCACACTCCACTTCAAACGTCTTGTTGAAGTGGGGCAGGACTAGCACTGGTGCATGTGTAAGGCTGTCCTTCAAGGCCTGGAATGTCTTCTCCTGAACTTCTCCCCAGCTGAATCCCATGTTCTTCTTCACTACTGCCGTCAATGGTTAGGCAATACTGCTGAAGGTTGGCACGAATCTCCTATAGAAGCTGGCCAGTCCGTGGAAGCTCCTTACTTGGCTGATGTTGCCTGGTGTTGGCCATTCTTGTATGGCTCAAATATTCTCTTCATCAACCTGTAGGCCCTGTGAACTTACAACAAAACCTAAAAAAACAAGTTTATCAGTACAAAAGATGCACTTCTTGAGATTGACATAAAGCTCTTCTTGTCGAAGGGTTTTAAGTATCATCTCAAGATGTGTAAGGTGTTCCCATAGGCACTTACTATAAACCAATATATCATCAAAGTAAACCACTACAAATTTACTGATGTACGCCCTAAGAACTTGGTTCATAAGGCGTATGAAGGTGCTTGGGCATTAGTCAAGCCGAATGGCATGACTGTCCACTCGTATAGCCCTTGCTTTGTCTTGAAAGCAGTCTTCCATTCATCACCTTTCTTCATCCTGACCTGGTGGTATCCACTCTTGAGGTCTATCTTGGAGAAGACCGTGGCTCCACTCAGCTCATCTAGCATGTCATCCAGCTATGGTATTGGATGCCGGTACTTGACTGTGATGTTGTTGATTGCTCGGCAGTCCACACACATTCGCCAAGTCCCATCCTTCTTGGGCACCAGTAGCACTGGTACGGCACATGGACTGAGGCTCTCTCGAACATAGCCTTTCTCCAGGAGCTCCTTGACTTGCTTATCAAGCTCCTTGGACTCCTCTGGGCTCATCCGGTAGGCTGGCCGGTTGGGCAGGGCTGCTCCAGGCACTAGGTCGATCTGGTGCTCTATGCCACGTAAAGGAGGCAAGCCTGCTGGTATCTCCTCTGGAAACACATCCTGGAACTTGTTGAGGAGAGTTGCTACTTCAGGAGGTAGCTCTACCTGTCCCTGTTCTATACTCAAAATTTCTTTGAAGACCATTAGTAACATTAAATCCTTCAAGGCTAAAGCTCTCCAGACATGGCTTGGTTGAATAAGAAAATTAGACTTGATAAGTTTCTTTTCCTTACTCATTTGGAGTTGTAGCTCGTGTACCTGGGCAGGTGTAAGAGGAGCCAAGCTGACCATTCTTTTGTCATGCAAAAAAGTGTAGAGATTGGTTGGGCCATCATGCCTGGTCTCTTTGTCAAACTGCCATGGCCTTCCTAGCAGAAGATGGCCAGCTTGAATGGGCACCACGTCGCACACGACTTGGTCTTGGTACTTGGCCACACTGAATGGCACGGTGACTTGCTCATGGATCTTGAGCTCCACTTTGTCATCGAGCCATCTCAGTCTATATGGTCGAGGATGCCTTGTCTTCTCTAGACCTAGCTTATCAACCATATATGCACTAGGAACATTAGTGCAAGAACCACCATCTATGATGAGGTTACATACCTTGCCCTTGATGGTGCAACGGCTGTGGAAGATGTTCTCCCTTTGGATGGTCTCTGAAGGATCCACCATTGCACTAAGGATGCGTCTAGTGACCAGCACTTCCCCCACATCAGGGTACTCAATGTCACCATATTCTTCTTCTGGTTCATAGTCCTCTTCATCTTGGGACTCATATTCTCCAGCCTCCGTAATCAGCATTACCCGGTTGTTTGGGCACTCCCTTGAGATGTTTCCACGACCCATACACTTGAAACAAGTGATGTCACGTGATCTTTGAGGGTTAGAAGACTTACTAGGCTATCTCTGGTCACGGGTGGGTTCAGGAGGCTTGCTCTTGAACCTTGACTCGATCTCTATGCTCTTGCCTTTGTCTACGGGCTTGGGGATATTGCTTGGTGCCCAAGGTGTCTTAGGCTTGCTGCGGATGTCTTGGCTCTTATGTTTGATGTGCTGCTCAGCCTGGACAGATAGGTGGAACAAGTCTTTGAACTCATTGTAGATTTGCCTTTCCACCTTGCGGCTGACTCTTTCTTGGAGTCCATCCAAGAATTGTGCCATCAATGCTTCATCATCATCATTGAGCTCCAGTCTGTTCCTTAGCTTCTCGAACTCTTCATAGTACTCCTCTACGGACCTGGTACCCTGCTTAAGAGTACGAAAACGACGTTGCAAGTCCCTATGAAAGTAAGGTGGAACAAACCTTTGTCGCATGACATCCTTCATGTCGACCCATGTGTCCATGGGCCTCATTCTTTTCCTCCTTCTGTCAGATACCTCACGATCCTACCAGATGAGGGCATTGTCCGTGACTTGTGCTACTTCCATTGAGACTCTCCTAGGCCCTGGTTGGTTGTAATGATCAAAGATATGATCCATTCTTCTCTCCCAATCTAGGTAAGCCTCGGGGTCTACTTTTCCTGCAAAACTTGGAGGAGTTAGCTTAACATCAGGATGAGTTACCCGGTTGTAGGCGTGTTCATCTCGATCCTCATGATGTCTAGGAGGTATCCTTGGTCTCTGGTGAAGACCATATGGCTCGAAGCCATCATCTTCTGCCTCTGGTTGCCGTGGAGGTCCTCTCAGCCTATGGTGATAGTTATGAGGTTGTGTGTCCTCATCTCCATCTGGCTGGGGCTCCTCCTGTTCGTGCCATGTCCTAAGGTGCTCAGGACCCTCAGGACAGTCTTGCTCAGCTCTCACGTGCCTTATGACCTGGAATCTCACAGGCCTCTCCACGCGCTCCAATCTCTCGCCTATTGATGCGAGTTGTGTTTGGAGGGCGGTGAACATGGCCATCATGGCTTCAGTTGCTTCTCTATTTTCTTCTGCCATTGCGTGCTACAAAGAAAGAAGATAAGTTATGCTACTCCTAAATTATTAGGAGGGTTTTCTTTTATAAGGATTTGAAAATATTGCAAAAAGGAAAAATCTGAGAAATGGAAATTTCGAAAATATGGAGATTTGAACAAAAAGGAAACTTTCTTGACAACTATTGCTAGCTGTCCAATTCGAATCCTTTTGTTATTTTTCCTATTTTCTTTTCTTTTATTTTTAATTTAACTTAAATTTAATGGAAATATGATTCTAACAAAAAGGAAAGTCGTATATAGCAATGCAAGAATGATTCTAGAACCTAGTGATGCACGTAGGATCTAGATGCACTCGGTATGAGTTTAGATGTTATTTTTTTTTCTTGAATGGAACTTAAACTAATGCAATAACAAGAAACAAAACAAGCTAAAGGATAGAAACAACCTGGTTTAGGAGCTTTAAGCTTTGATACCAAAATGATACAAGCCTCGATACAAGGCTTATATGCGCGTGGGTTGTTTGGAGAAGGTTAGGTGAGAAACTCGACCTTAGACTTCTTGGATAGGGGTTTTGGGGTTGGTACTCGATGGAGGGGTGAAGTGAACCACATGAGGGGTGATGAACCTCGTGATAAATCACAAACTTAGAGCTAGGAGGGCTGGTCTCAACTAGATTCTAACCGCACAAGATTCTTGAGAGAAAACTTGTTGGAAGAAAGTTCTACTTTATTAATATCAAAAAGGGTGTTGAACTACAATGCTGGAAGGAGCCTTATTAATATGCTCGACAGCTTGACCTTCTAGGGTCGACTCAAACAAAGAAAAGGAAAGTTTACAAAAGTGCACAAATGGAAAAGATACAAAAGTGTATAACCGAAAAAGGACCTATTCCTAAAATGTTCTTGACTCAAAAATGTAAAGAATCTAGATCCTACCCTGCAAAACAGAAAGAGGCATATATTCAAATTGAAACTTACCTTACTTACCTCACGGCCAAGAAATGGAAGGTGGCCGTCCTTGTGGCATGCACGCGCCTTGCTCCTAGTCTTCGACTTGGAGTAGGGTTAAGAATCTTTGAGCCCTGACCTCTCATGCCACTAAAGCCCAAGTCTCTGAAGTTCCTTGCACTGTTGAGAAGCCTTTGGACTCTTCTTTGTACTTCTGGCCCATTGTCCTTAGTCGATCTTCCTCTAGGAGCTTGTCCACCCATAAGCTGAACTTGTGGAAGAGTGCTCTTGATCTACTCCTTGTCATTGCTCCTGGTGGAACTACTGGTGTGGATACTTCCTCTAGATGCATGTTCTGAAGCTGGTAGCTTATCTGGTCCAAGTTTCCTTGTGTAGAAGTCTGATCTCCTGGCTGGACATACGACCTGATGTCCTCATCACACGCCCTCGAAACCATTTTTCGGCCATCTCAAACTTATTGGATCGACGATCCAAAACGTTTCAACCATCTAGACGAGGCCCACATATCGTTTGGATTCTTCTTAATCATGTCGAGCTCAAAAAGAAACATTAAAAAAATGGATGAAGAGGATATTTACGATTTCATGACATGTATTACCGGGTGAAATCATACCAGCCCTCATGCACCGGATCCCATCATAACTCCGTTGTTAAGCATGCTTGAGCGGGAGTAGTACTCGGATGGGTGAACTCCTGGGAAGTCCTCGTGTTGCACCCCTTTTGTTATTTAGTCGGTTTTTATTTGTCTATCGCAAAACATTGTATTTTTGAAATGCCATAAGTTTCACACCGCGATGAATTACACATCCGACAATACCATTTCGGAAAGCTCTCTCAAAGATCATTGACGTGCCAATTGGTTGAAGACCGATAGGAAATGTTTTCAACCCCAAATTTTGATGTTTAGATACTCTTTAAAACGTTTTTCCCGGGCTGAAGCAATCACGGCCTTGAAACCGTTTTATCGGCAATCTCAAACTCATCGCATCGACGATCCAAAATGGTTCAACCATCTAGACGAGGCCCACACAATGTGTGGATTCTTCTTTATCACGTCGAGCTCAAAAAGAAGCATTGAAAAAGCGGATGAAGAGGATATTTACCATTGCATGACATGTACTACCGGGTGTGATCATACTAGGACTTATGCACCGGATCCCATCAGAACTCTGCAGTTAAGCGTGCTTGGGCGAGAGTAGTACTGGGATTGGTGATCTCCTGGGAAGTTCTCGTGTTGCAAACCTTTTTTTATTCACTCGCTTTTTATTTGTGTATCGCAAAACATTGTATTTTCGAAAAGCCATAAGTTTCACACCGCGATGAACTACACAGCCGACAATTCCATTTCAAAAAGCTCACTCAAAGATCTTTGACACGCCAATAGGTCAAAGACCGATTGGAAATGTTTTCGACCCCAAATTTTGATGTTTAGATACTCTTTCGGATGTTTTTCTTGGGCTGAAGAAGTCACGACCTCGAAACCGTTTTATCGGCCATCTCTGACTCATTGCATCGACGATCCAAAACGTTTCAACCATCTAGACAAGGCCCCGAATTCGTGTGGATTCTTCTTTATCACGTCGAGCTCAAAAAGATGAATTGAAAAAGTGGATGAAGAGGATATTTATGATTGCATGACATGTAGTACCGGGTGCGATCATACCAGCACTAATGCGCCGGATCCCATCAGAACTCCGTAGTTAAGCGCGCTTGGGTGAGGGTAGTACTGGGATGGGTGACCTCCTGGGATGTCCTTGTGTTGCACCCCTTTTTTATTCCCTCGATTTTTATTTGTCTATCGCAAAACATTGTATTTTCGAAATTCCATAAGTTTCACACCGCGATGAATTACACAGCCAACAATTCCGTTTCGGAAAGCTCTCTCAAAGATCTTTGACTTGCCAATAGGTCAAATACTGGTTGGAAATGTTTTCGATCTCAAATTTTGATGTTTAGATATTGTTTTGGATGTTTTTCTCGGGCTTAAGGAATCATGCCTTCAAAACCGTTTTATCGGCCATCTTAAACTCATCGCATCGATGATCCAAAACGTTTCAGCCATCTAGACGAGGCCCACACAACGTGTGGATTCTTCTTTATCACATCGAGCTCAAAAAGAAGCATTGAAAAAGTGGATGAAGAGGATATTTACGAATGCATGACATATACTACCGGGTGCAATCATACCAGCACTGAGGCACCAGATCCCATCAGAACTCCGCAGTTAAGCGTGCTTGAACGAGAGTAGTAATGGGATGGGTGACCTCCTGGGAAGTACTCGTGTTGCACCCCTTTTTTTATTCACTCACTTTTTATTTGTCTATCGCAAAACATTGTATTTTCGAAATGGCATAAGTTGCACACCGTGATAAACTACACAGCCGACAATTCCATTTCGGAAAGCTTTCTCAAAGATCTTTGACTCCCCAATAGGTCGAAGACCGATTGGAAATGTTTTCGACCCCAAATTTTGATGTTTAGATACTCGTTCTGGCAGTTTTCTTGGGCTGAAGCAATCACGACCTCGAACCGTTTTATCGGCCATCTCAAACTCATCACATCGACGATCCAAAACGTTTCAACCATCTAGACAAGGCCCATAAATCCTAAGGATTCTTGTTTATCACATCGAGCTCAAAAAGAAACATTGAAAAAGTGGATGAAGAGGATATTTACGAATGCATGACATGTACTACCGGGTGCGATTATACCAGCACTAATGCACCGGATCCCATCGGAACTCCGCAGCTAAGCGTGCTTGGGTGAGAGTAGTACTGGGATGGGTGACCTTCTGGGAAGTTCTCGTGTTGCAACCATTTTTTTATTCACTCGCTTTTTATTTGTCTATCGCAAAACATTGTATTTTCGAAATGCCATAAGTTTCACACCGCGATGAATTACACATCCGACAATACCATTTCAGAAAGCGCTCTCAAAGATCTTTGAGGCGCCAATAGGCCAAAGACTAATTGGAAATGTTTTTATCCCCAAATTTTGATGTTTAGATACTCTTTCAAACATTTTTCTCAGGCTCAAGCAATGATGGCCTTGAAACCGTTTCATCAGCCATCTCAAACTCATCGCATCGACGATCCAAAATGTTTCAACCATCTAGACGAGGCCCACACATCGTGTGGATTCTTCTTTATCACGTTGAGCTCAAAAAGAAGCATTGAAAAAGCAGATGAAGAGGATATTTACCACTGCATGACATGTACTTCCGGGTGCGATCATACTTGGACTAATGCACCGGAGCCTATAAGAACTCCGCAGATAAGCGTGATTGGGCGAGAGGAGTACTGGGATTGGTGACCTCCTGGGAAGTCCTCGTCTGGCACCCCTTTTTTTATTCAATCGCTTTTTATTTGTCTATCGCAAAACATTGTATTTTCGAAATGCCATAAGTTTCACACAGCGATTAACTACACAGTCGACAATTCCATTTTGGAAAGCTCTCTCAAACATCTTTGACTCGCCAATAGTTCAAAGACCGATTAGAAATGTTTTCAACCGTAAATTTTGATGTTTAGATACTCTTTCGGACGTTTTTCTTGGGGTAAAGCAATCACGGCCTCGAAACTGTTTTATCGGCCATCTCAAACTCATCGCATCGATGATCCAAAACGTTTCAACCATCTAGACGTAGCCCAGACATCGTGTGGATTCTTCTTTATCACGTCGAGCTCAAAAAGAATCATAGAAAAAGTGGATGAAGAGGATATTTACGATTGCATGACATGTAGTAACGGGTGCGATCATACCCGTACTAATGCACCGGATCACATTAGAACTCCACAGTTAAGCGTGCTTGGGTGAGACAAGTACTGGGATGGGTGATGATGAGGACATCAGGTCGTGCATCCAGCCAGGAGACCAGACTGGCCGACCAGGAAGCTTGCCCGAGACAGCCGGGCCATCTGGCACGCCTACCGGCCCAAGCAGTACCGCCGGACCCTCGAATACAAGGACCAGAGCAACCAGAATTGCCGGCGGGGAGGCCCAAGCTTCCAGCACACTTGGTGGTGACGTGGATGACACCGCCGGTCTCTCTGGTGATGCCGCCAACTCCGGGATCAACTTGGCCGGTCCTGAAGGCATTCTTGCCAGTACCGCGCACAATCCAGCCGGTACAGCCGATCCAGCCGAGTACACGTGCATTTCCACTTCTACACAAGAAGACTCGGACCAAATGAGCTACCAGCTCCAGGACATGCACCTAGAGGAAGTCTCTACACCAGTGGTACCTCAAGGAGCAATGACAAGAAGCAGATCAAGGGCACTCTTCCACAATTTCAGCCTATGGGTTGACAAGCTCCTAAAGGAAGATCGACTAAGGACAATGGGCCAGAAGTGCAAAGTAGAGTCCAATGGATTCTCAACAACACAAGGGACATGAGAGACTTGGGCTTTAGTGGCAAGCGAGGTCAGGGCCCAAAGATTCTTAACCCTACTCCAAGTCGAAGACTAGGAGCAAGCCGCGTGCATGCCACAAGGACGGCCACCTTCCATTTCTTGGCCATGAGGTAAGTTAAGGTAAGTTTCAATTTGAATATATGCCACTTTCTGTTTTGCAGGGTAGGATCTAGATGCCTTACATTTTTGAGTCAAGAACATTTTAGGAATAGGTCCTTTTTTCGGTTATACACTTTTGTATCTTTTCCATTTGTGCACTTTTGTAAACTTTCCTTTTCTTTATTTGAGTCGACCCTAGAAGGTCAAGTTGTTGAGCATATTAATAAGGCTCCTTCCAGCATTGTAGTTCGATAACCTTTTTGATATTAATAAAGATAGAACTTTTTCCCCCAACAAGTTTCCTCTCAAGAATCTTGTGCGCTTAGAATCTAGTTGAGACCAGTCTCTAAGTTTGTGATTTATCACGAGGTTCATCACCCCTCGTGTGGTTCACTTCACCTTTCCATCGAATACCAACCCAAAAATCTCTATCCAAGAAGTCTAAGGTCGAGTTTCTCACCTAAACTTCTCCAAACAGCCCACACGCATACATCCTTGAATCAAGGCTTGTATCAGTTCCGAAATGGTATTGTCGGATGTGTAGTTCATCGCGGTGTGAAACTTTTGGCATTTGGAAAATACAATGTTTTGCGATAGACAAATACAAAACGAGTGAATGAAAAAGGGGTGCAACACGAGAATTTCCCAGGAGGTCAGCCATCCCAACACTACTCTTGCCCAAGTACGCTTAACTATGGAATTCTGATTGGATCCGGTGCATTAGTGCTAGTATGATCGCACGCGGTAGTACATGTCATGCAATCGTAAATATCCTCTTCATCCACTTTTTCAATATGTCATTTTGAGTTCAACATGATAAAGAAGAATCCACACAATGTCTGGGCCTCGTCTAAATGGTTGAAAAGTTTTGGGTCTTCGATGCGATGAGTTTGAGATGGCCGATAAAATGGTTTCGAGGTCGTGATTGCTTCAGCCCAAGAAAAACGTCCAAAAGAGTATCTAAACATCAAAATTTGGGGTCAAAAACACTTCCAATAGGTCTTTGTCCTATTAGCGCGTCAAAGATCTTTGAGAGAGCTTTCTGAAATGTTATTGCCGGGTGTGTAGTTCATCGCGGTGTCAAACTTATGGTATTTCGAAAATACAATGTTTTACGATAGAAAAATAAAAAGCGAGTGTATAAAAAAAGGGGTGCAACACGAGGACTTCCTAGGAGGTCACCCATCCCAGTACTACTCTCACCTAAGCACGCTTAACTGCAGAGTTCTGATGTGATCCGGTGCATTAGTGATGGGATGATCGCACCCAGTAGTACATGTCATCCAATCACAAATATCCTCGTCATCCACTTTTTCAATGCTTATTTTTGAACTCGACATCATAAAAAAGAATCCACACGATGTATGGGCCATGTCTAGATGGTTGAAAGGTTTTGAATCATCGATGCGATGAGTTTGAGATGGCCGATAAAACGGTTTCACGGTCGTGATTGCTTCAACCCAAGAAAAACATCCGAAAGAGTATCTAAACATCAAAATTTGGGGTCAAAAACATTTCCAATCGGTCTTTGACCTTTTGGCACGTCAAAGATCTTTGAGAGAGCTTTCCGAAATGGTATTGTCTGTTGTGTAGTTCATCGCGGAGTGAAACATATGGCATTTCGAAAATACAATGTTTTACGATAGACAAATAAAAAGCGAGTGAATAAAAAAAAGGGTGCAACACGAGGACTTCCCACGAGGTCATCCATCCCCGTACTACTCTCGCCCAAGTACGCTTAACTGCGGAATTCTGATGGGATCCGGCAATAGTGCTGGTATGATCGCACCCGGTAGTACATGTCATTCAATTGTAAATATCCTCTTAATCCACTTTTTAAATGCTTCGTTTTGAGCTCCACATCATAAAGAAGAATCCACACGATGTCTGGGGCTTGTCTAGATTGTTGAAACGTTTTGAATCGTCGCTGCGATGAGTTTGATATGGCCGATAAAACGGTTTCAAGATCCTGATTGCTTTAGCCCGAGAAAAACGTCCGAAAGAGTATCTAAACATCAAAATTTGGGTTCAAAAACATTTCCAATATGCCTTCGACAAAATAGCGCGTCAAAGATCTTTGAGAGAGCGTTTCTGATGAGGACATCAGGTCGTACATCCAGCCAGGAGACCAGACTGGCCGACCAAGAAGCTTGCCTGAGACAGCCGGACCATCTGGCACGCCTGCCGGCCCAAGCAGTACCGCCGGACCCTCGACCACAAGGACCAGAGCAACCAGCATTTCCGGCGGAGAGGCCCAAGCTTCCAGCACACTTGGTGGCGACGTGGATGACACCGCCGGTCCCTCTGGTGATGCCGCCAACTCCGGGATCAACTTGGCCGGTCCTGAAGGCATTCTTGCCAGTACCGCGCACAATCCAGCCGGTACAGCCGATCCAGCCGAGTACACGTGCATTTCCACTTCTACACAAGAAGACTCGGACCAAATGAGCTACCAGCTCCAGGACATGCACCTAGAGGAAGTCTCTACACCAGTGGTACCTCAAGGAGCAATGACAAGAAGCAGATCAAGGGCACTCTTCCACAAATTCAGCTTATGGGTCGACAAGCTCCTAGAGGAAGATTGACTAAGGACAATGGGCCAAAAGTGCAAGGAAGAGTCCAATGGCTTCTCAACAACACAAGGGACATCAGAGACTTGGGCTTTAGTGGCAAGAGAGGTCAGGGCCCAAAGATTCTTAACCCTACTCCAAGTCAAAGACTAGGAACAAGGCGCGTGCATGCCACAAGGACGGCCACCTTCCATTTCTTGGCCATGCTTTAGCCTTGAAGGATTTAATGTTACTAATAGTTTTCAAAGAAGTGTTGAATGTAGAAAAAGAACTGGTAGAGCTACCTCCTGAAGTAGCAACTCTCCTCAACAAGTTCCAGGATGTATTTCCAGAGGAGATACCAGAAGGCTTGCCTCCTTTGCGTGGCATAGAACACCAGATTGATCTAGTGCCCGGAGCAGCCCTGCCCAACTGGCCAGCCTACCGAATGAGTCCAGAGGAGTCCAAGGAGCTTGAGAAGCAAGTCAAGGAGCTCCTGGAGAAAGGCTATGTGCGAGAGAGCCTCAGTCCATGTGCCGTACCAGTGCTACTAGTGCCCAAGAAAGATGGGACTTGGCGCATGTGCGTGGACTGCCAAGCAATCAACAACATCACAGTCAAGTACCGACATCCAATACCACGGTTGGATGACATGCTAGATGAGCTGAGTGGAGCCACGGTCTTCTCTAAGATAGACCTCAAGAGTGGATACCACCAGGTCAGAATGAAAGAAGGTGATGACTGGAAGACTGCTTTCAAGACAAAGCAAGGGCTCTACGAGTGGACAGTCATGCCATTTGGCTTGACTAATGCCCCAAGCACCTTCATGCGCCTTATGAACCAAGTTCTTAGGGCGTACATCAGTAAGTTTGTAGTGGTTTACGTTGATGACATACTAGTTTATAGTAAGTGCCTACGGGAACACCTCACACATCTTGAGATGGTACTTAAAACCCTTCGACAAGAAGAGCTTTATGCCAATCTCAAGAAGTGCATCTTTTGTACTGATAAACTTGTCTTTTTAGGTTTTGTTGTAAGTTCACAGGGCCTACAGGTTGATGAAGAGAAGATTCGAGCCATACAAGAATGGCCAACACCTGGCAACATCAGCCAAGTAAGGAGCTTCCACGGACTGGCCAGCTTCTATAGGAGATTCGTGCCCAACTTCAGCAGTATTGCCTCACCATTGACGGCAGTAGTGAAGAAGAACGTGGGATTCAGCTGGGGAGAAGCTCAGGAGAAGGTATTCCAGGCCTTGAAGGACAGCCTTACACATGCACCAGTGCTAGTCCTTCCCAACTTCAACTAGACGTTTGAAGTGGAGTGTGATGCCTCTGGAATAGGCATAGGAGCAGTGCTAACCCAAGGAGGGAGACCAGTGGCATACTTCAGTGAGAAGCTAGGTGGTGCCTCACTGAACTACCCCACTTATGACAAGGAGCTTTATGCCCTTGTCCGAGCATTGGAGACTTGGCAGCATTACTTGCTGTCCAAGGAGTTTGTGATCCACACTGATCATGAGACTCTCAAACACCTCAGAGGGCAAACCAATCTCAAGAGGAGACATGCCAGGTGGATGGAGTTCATAGAGACCTTCCCATACGTCATCAAGTACAAGAAGGGCAAAGATAATGTGGTAGCCGATGCACTATCAAGGAGGTTTGCCTTGATATCCACCATGGAGGCAAAGGTCCTAGGGTTTGAGCACATCAAGGACCTATACAAGGATGATCCTGACTTTGCTAAGAGCTACAAGGAGTGTGGCACAGGGAGTCATGGCAAGTTCTACATCCATGAGGGATTCTTGTTCCGAGAAAGAAGGCTGTGCATACTACAAGGATCATTAAGGGAGGTTATCATCCGAGAAGCTCATGGAGGAGGACTCATGGGCCACTTTGGTGTCGACAAGACTCTAGCAGTGGTCAAGGAGCACTTCTACTAGCCACACATCAAGAGGACAGTAGAAGCTCATTGTGCAAGATACATCACTTGCAAGAAGGCAAAGTCCCGAGTGCAACCTCATGGGTTGTATCTCCCACTGCCCATACCTACACATCCTTGGGTGGACATCTCAGTGGACTTTGTTCTAGGTCTGCCCAAGATCAACCACAAAGATGCAATCTTTGTAGTGGTGGACAGATTCTCCAAGATGGCACACTTCATTCCATGTGCCAATGTCAATGATGCCACACAAACAGCTGAGCTGTTCTTCAGGGAGATAGTACGGCTTCATGGAGTGCCAAGGACCATCGTATCAGACAGGGACACCAAGTTCCTCAGCCATTTCTGGAGGACTCTTTGGAGAAAGCTAGGCACGAAGCTACTCTTCTCTACCACCTGCCATCCTCAAACCGATGGCCAAACTGAAGTTGTCAACAGGACACTATCAACTCTTCTCAGGACTACACTAGGGAAGAACCTAAAGACTTGGGTGGAGTGCCTGCCATTCATAGAGTTTGCTTACAACCAAGCCGTGCACTCAGCAACCAAGAAGACACCATTTGAAGTAGTATACGGCTTCAACCCTCTCACCCCATTGGAGCAAATGCCACTACCACCAGCTGAGATGACCAACCTCAATGGAGCATCCAAGGCAGAGTTCATAAGGAGTTACACCAGAAGGTAGCAGAAAACTTGGAGAAGAGACCGGACAGTACGTGACTCATGCCAACAAGGGAAGAAAAGAGGTGATCTTTCAACCAGGCGATTGGGTGTGGCTACACCTACGGCAGGAGAGGTTCCCACACCTAAGGAGTTCCAAGCTAGCACCAAGACGAGATGGACCATTCAGAGCGCTTGAGAGGATCAACAACAACGCCTACCGGATCGAGCTCCCAGGTAAGTTTAATGTGTCCAATACGTTCAATGTTACTGACTTAGCCCCTTTCCATGCAGATGAACCAGTTTTGAGGACAAAACCTACTGAAGAGGGAGGGGATGATGAGGACATCAGGTCGTGCATCCAGGAAGGAGACCAGACTGGCCGACCAGGAAGCTTGCCCGAGACAGCCGGACCATCTGGCATGCCTGCCGGCCCAAGCAGTACCGCCGAACCCTCGACCACAAGGACCAGAGCAACCAGCATTGCCGGTGGAGAGGCCCAAGCTTCCGGCACACTTGGTGGCGACGTGGATGACACCGCCGGTCCCTCTGGTGATGCCGCCAACTCGGGAATCAACTTGGCCGGTCCTGAAGGCATTCCGGCCAGTACCTCGCACAATCCAGCCGGTACAGCCGATCCAGCCGAATACACGTGCATTTCCACTTCTACACAAGAACACTCGGACCAAATGAGCTACCAGCCCCAGGAGATGCACCTAGAGGAAGTCTCTACACCAGTGGTACCTCAAGGAGCAATGACAAGAAGCAGATCAAGGGCACTCTTCCACAAATTCAGCTTATGGGTCGACAAGCTTCTAGAGGAAGATCGACTAAGGACAATGGGCCAAAAGTGCAAGGAAGAGTCCAATGGCTTCTCAAAAACACAAGGGACATCAGAGACTTGGGCTTTAGTGGCAAGAGAGGTCAGGGCCCAAAGATTCTTAACCCTACTCCTTGTCGAAGACTAGGAGCAAGGCGCGTGCATGCCACAAGACGGCCACCTTCCATTTCTTGGCCATGAGGTAAGTTTCAATTCGAATATATGCCTCTTTCTGTTTTGCAGGGTAGGATCTAGAATATTTACTTTTATTGAGTCAAAGTCATTTTAGGAATAGGTCCTTTTTCGATTATACACTTTTGTATCTTTTCCTTTTGTGCACTTTTGTAAGTTTTCCTTTTCTTATTTGGGTCGACCCTAGAAGGTCAAGCTGTCGAGCATATTAATAAGGCTCCTTCCAGCATTGTAGTTCGACAACCTTTTTGATATTAATAAAGATAGAACTTTTTCCCAACAAGTTTTCTCTCAAGAATCTTGTGCGCTTAGAATCTAGTTGAGACCAGCCCTCCTAGCTCTAAGTTTGTGATTTATCACGAGGTTCATCACCCCTCGTGTGGTTCACTTCACCTTTCCATCGAATACCAACCCAAAAACTCCTATCCAAGAAGTCTAATTTTCTCACCTAAACTTCTCCAGATAGCCCACGCGCATACATCCTTGAATCAAGGCTTGTATCAGGTGATCTCCTGGGAAGTCCTAATGTTGCACCCCTTTTTCTATTCACTCGCTTCTTATTTGTCTATCGCAAAACATTGTATTTTCGAAATGCCATAAGTCAGCGTGATGAACTACACAGCGCACAATACCATTTCGGAAAGTTCTCTCAAAGATCATTGACGTGCCAATAGGTCGAGGACCGATAATAAAATTTTTTGACCCCAAATTTTGATGTTTAGATACTCTTTCTGGCGTTTTTAAGGCTGAAGCAATCACGACCTCAAAACCGTTTTCTCGGGCACATCAAACTCTTCGCATCGACGATCCAAAACATTGCAACCATCTAGACGAGGCTCACACATCGTGTGGATTCTTCTTTATCACATCGAACTCAAAAAGAAGCATTGAAAAATTAGATGAATAGGATATTTACTATTGCATGACATGTACTACCTGATGCGATCATACCAGCACTAATGCACCGGATCCCATCAGAACTCTGTAATTAAGCGTGCTAGGGCGAGAGTAGTACTGGGATGGGTGACCTCCGGGGAAGTCCTCGTGTTGCACCCATTTTCTTATTCACTTGCTTTTTATTTGTATGTCGCAAAAAATTGTATTTTCGAAATGCCATAAGTTTCACACTGAGATGAATTACACAGCCGACAACTCCATTTCGGAAAGCTCTCTTAAAGATCTTTGACTTGCCAGTAGGGCAAAGACCGATTGCAAATGTATTCGACCCCAAATTTTGATGTTTAGATACTGTTTCGGACGTTTTTCTCGGGCTGAAGCAATTATGACCTCGAAACCATTTTATCGGCCATCTCAAACTCATCACATCGATGATCCAAAACGTTTCAACCATCTAGACAAGGCCCATAAATCGTGTGGATTCTTCTTTATCACGTCGAGCTCAAAAAGAAGCATTGAAAAAGTTGATGAAGAGGATATTTACGATTGCATGATATGTACTACCAGGTGCGATCATACCAGCATTAATGCACCGGATCCCATCAGAACTCTGTAGTAACGCATGCCTGGGCGAGAGTAGTACTGGGATGGGTGACCTCCTGAAAAGTCCTCGTGTTGCACTCCTTTATTAACTCGCTTTTTATTTGTCTATCGCAAAACATAGTATTTCCGAAATGCCAAAAATTTCACACCGTGATGAACTACTCAGTCGACAATACCATTTCGGAAAGATCTCTCAAAGATCTTTGATGAGCCAATATGGAAAAGATTGATTGGAAATCTTATCAACCCCAAATTTTGATGTTTAGATACTCTTTCGGCGTTTTTCTTGGGCTGAAGAAATCATGCCCTCGAAACCGTTTTATCGGCCATCTCAAACTCATCGCATCGACGATCCAAAATGTTTCAACCATCTAGACGTGGCCCACATATCCTCTGGACTCGTCTTAATCACATCGAGCTCAAAAAGAAGCATTAAAAAAGTGGATGAAGAGGATATTTACGATTTCATGACATGTAGTACCGGGTGCGATCATACCAGCACTAATGCACCGGATCCCATCAAAACTCTGCAGTTAACGTGATTGAGCGAGAGTAGTACTGGGATGGGTGTCCTCTTGGGAAGTCCTAGCTTGTGTTGCACCACTTTTGTTATTCAGTCGCTTTTTATTTGTCTATCGCAAAATATTGTATTTTCGAAATGCCATAAGTTTCACACCGCGACGAACTACACATCCGAAAATAGCATTTCGGAAAGCTCTCTTAAAGATCTTTGACGTGCCAATATGTCGAAGACCGATTGGAAATGTTTTTAACCCCAAATTTTTATGTTTAGATACTCTTTCAAATGTTTTTCTCGGGCTGAAGCAATCACGGCCCGTTTTATCGGACATCTCAAACTCATTGCATCGACGATCCAAAATGTTTTAACCATCTAGACGAGGCTCACACATCGTGTGGATTCTTCTTTATCACGTCGATCTCAAAACGAAGCATTGAAACAACGTATGAAGAGGATATTTACCATTGCATGACATGTACTACCAGGTGCGATCATACCAGCACTAATGCACCAGATCCCATTAGAACTCCGCAGTTAAGCGTGCTTGGGCGAGAGTAGTACTGGGATTGGTGACCTCCTGGGAAGTCCTCGTGTTGCACCCCTTTTTTTATTCACTCGCTTTTTATTTGTCTATCGCAAAACATTGTATTTTCGAAATGTCATAAGTTTCACACAGCGATTAACTACACAGCAGACAATTCCATTTTGGAAAGCTCACTCAAAGATCTTTGACGCGCAAAAATAGGTCGAAGACCGATTGGAAATTTTTTGACCCCAAATTTGATGTTTAGATAGTCTTTCGGATGTTTTCTTGGGCTGAAGCAATCATGACATCGAAACCGTTTTATCGGCCATCTCAAACTCATCGCATCGATGATCCAAAACGTTTCAACCATATAGACAAGACCCACACATCGTGTGGATTTTTCTTTATCACGTTGAGCTCAAAAATAGGCATTGAAAAAGTGGATGAAGAGGATATTTACGATTGCATGACATGTACTACCGGGTGTGATCATAACAGCACTAATGCACCAGATACCATTAGAACTATGCAGTTAAGTGTGATTGCGCGAGAGTAGTACTGGGATGGGTGACCTCCTAGAAATTCCCCGTGTCGCACCCCTTTTTTATTCACTCGCTTTGTATTTATCAATCGCAAAACATTGTATTTGCGAAATGCCATAAGTTTCACACTGCGATAAACTACACAGCCGACAATACCATTTCGGAAAGCTCTCTCAAAGATCTTTGACGTGCATATAAGTCGAGGACTGACTGGAAATGTTTTCGACCCCAAATTTTGATGTTTATATACTCTTTCGTACTTTTTTCTAAGGATGAAGCAATCTCGACCTCAAAATTGTTTATCACACTCATCGCATCGATGTTCCAAAACGTTTCAACCATCTAGACAAGGCCCATAAATTGTGTGGATTCTTCTTTATCACGTCGAGCTCAAAAAGAAACATTAAAAAAGTAGATGAAGAGGATATTTACGATTGGATGACATGTACAACCGGGTGCGATCATACCAACAGTAATGCACCGGATCCCATCAAAGCTACGTAGTTAAGCATGCTTGGGCGAGAGTAGTACCTGGATGGATGACCTCCTGGGAAGTAGTCGTGTTGTACCCTTTTTTTATTCACTCACTTTTTATTTGTGTATCTCAAAACATTGTATTTTTGAAATGCCAAAAGTTTTACACCATGATGAACTACAGAGTCGACAATACCATTTCGGAAAGCTCTCTCAAATATGTTTGACGTGCCAATATAGCAGAGATCGATTAGAAATGTTATCCACCCCAAATTTTGGTGTTTAGATACTCTTTCAGACGTTTTTCTTGGGATGAAGCAATCACGCCCTCGAAACCGTTTTATCGGCCATCTCAAACTCATCATATTGATGATCCAAAATGTTTCAACCATCTAGACGAGGCCCACACATCGTGTAGATTCTTCTTTATCACGTCGAGCTCAAAAAGGAGCATTGAAAAAGTGGATGAAGAAGATATTTCCGATTTCATAACATGTAGTACCGGGTGCGAGAATACCACCACTAATGCACCGCATCCCATCAGAACTCCGTAGTTAAGAGTTCTTGGGTGAGAGTAGTACTGGGATTGATGACTTCATGGGAAGTCCTCGTGTTGCACCCCTTTTTTATTCTCTCACCTTTTATTTATCTATCGCAAAACATTGTATTTCAAAATGTCATAAGTTTCACACCGCGATGAACTACACATCCGACAATACCATTTCGGAAAGCTCTCTCAAAGATCTTTGACGTGCCAATATGTCAAAGACCGATTGGAAATGTTTTTAACCCAAAATTTTTAAGTTTAGATACTCTTTCAAACGTTTTTCCCGGGCTGAAGCAATCAAGGCCTTGAAACCATTTTATCGGACATCTCAAACCCATCGCATCGACGATCAAAAATGTTTTAACAGTCTAGACGAGGCTCACACATCGTGTGGATTCTTCTTTATCACGTCGAACTCAAAAAGAAGCATTGAAACAACGGATGAAGAGGATATTTACCATTGCATGACATGTACTACAGGGTGCGATCATACCAGCACTAATGGACCGGATCCCATCAGAACTCCGCAGTTAAGCGTGCTTGAGTGAGTGTAGTACTGGGATTGGTGACCTCCTGGGAAGTCCTCGTGTTGCACCCCTTTTTTTATTCACTCGCTTTTTATTTGTCTATCGCAAAACATTGTATTTTCGAAATGTCATAAGTTTCACACAGCGATTAACTACACAGCCGACAATTCCATTTCGAAAAGCTCACTCAAAGATCTTTGACTCGCCAATTGGTCGAAGACCGATAGGAAATTTTTTGACCCCAAATTGGATGTTTAGATAGTCTTTCGGATGTTTTTCTTGGGCTGAAGCAATCACGACCTCGAAAACGTTTTATCGGCCATCTCAAACTCATCGCATCGACGATCCAAAACGTTTCAACCATATAGACAAGACCCACAATCGTGTGGATTTTTCTTTATCACGTCGAGCTCAAAAAGAAGCATTGAAAAAGTGGATGAAGAGGATATTTACGATTGCATGACATGTACTACCGGGTGCGATCATAACAGCACTAATGCACTGGATCCCATTAGAACTATGCAGTTTAGCATGATTGGACGAGAGTAGTACTGGGATGGGTGACCTCCTAGAAATTCCTCGTGTCGCACCCCTTTTTTATTCACTCGCTTTGTATTTATCAATCGCAAAACATTGTATTTTCGAAATACCATAAGTTTCGCACTGCGATAAACTACACAGCCGACAATACAATTTCGGAAAGCTCTCTCAAAGATCTTTGACGTGCATATAAGTCGAGGACTGACTGGAAATGTTTTCGACCCAAAATTTTGATGTTTATATACTCTTTCGTACATTTTTCTAAGGATGAAGCAATCTCGACCTCAAAATTGCTTATCACACTCATCGCATCGATGTTCCAAAACGTTTCAACCATCTAGACAAGGCCCATAAATTGTGTGGATTCTTCTTTATCACGTCGAGCTCAAAAAGAAACATTGAAAAAGTAAATGAAGAGGATATTTACGATTGCATGACATGTACTACCGGGTGCAATCATACCAGCACTAATGCACCAGATTCCATCAAAGCTCCATAGTTAAGCATGCTTGGGAGAGAGTAGTACCTGGATGGATGACCTCATGGGAAGTAGTCGTGTTGCACCCTTTTTTTTATTCACTCACTTTTTATTTGTGTATCTCAAAACATTATATTTTTGAAATGCCAAAAGTTTCACACCGTGATGAACTACACAGTCGACAATACCATTTTGGAAAGCTCTCTCAAATATGTTTGACGTGCCAATATAGCAGAGATCGATTAGAAATGTTATCCACCCAAAATTTTGGTGTTTAGATACTCTTTCAGACGTTTTTCTTGGGATGAAGAATCATGCCCTCGAAACCGTTATATCGGCCATCTCAAAATCATCATATTGATGATCCAAATCGTTTCAACCATCTAGACGAGGCCCACACATCGTGTAGATTCTTCTTTACCACGTCGAGCTCAAAAAGAAGCATTGAAAACGTGGATGAAGAAGATATTTCCGATTTCATAACATGTAGTACCGTGTGTGAGAATACCAGCACTAATGCAACGCATCCCATCAAAATTCCGCAGTTAAGAGTTCTTGGACGAGAGTAGTACTAGGATTGGTGACCTCATGGGAAGTCCTCGTGTTGCACCCCTTTTTTATTCACTCGCTTTTTATTTGTCTATCGCAAAACATAGTATTTCAAAATGTCATAAGTTTCACACTGCGATGAACTACAGAGCCGACAATTCCATTTCGGAAAGCTCACTCAAAGATCTTTGACTCGCCAATAGGTTGAAGACCGATTGTAAATGTTTTCGACCCCAAATTTTTATGTTTAGATAATCTATCAGACATTTTTCTCGTGCTGAAGCAATCACAACCTCGAAACCGTTTTATTGGCCATCTCAAACTCATCGCATCGATGATCCAAAATGTTTCAACCATCTAGACAAGGCCCAGAAATCTTTTGGATTCTTCTTTGTCACGTCGAGCTCAAAACGAAGGATTGAAAAAGGGGATGAAGACGATATTTACGATTGCATGACATGTACTACCGGGTGCGATCATACCAGCACTAATGCACCGGATCCTATCAGAACTTTGCAGTTAAGCGTGCTTGGGCGACTGTAGTACTAGGATGGATTACATCCTGGGAAGTCCTCGTGTTGCACCCCTTTTTTTATTCACTCGCTTTTTATATGTCTATCGCAATGCCAGAAGTTTCACACCGCGATGAACTACACAGTCGACAATACTATTTCGGAAAGCTCTCTCAAAGATCTTTGAAACGGAAATATGGCAAAGACCGATTGGAAATGTTATTGAGCCCAAATTTTGATATTTAGAGACTCTTTCGGACGTTTTTTCTTGGGCTGAAGCAATCAAGCCCTCGAAACCGTTTTATCGACCATCTCAAACTCATCGCATCGACGATCCAAAATGTTTCAACCATCTATACGAGGCCCACACATCGTGTGGATTCTTCTTTATCACGTCAAGCTCAAAAAGAAGCATTGAAAAAGTGGATGAAGAGGATATTTACGATTGCATGACATGTAATACCGGGTGCGATCATACTAGCACTAATGCACTAAATCCCATCAGAACTCCCGTAGTTAAGCGTGATTGGGCGAGAGTAGTACTGGGATGGGGGACCTCCTGGGAAGTCCTCGTGTTACACCTCTTTTGTTATTCACTCGCTTTTTATTTGTCTATCGCAAAACATTATATTTTTGAAATGCCATAAGTTTCACTCCGCGATGAACTACACAGCCGACAATACATTTTCAGAAAGCTCTTTCAAAGATCTTTGACCCGCTATTAGGTCGAAGCCCGATTGGAAATGTTTTTAACCCCAAATTTTGATGTTTAGACACTCTTTCAGATGTTTTTCTTGGGCTCAAGCAATCACGACCTTGAAACCATTTTATCGGCCGTATCAAACTCATCGCATCGATGATCGATAACATTTCAACCATCTAGACGAGGCCCAGACATCATGTGGATTCTTCTTTATAACGTCAAGCTCAAAAAGAAGCAATGGAAAAGTGGATGAAGAGGATATTTACGATTGCATGACATGTACTACCGGGTGCGATCATACCAGCACTAATGCACCGGATTCCATCAGAACTCTGCAGTTAACCGTACTTGGGTAAGAGTAGTACTGGAATGGATGAGCTTCTGGGAAGTCCTCGTGTTGCATCCCTTTTTTTATTCACTCGCTTTTTATTCGCTATCGCAAAACATTGTATTTTCGAAATGCCATAAGTTTCACACCGAGATGAACTACACAGTAGACAATACATTTCGGAAAGTTCTGTCAAAGATCTTTGACGCGCTAGTAGGATGAAGTCCGATTGGAAACTTTTTTGACTCCAAATTTTGATGTTTAGATACTTTTTCGGACGTTTTTCTCGGGATGAAGCAATCACGACCTTGAAACCGTTTTATCGGCCATCTCAAACTCATCGCATCGAAGATTCAAAACGTTTCAACCATCTATACGAGGCCCAGACATTGTGTGGATTCTTCTTTATCATTTCGAGCTCAAAAAGAGACATTGAAAAAGTGGATGAAGAGGATATTTACGATTGCATGACATGAACTACAGTGTGCGATCATTCCAGCACTAATGCACCGGATCCAATCAGAACTCCGCAATTAATCGTGGTTGGGCGAGAGTAGTATTGCGATGGGTGACGTCCTGGGAAGTTCTCGTGTTGCACCCCTTTTTTATTCACTCATTTTTTATTTGTCTATCGTAAAACATTGTATTTTCCAAATGTCATAAGTTTCATACCGCGATAAACTACACATCCGAAAATACAATTTGGTAAAACTCTCTCAAATATCTTTGACACGCTAATTGGTCGAAGACATATTGGAAACATTTTTGACCCCAAATTTTGATGTTTAGATACTCTTTCGGACGTTTTTCTTGGGCTGAAGCAATCAGGACCTCGAAACCGTTTTATCGACCATATCAAACTCATTGCATCGATGATCCAAAATGTTTCAACCATCTAGACAAGGACCGGACATCGTGTGGATTCTTCATTATGATCTGGAGCTCAAAAAGAAGCATTTAAAAAGTGGATGAAGAGGATATTTACTATTGCATGACATGTACTACCGGGTGCGATCATAGCAGCACTATTGCCGGATCCCAACAGAATTCCGTAGTTAAGCGTACTTGGGCGAGAGTAGTACTGGGATTGATGACCTCCTGGGAAGTACTCGTGTTGCACCCTCTTTTTTATTCACTCGCCTTTTATTTGTCTATCGTAAAACATTATATTTTCGAAATGCCATAAGTTTCACACCGTGATGAACTACACAGCCGACAATTCCATTTCGGAAAGCTCTCTCGAAGATCTTTGACGTGCCAAAAAGTCAAAGACCGATTGGAAATGTTTAGATTCTCCTTTCGGACGTTTTAGCAATCACGACCTCGGAACCGTTTTATCGGCCATCTCAAACTCATCGCATCGACGTTCCAAAACATTTCAACCATCTAGACATGGCCCATACATCGTGTGGATTCTTTTTTATGACATCGAGTTAAAAAGAAGCACTGAAAAAGTGGATGACAAGGATATTTGCGATTGCATGACATGTACTACCTGGTCCGATCATACCAGCACTAATGCACCGGATCGCATCAGAACTCCATAGTTAAACATGCTTGGGTGAGAGTAGTACTCGGATGGGTGACCACCTGGGAAGTCCTCGTGTTGCACCCCTTTTTTTATTCACTCGCTTTTCATTTGTCTATTGCAAAACATTGTATTTTCGAAATGCCATAAGTTTCACACCGCAATGAACTACAAAGCCGACAATACCCTTTCGGAAACTCTCTCAAAGATCTTTGACACGCCAATATGTCAAAGACCAATTCGAAATGTTTGTGACCACAAATTTTGATGTTTAGATACTCTTTCGTACGTTTTTTTTGTTGGGCTGAAGCAATCACAACCTCGAAACCATTTTATCGGCCATCTCAAACTCATCGCATCGAATATCCAAAACGTTTCAACCATTTAGACGAGGCCCAGACATTGTGTGGATTCTTCTTTATCATGTCGAGCTCAAAAATACACATTGAAAAAGTGGATGAAGAGGATATTTACGATTGCATGACATGTACTACAGCGTGCGATCACACCAGCACTAATGCACCGGAGCCCATCAGAACTCCGCTGTTAAGCGTGCTTGGGCGAGAGTAGTGTTGCAATGGGTGACCTCCTGGGAAGTTCTCGTGTTGCACCCCTTTTTTATAGACTCGTTTTTTATTTGTCTATCGCAAAACATTGTATTTTCCAAGTGGCATAAGTTTTACACCGCGATAAACTACACATCCGACAATACCATTTCGGAAAGCTCTCTCAAATATCTTTGATGCGCTAATTGGTCGGAGACATATTGGAAATACTTTTTCACCCCAAATTTTGATGTTTAGATACTCTTTTAGACGTTTTTCTCGGGCTGAAGTGATCAGGAACTCGAAACCGTTTTATCGACCATATAAAACTCATCGCATCAACGATCCAAAATATATCAACCATCTAGACAAGGATCATACATCGTGTGGATTCCTCTCTATTACTTGGATCTCAAAAAGAAGCATTTAAAAAGTGGATGACGAGTATATTTACAATTGCATGACATTTACTACCGGGTGCGATCATACCAGCACTATTGCTGGATCCCATCAGAATTCCGCAGTTAAGCGTACTTGGGCGAGAGTAGTACTGGGATGGATGACCTCTTGGGAAGTACTAGTGTTGCACCCTTTTTTTTATTCAATTGCTTTTTATTTGTCTATCGTAAAACATTGTATTTTCGAAATGCCATAAGTTTCACACCACGATGAACTACACAGCCAACAATACCATTTCGGAAAGCTCTCTCAAAGATCTGACATGCCAGAAGGTCAAACACCGATTGGAAATGTTTTCGACCCCAAATTTTGATGTTTAGATTCTCCTTTTGGATATTTTAGCAATCACGACCTCGAAACCGTTTTATCGGCCATCTAAAACTCATCGCATCGACGATCCAAAACATTTCAACCATCTAGACAAGGCCAATACATCGTGTGGATTCTTTTTTAAGACGACGAGGTAAAAAGAAGCACTGAAATGGTGGATGGCAAGGATATTTGCGATTGCATGACATGTACTACCTGGTACGATCATTCCAGCACTAATGCACCGGATCGCATCAGAACTCCGTAGTTAAACATGCTTGGGCGAGAGTAGTACTGGGATGGGTGACCTCCTGGGAAGTCCTCGTGTTGCATCCCTTTTTTTATTCACTCGCTTTTTATTTGTCTATCGCAAAACATTGTATTTTCGAAATGCCATAAGTTTCACACTGCGATGAATTACACAGCCGACAATACCATTTCGGAAACTCTCTCAAAGATCTTTGACACGCCAATTGGTCAAAGATCGATTGGAAATGTTTTTGACCCCAAATTTTGATGTTTAGATACTCTTTCATACGTTTTTCTTGGGCTGAAGCAATCACGACCTCGAAACCATTTTATCGGCCATCTCAAACTCATCGCATCGAAGATCCAAAATGTTTCAACCATTTAGACGAGGCCCAGACATTGTGTGGATTCTTCTTTATCATGTCGAGCTCAAAAAGACACATTGAAAAAGTGGATGAAGAGGATATTTACAATTGCATGACATGTACTACAGCGTGCAATCATACCAGCACTAATGCACCGTATCCCATCAGAACTTCGCCGTTAAGCGTGCTTGGGCGAGAGTCGTATTGCGATGGGGGACCTCCTGGGAAGTTCTCGTGTTGCACCCCTTTTTTATTCACTCATTTTTTATTTGTCTAACGCAAAACATTATATTTTCCAAATGCCATAAGTTTCATACCGCGATAAACTACTCCTCCGATAATACCATTTCGGAAAGCTCTCTCAAATATCTTTGACGTGCTAATTGGTCGAAGACATATTGGAAATGTTTTTGACCCCAACTTTCGATGTTTAGATACTCTTACATACGTTTTTCTCGGCTGAAGCAATCAGGACCTCGTAACCGTTTTATCGACCATATCAAACTCATCGCATCAATGATCCAAAATGTTTCAACCATCTAGAGAAGGCTCAGACATCGTGTGGATTCCTCTTTATTACTTGGATCTCAAAAAGAAGCATTTAAAAAGTGGATGAAGAGTATATTTACAATTGCATGACATTTATTACCGGGTGCGATCATACCAGCACAATTGCCGGATCCCATCAGAATTACGTAGTTAAGCGTACTTGGGCGAGAGTAGTGCCGGGATGGATGACCTCCTGGGATGTACTCGTGTTGCACCCTTTTTTTTATTCACTCGCTTTTTATTTGTCTATCGTAAAACATAGTATTTTTGAAATGTCATAAGTTTCACACCGCGATGAACTACACAGCCGACAATACCATTTCGGAAAGCTCTCTCAAAGAAAATGTTTTTGACCCCAAATTTTGATGTTTAGATTCTCCTTTCGGACGTTTCAGCAATCACGACCTCGAAACCGTTTTATCGGCCATCTCAAAACTCATCGCATCGACGATCCAAAACATTTCAACCATCTAGACAAAGCCCATACATCGTGTGGATTCTTTTTTATGACGTCAAGTTAAAAAGAAGCACTGAAAAAATGGATTACAAGGATATTTGCGATTGCATGACATCTACTACCTGGTCCAATCATACCAGCACTAATGCACCGGATCGCATCAGAACTCCATAGTTAAACATGCTTGGGCGAGAGTAGTACTGGGATGGGTGACCTCCTGGGAAGTCCTCGTGTTGCACCCCTTTTTTTATTCACTTGCTTTTTATTTGTCTATCGCAAAACATTGTATTTCTGAAATGCCAGAGGTTTCACACTGCGATAAACTACAAAGCCGACAATACCATTTCGGAAACTCTCTCAAAGATCTTTGACACGCCAATAGGTCAAAGACCGATTGAAAATGTTTTTGAACCCAAATTCTGATGTTTTGATACTCTTTCGTACGTTTTTCTTGGGCTGAACCAATCACGACCACGAAACCATTTTATCGGCCATCTCAAACTCATCAAATCGAAGATCCAAAATGTTTCAACCATATAGACGAGGCCCAGACATTGTGTGGATTCTTCTTTATCATGTCGAGCTCAAAAAGACACATTGAAAAAGTGGATGACGAGGATATTTACGATTGCATGACATGTACTACAGTGTGCGATCATACCAGCACTATTGCACCGTATCCCATCAGAACTCCGCAGGTAAGCGTGCTTGGGCGAGAGTCGTATTGCGATGGGGGACCTCCTGGGAAGTTCTCGTGTTGCACCCCTTTTTTATTCACTCATTTTTTATTTGTCTATCGCAAAACATTGTATTTTCCAAATGGCATAAGTTTCGCACCGCGATACACTACTCATCCGACAATACCATTTCGGAAAGCTCTCTCAAATATCATTGACGTGCTAATTGGTCGAAGACATATTGGAAATGTTTTTGACCCCAAATTTTGATGTTTAGATACTCTTTCATACGTTTTTCTTGGGCTAAAGCAATCAGGACCTCAAAACCGTTTTATCGACCATATCAAACTCATCGCATCAACGATCCAAAATGTTTCAACCATCTAGACAAGGCTCATACAACGTGTGGATTCCTCTTTATTACTTGGATCTCAAAAAGAAGCATTTAAAAAGTGGATGAAGAGTATATTTACAATTGCATGACATTTACTACCGGGTGTGATCATACCAGCACTATTGCCGGATCCATCAGAATTCAGCAGTTAAGCGTACTTGGGCGAGAGCAGTACTGGGATGGATGACCTCCTGGGAAGTACTCGTGTTGCACCCTTTTTTTATTGACTCGCTTTTTATTTGTCTATCGTAAAACCATGTATTTTCGAAATGCCATAAGTTTCACACCGCGATGAACTACACAGCCGACAATACCATTTCGGAAACCTCTCTCAAAGATCTTTGACATGCCAGAAGGTCAAAGACCAATTGGAAATGTTTTCGACCCCAAATTTTGATGTTTAGATTCTCTTTTCAGACGTTTTAGCAATCAAGACCTCGAAACCGTTTTATCGGTCTTCTCAAACTCATCGCATTGACGATCAAAAATATTTCAACCATCTAGACAAGGCCCATACATCGTGTGGATTCTTTTTTATGAGGTCGAGTTAAAAAGAAGCATTGAAAAAGTGGATGACGAGGATATTTGCGATTACATGACATGTACTAGCGGGTGCGATCATAACAGCACTAATGCACCGTATCACATCAGAACTCCGTAGTTAAGCGTGCTTGGGCGAGAGTAGTACTGGGATGGGTGACATCGTGGGAAGTGCTCGTGTTGCACCCCTTTTTTTAGTCACTCGCTTTTTATTTGTCTATCGCAAAACATTGTATTTTCAAAATGTCATAAGTTTCAACGGCGATGAACTACACAGCCAACAATACAATTTAGGAAAGCTCTCTCAAAGATCTTTGACGCGCCAATAGATCAAAGACCGATTAGAAATGTTTTTGACCACAAATTTTGATGTTTAGATACTCTTTCGGACATTTTTCTTGGGCTGAAGCAATCACGACCTCGAAACCGTTTTATCGGCCATCTTTAACTAATCGCATCGAAGATCCAAAATATTTCAACCATTTAGACGAGGCCCAGACATTGTGTGGATTCTTCTGTATCATGTCGAGCTCAAAAAGACACATTAAAAAAGTGGATGAAGAGGATATTTACAATTGCATGACATATACTACCGCGTGCGATCATACCAGCACTAATGCACCGGATCCTATCAGAACTCCGTAGTTAAGCATGCTTGGGCGAGAGTAGTATTGGGATGGGTGACCTCCTGGGAAGTTCTCGTGTTGCACCTCTTTTTATTCACTCGTTTTTTATTTGTCTATCGCAAAACATTTTTTATTTTCCAAATGTCATAAGTTTCACACCGCGATGAACTACACATCCGGCAATACCATTTCAGAAAGCTCTCTCAAAGATCTTTGACACGCTAATTGGTCGATGACTTATTGGAAATGTTTTTGACACCAAATTTTGATGTTTGGATACTCTTTTGGACTTTTTTTCTTGGGCTAAAGCAATCAGGACCATGAAACCGTTTTATCGGCCATATCAAACTCATCGCATCTACTATCCAAAACGTTTCAACCATATAGACAAGGCCCAGACATTGTGTGGATTCTTCTTTATGATGTGGAGCTCAAAAAGAAGCATTTAAAAACTGGATGAAGAGGATATTTACAATTGCATGACATGTACTACCGGGTGTGATCATACAAGCACTATTGCCGGATCCCATCAGAATTCTGCAGTAAAGCGTACTTGGGCGAGAGTAGTACTTGGATGGATGACCTCCTGCGAAGTCCTCGTGTTGCCCCCTTTTTTTATTCACTCGCTTTTTATATGTCTATCGTAAAACATTGTATTTTCGAAATGCCATAAGTTTCACACCGCGATGAATACACAGCCGACAATACCATTTCGGAAAGCTCTCTCAAAGATCTTTGATGTGCCAAAAGGTCAAAGACCGATTGGAAATGTTTTCGACCCCATATTTTGATGTTTAGATACTCTTTCGGATGTTTTTCTTGGGTTGAAGCAATCACGACCGTGAAACCGTTTTATCGGCCATCTCAAACTCATCGCATCGATGATTCAAAACCTTTCAACCATCTAGACATGGCCCATACATCGTGTGGATTCTTTTTTATGATGTCGAGTTCAAAAATAAGCATTGAAAAAGTGGATGACGAGGATATTTGTGATTGGATGACATGTACTACTGGGTGCGATCATCCCATCACTAATGCACCGGATCACATCAGAACTCTGCAGTTAAGCGTGCTTAGGTGAGAGTAGTACTGGGATGGGTGACCTCCTAGGAAGTCCTCGTGTTGCACCCCTTTTTTTATACACTCGCTTTTTATTTTTCTATCGTAAAACATTGTATTTTCGAAATACCATAAGTTTGACACCGCGATGAACTACACACCCGGCAATAACATTTCAGAAAGCTCTCTCAAAGATCTTTGACGCGCTAATAGGACAAAGACCTATTGGAAGTGTTTTTGACCCCAAATTTTGATGTTTAGATACTCTTTTGGACGTTTTTCTTGGGCTGAAGCAATCACGACCTCGAAACCATTTTATCGGCCATCTCAAACTCATCGCATCGAAGACCCAAAACTTTTCAACCATTTAGACGAGGCCCAGACATTGTGTGGATTCTTCTTTATCATGTTGAACTCAAAATGACATATTGAAAAAGTGGATGAAGAGGATATTTACGATTGCATGACATGTACTACCGCGTGCGATCATACTAGCACTAATGCACCGGATCCAATCAGAATTCCATAGTTAAGCGTACTTGGGCAAGAGTAGTGTTGGGATGGCTGACCTCCTGGGAAATTCTCGTGTTGCACCCCTTTTTCATTCACTCGTTTTGTATTTGTCTATCGCAAAACATTGTATTTTCCAAATGCCAAAAGTTTCACCCCGCGATGAACTACACATCCGACAATACCATTTCGGAACTGATACAAGCCTTGATTCAAGGATGTATGCGTGTGGGCTGTTTGGAGAAGTTTAGGTGAGAAACTCGACCTTAGACTTCTTGGATAGAGATTTTTGGGTTGGTATTCGATGGAAAGGTGAAGTGAACCACACGAGGGGTGATGAACCTCGTGATAAATCACAAACTTAGAGACTGGTCTCAACTAGATTCTAAGCGCACAAGATTCTTGAGAGGAAACTTGTTGGGGGAAAAAGTTCTATCTTTATTAATATCAAAAAGGTTATCGAACTACAATGCTGGAAGGAGCCTTATTAATATGCTCAACAACTTGACCTTCTAGGGTCGACTCAAATAAAGAAAAGGAAAGTTTACAAAAGTGCACAAATGGAAAAGATACAAAAGTGTATAACCGAAAAAAGGACCTATTCCTAAAATGTTCTTGACTCAAAAATGTACGGCATCTAGATCCTACCCTGCAAAACAGAAAGTGGCATATATTCAAATTGAAACTTACCTTAACTTACCTCATGGCCAAGAAATGGAAGGTGGCCGTCCTTGTGGCATGCACGCGGCTTGCTCCTAGTCTTCGACTTGGAGTAGGGTTAAGAATCTTTGGGCCCTGACCTCGCTTGCCACTAAAGCCCAAGTCTCTCATGTCCCTTGTGTTGTTGAGAATCCATTGGACTCTACTTTGCACTTCTGGCCCATTGTCCTTAGTCGATCTTCCTTTAGGAGCTTGTCAACCCATAGGCTGAAATTGTGGAAGAGTGCCCTTGATCTGCTTCTTGTCATTGCTCCTTGAGGTACCACTGGTGTAGAGACTTCCTCTAGGTGCATGTCCTGGAGCTGGTAGCTCATTTGGTCCGAGTCTTCTTGTGTAGAAGTGGAAATGCACGTGTACTCGGCTGGATCGGCTGTACCGGCTGGATTGTGCGCGGTACTGGCAAGAATGCCTTCAGGACCGGCCAAGTTGATCCCGGAGTTGGCGGCATCACCAGAGGGACCGGCGGTGTCATCCACGTCGCCACCAAGTGTGCTGGAAGCTTGGGCCTCTCCGCCGGAAATGCTGGTTGCTCTGGTCCTTGTGGTCGAGGGTCCGGCGGTACTGCTTGGGCCGGCAGGCGTGCCAGATGGTCCGGCTGTCTCAGGCAAGCTTCTTGGTCGGCCAGTCTGGTCTCCTGGCTGGATGTACGACCTGATGTCCTCATCAGAAACGCTCTCTCAAAGATCTTTGACGCGCTATTTTGTCGAAGGCATATTGGAAATGTTTTTGAACCCAAATTTTGATGTTTAGATACTCTTTCGGACGTTTTTCTCGGGCTAAAGCAATCAGGATCTTGAAACCGTTTTATCGGCCATATCAAACTCATCGCAGCGACGATTCAAAACGTTTCAACAATCTAGACAAGCCCCAGACATCGTGTGGATTCTTCTTTATGATGTGGAGCTCAAAACGAAGCATTTAAAAAGTGGATTAAGAGGATATTTACAATTGAATGACATGTACTACCGGGTGCGATCATACCAGCACTATTGCCGGATCCCATCAGAATTCCGCAGTTAAGCGTACTTGGGCGAGAGTAGTACGGGGATGGATGACCTCGTGGGAAGTCCTCGTGTTGCACCCTTTTTTTTATTCACTCGCTTTTTATTTGTCTATCGTAAAACATTGTATTTTCGAAATGCCATATGTTTCACTCCGCGATGAACTACACAACAGACAATACCATTTCGGAAAGCTCTCTCAAAGATCTTTGACGTGCCAAAAGGTCAAAGACCGATTGGAAATGTTTTTGACCCCAAATTTTGATGTTTAGATACTCTTTCGGATGTTTTTCTTGGGTTGAAGCAATCACAAACTCGAAACCTATTATCGGCCATCTCAAACTCATCACATCGACGATCCAAAACATTTCAACCATCTAGACAAGGCCCATGCATCGTGTGGATTCTTTTTTATGACGTCGAGTTCAAAAAGAAGCATTGAAAAAGTGGATGAAGAGGATATTTGCGATTGCATCACATGTACTACCACGTGCGATCATACCAGCACTAATGCACCGGATTGCGTCAGAACTCCGAAGTTAAGCGTGCTTAGGCGAGAGTAGTATTGGGATGGGTGACCTCCTGGGAAGTCCTCGTGTTGCACTCCTTTTTTATTCACTCATTTTTTATTTGTCTATCGCAAAACATTGTATTTTCCAAATGCCATAAGTTTCAATCCGCTATGAACTACACATTCGACAGTACAATTTTGGAAAGCTCTTTCAAAGATCTTTGACGCGCTAATTGGTTGAAGACGGATTGGAAATATTTTTGACCCCAAATTTTGATGTTTAGATACTCTTTCGGACGTTTTTCTCAGACTGAAGCAATCGGGACCTCGAAACCATTTTATCGGCCATATCAAACTCATCGCATCGACGATCCAAAATAATTCAACCATCTAGAAAAGGCCCAGAAATCATGTGAATTCGTCTTTATCACGTCGAGCTCAAAAAGAAACATTGAAAAGTGGATGAATAGGATATTTACGATTGCGGGACATGTACTACCGGGTGCGATCATACTAGCACTAATGCACCGAATCCGATCAGAAATCTGCAGTTAAGTGTGCTTGGGCGAGAGTAATATTGGGATGGGTGACCTCCTGGGAAGTCCTTGTGTTGCACCCCTGTTTTTACTCACTCGCTTATTATTTGTCTGTCATAAAACATTGTATTTTTAAATGCCATAAGTTTCACACCGATGAACTACACAGCCGACAATACCATTTGAAAGCTCTCTCAAAGATCTTTGACGCGCCAATAGGTCAAAGACCGATTGAAATATTTTCAACCCCAAATTTTGATGTTTAGATACTCTTTGGGATGTTTTCTTGGGCTGAAGCAATCACGACCTCGAAACCGTTTTATCGGCCATCTCAAACTCATCGCATCGACGATCCAAAACGTTTCAACTATCTAGAAAAGTCCCACATCACGTGTATTCTTCTTTATCACGTCGAGCTCATAAAGAAGCATTGAAAAAATGGATGAAGAAGATATTTACGATTGCATGACATGTACTACCGGGTGCGATCATACCAGCACTAATGCACCGGATCCCATCAGAACTCCGCAGATAAGCGTGCTTGGGCAAGAGTAGTACTGGGATGGGTGACCTCCTGGGAAGTCCTCGTGTTGCACCCCTTTTTTATTCACTCGCTTTTTATATGTCTATCGCAAAACATTGTATATTCGAAATGCCATAAGTTTCACACCGCGATGAACTACACAGCCGACAATAAATCTCAAAGATCTTTACGGATAGGTGAAGACCGTTGGAATTTCCAAAATGTTAAGATACTCTTTCGGACGTTTTTCTCGGACTGAAGCAATCACCCAATTCAAAACCGTTTTATCGGCCATCTCAAACTCATCGCATAAACGATCCAAAACATTTCAACTATCTAGAAAAAACACATCACGTGGATTCTTCTTTATCATGTCGACTCATAAAGAAGCATTGAAAAAATGGATGAAGAAGATATTTACGATTGCATGACATGTACTGCAGATGCGATCATACCAGCACTAATGCACCGGATCCCATCAGAACTCCGCAGTTAAGCGTGCTTGGGCGAGAGTAGTACTGGGATGGGTGACCTCCTGGGAAGTCCTCGTGTTGCACCCCTTTTTTATTCACTCGCTTTTTATATGTCTATCGCAAAACATTGTATATTCGAAATGCCATAAGTTTCACACCGCGATGAACTACATAGCCGACAATACCATTTCGGAAAGCTCTCTCAAAGATCTTTGACGCGCCAATAGGTCGAAGACCGATTGGGAATGTTTTCAACCCCAAATTTTGATGTTGAGATACTCTTTCGGACGTTTTTCTCGGACTGAAGCAATCACGAATTCAAAACCGTTTTATCGGCCATCTCAAACTCATCGCATCGACGATCCAAAACATTTCAACTATCTAGAAAAGGCCCACACATCACGTGGATTCTTCTTTATCATGTCGAGCTCATAAAGAAGCATTGAAAAAATGGATGAAGAAGATATTTACGATTGCATGACATGTACTACAAGGTGCGATCATACCAGCACTAATGCACCGGATCCCATCAGAACTCCGCAGTTAAGCGTGCTTGGGCGAGAGTAGTACTGGGATGGGTGACCTCCTGGGAAGTCCTCGTGTTGCACCCATTTTTTTATTCACTCGCTTTTTATATGTCTATCGCAAAACATTGTATATTCGAAATGCCATAGTTTCACACCGCGATGAACTACACAGCCGACAATACCATTTCGGAAAGCTCTCTCAAAGATCTTTGACGCGCCAATAGGTCGAAGACCGATTGGGAATGTTTTCAACCCCAAATTTTGATGTTAATATACTCTTTCGGGCGTTTTTCTCGGGCTGAAGCAATCACGAATTCAAAACCGTTTTATCGGCCATCTCAAACTCATAATCGACCAGATCCAAGCGTTGACTATCTTTTACATCACGTGGATTCTTCTTTATCATGAGCTCATAAAGAAGCATTGAAAAATGGATGAAGAAGATATTTACGATTGCATGACATGTACTACCAGAGTGCGATCATACCAGCACTAATGCGGATCCCATCAGAACTCCGCGGTTTGGGTGGCAGCGAGAGTAGTACTGGGATGGTGACCTCCTGGGAAGTCTCGTGTTGCACCCTTTTATTCACTTTCGCTTTTTATGTCGCCGCAACATTGTATATTCGAAATGCCATAAGTTTCACACCGCGATGAACTACACAGCCGACAATACCATTTCGGAAAGCACTCTGAAAGATCTTTGACGCGCCAATAGGACAACGACCGATTGGGAATGTTTTCAACCCCAAATTTTGATGTTAAGATACTCTTTCGGACGTTTTTCTCGGACTGAAGCAATCATGAATTCAAAACCGTTTTGTCGGCCATCTCAAACTCATCGCATCGACGATCCAAAACGTTTCAACTATCTAGAAAAGGCCCACACATCACGTGGATTCTTCTTTATCATGTCGAGCTCATAAAGAAGCATTGAAAAAATGGATGAAGAAGATATTTACGATTGCATGACATGTACTACTGGGTGCGATCATACCAGCACTAATGCACCGGATCCCATCAGAACTCCGCAGTTAAGCGTGCTTGGGCGAGAGTAGTACTGGGATGGGTGACCTCCTGGGAAGTCCTCGTGTTGCAACCCTTTTTTATTCACTCGCTTTTTATATGTCTATCGCAAAACATTGTATATTCGAAATGCCATAAGTTTCACACCGCGATGAACTACACAGCCGACAATACCATTTCGGAAAGCTCTCTCAAAGATCTTTGAGCGCCAATAGGTCAAAGACCGATTGGGAATGTTTTCAACCACAAATTTTGATGTTAAGATACTCTTTTGGACGTTTTTCTCGGACTGAAGCAATCACGAATTCAAAACCGTTTTATCGGCCATCTCAAACTCATCGCATCGATCCAAAACGTTTCAACTATCTAGAAAAGGCCCACACATCACGTGGATTCTTCTTTATCATGTCGAGCTCATAAAGAAGCATTGAAAAAATGGATGAAGAAGATATTTACGATTGCATGACATGTACTTACGGGTGCGATCATACCAGCACTAATGCACCGGATCCCATCAGAACTCCGCAGTTAAGCGTGCTTGGGAGAGAGTAGTACTGGGATGGGTGACCTCCTAGTAAGTCCTCGTGTTGCACCCCTTTTTTATTCACTCGCTTTTTATATGTCTATCGCAAAACATTGTATATTGAAATGCCATAAGTTTCACACGCGATGAACTACACAACCGACAATACCATTTGAGCTCTCTCAAAGATCTTTGTGCGCCAATAGGTGAAGACCGATTAGAATATTTTCAACCCCAAATTTTGATGTTGAGATACTCTTTGGGACGTTTTCTCGGACTGAAGCAATCACAATTCAAAACCGTTTTATCGGCCATCTCAAACTCATCGCGCCGATCCAAAAGCGTTTCAACTATCTAGAAAAGGCCCACACATCACGTGGATTCTTCTTTATCATGTCGAGCTCATAAAGAAGCATTGAAAAAATAGATGAAGAAGATATTTACGATTGCATGACATGTACTACCGGGTGCGATCATACCTGCACTAATGCACCGCATCCCATCAGAACTCCGCAGTTAAGCGTGCTTGGGCACGAGTAGTACTGGGATGGGTGACCTCCTGGGAAGTCCTCGTGTTGCACCCCTTTTTTATTCACTCGCTTTTTATATGTCTATCGCAAAACATTGTATATTCGAAATGCCATAAGTTTCACACCGCGATGAACTACACAGCCGACAATACCATTTCGGAAAGCTCTCTCAAAGATCTTTGACGCGCCAATAGGTCAAAGACCGATTGGGAATGTTTTCAACCCCAAATTTTGATGTTTAGATACTCTTTCGGACGTTTTTCTCAGGCTGAAGCAATCACGAATTCAAAACC
>CM032165.1:5748658-5762151 GCA_018901935.1 Pugionium cornutum | reverse complement strand
AGGTAAGTTTCAATTCGAATATATGCCTCTTTCTGTTTTGCAGGGTAGGATCTAGATGCTTTACATTTTTGAGTCAAGAACATTTTAGGAATAGGTCCTTTTTCGGTTATACACTTTGTATCTTTTCCTTTTGTGCACTTTTGTAAACTTTCCTTTTCTTTGTTTGAGTCAACCCTAGAAGGTCAAGCTGTCGAGCATATTAATAAGGCTCCTTCCAGCTTTGTAGTTCGACAACCTTTTTGATATTAATAAAGATAGAACTTTTTCTCCAACAAGTTTTCTCTCAAGAATCTTGTGCGCTTAGAATCTAGTTGACACCAGCCCTCCTAGCTCTAAGTTTATGATTTATCACGAGATTCATCACCCCTCGTGTGGTTCACTTCACCCTTCCATCGAATACCAACCCAAAAACCCCTATCCAAGAAGTCTAAGGTCGAGTTTCTCACCTAAACTTCTCCAAACAGCCCACGCGCATACATCCTTGAATCAAGGCTTTATTCATTAGGGCCCAAACATTCCTAACCCTATCCAAGTCGAAGACTAGGAGCAAGGCGCATGCATGCCACAAGGACGGCCACCTTCCATTTCTTGGCCGAGAGGTAAGTAATGTAAGTTTCAATTCGAATATATGCCTCCTTCTGTTTTGGAGGGTAGGATCTATATTGTTTACATTTTTTGAGTCAAAGAGATTTTAGGAATAGGTCCTTTTTTGGTTATGCACTTTTGTATATTTTCCATTTGTGCACTTTTGTAAACTTTCCTTTTCTTCTTTGAGTCGACCCTAGAAGGTCAAGCTGTTGAGCATATTAATAAGGCTCATTCCAGCATTGTAGTTCAACAACCTTTTTGATAATTAATAAAGTAGAACTTTCTTCCAACAAGTTTTCTCTCTAAGAATCTTGTGCGCTTAGAACCTAGTTGAGACCAGCCCTCCTAGCTCTAAGTTTGTGATTTATCACGAGGTTCATCACCCCTCGTGTGGTTCACTTCACCCCTCCATCGAATACCAACCCAAAAACCCCTATCCAAGAAGTCTAAGGTCGAGTTTCTCACCAAACTTTCTCCAAACAGCCCACGCGCATATAAGCCTTGAATCGAGGCTTGTATCATCGGGCCGACCAACTTTTCCGGCGGAGAGGCCCAAACCTCTGGCCCAACTGGCAGCGGCGTGAATGACATCGCCGGCCACACTGGTGATGCCGCTAGCTCACAAATCAATCTGGCCGGCTCTAATCCCAACTCGGCCAGCTCCATACACAATCCAGCCGGCTCACGTGATTGCACCACTATTTCCACCTCTACACAAGGAGACTCGGATCAACTCAGCTACCAGCTTCAAGGCATGAACCTGGATAAAGTCTCTACACCTGTGCCACCAGGAGCTATGAAAAGGAGCAGAACAAGGACACTTTTCCACAAGTTCAGCTTGTGGGTAGACAAGCTCCTAGAAGACCAACGACAAGGATCATTGGGCCAAGAGTACAAGGAAGAATCCAAGGGCTTCTGAACATTGCAAAGGATTGCAGAGAATTGGGCTCTCGTGGCAAAAAAGGTCAAGGCCCAACATTTCGTAGTACTCCAAGTTGAAGACTAGGAGCTAGGCTCGTGCAACCCACAAGGCCGGCCACCTTTCATTTTTTGGCTAAAAGATAAGAAAGGTAAGTTTTCAATTATATACTTGCCTTTTCTGTTTTGAAGGGTAGGAATTAGTAGTTTTCCATTTTTGAGTAAAAAACAATTAGGTAGTTGTCCCTTTTCGGTTATTTCCTTTTTTCCTTATGCACTTTTGTAACTTTTCCATTTTAATTAAGGCTGCTGAGCATATTAATAAGGCTCATTCATCATTGTAGTTTGACAACTTTTTGATTATTAATAAATATAGAACTTTTTCCTACGAGTTTTTCTCCTAAAACTCTATCGCTTAGATTGAGACCAGCCCTCCTAACTTCTAAGTTGTGATTTATCACGAGGTTCATCACCCCTCGTGTGGTTCACTTAACCCCCTCCATCCAATACCCACCAAAAAGCCCCTTTCTAGAAGCCTAAGGCCGAGTTTCTCGCCTAATCTTAACCAGTCCGCGAATGTTACGACCTTGATTAAGGGCTTGTATCAGTCGGCCACCTTTCATTTCTTGACCGAATTATAAGAAAGTAAGTTTTCAATTATAAGATTGTAATTCAGGGTAGGAATTAGTAGCTTTCCATTTTATTGAGTCGAGAACATTTAAGTAGATGTCATTTTTTGGTTATTCATTTTTGTAATTTTTTCCTTTATGCACTTTTGTATCTTTTCATTTAGGTCAAAGCTGCTGATTATATTAATAAGGCTCTTTTCAGCATTGTAGTTCGACAAGTTTTTGATATTAATAAAGAGAGCACTTTTTCTTAGAGTTTTTCTCACAAACTCTATCGTTTAGAACCCTAGTCGAGACCAGCCGTCCTAGCTTCAAAGTTTGTGATTTATCATGAGGCTTTCCATCCCTCGTGTGTTTCACCTCACCCCACCACCCAACACCCACCAGAAAACACCACTCCAGAAGCCTAAGGCCGAGTTTCTCTCCTAATCTTCTCCAACCGGTCCAAGAATGCGACGGCCTTGATTCAAGGCTTGTATTATTGGGGTATCAGAGCTTAAGCTCCTACAAACCAGGTTGTTTCTATCCTTACTTTATGTTTATTTCCAGTTCGTGCGTTAGCCTAATTCCATTAAAAAAAACATCAAAAAAATATCACCTAAAATCGAAACCTAGTGCATCCTTTCCTACGTGCATCACTACGTTAGGGTCATTCTCTTCATTGCATCTTCGTTTTTCCTTTTTCTAAGCATATTGCATTAATATTTAGGTTAAATCAAAAGCTAAAAACAAAAAAATTATCCCAAAAAAATCAAAAGAAAATCGGCTAGGAATCTAGGAAGATTTGCACATTAATTAGTTTTCCTTTTGCTAGATTTTGTCCTTCTCTAATTTTGCCTTTCCCTTAAAATTTCTCCTATTATAAAAACTTTCTTCTAAAGAATTCTTAGGAGGAACTAACCCTAGTTTCTCTTGTAGCAAACAATGGCTGAAGGAGGAAATCAGGATGCCACTGAGGCCATGATGGCCATGTTCAGCACACTCCAAACCCAACTCGCATCAATAGGGGAGAGGTTGGAGTGTGTGGAAAGGCCGGTGAGATTCTAGGCCATAAGGCACGTGAGAGCTGGCCAAGACCCTGCAGAAGGCCCTGACCACCCAAGGCCACGGCCAGAACAGGAGGAACCCCACCCGGATGAAGATGAAGGCCACCAGCCTCACGGCTATCACCCTAGGCCGAGAGGACTTGCACAGCAACCGGAAGAAGAGGGCAATGGGTACGAGCCATATGGTCACCACCAGAGACCAAGACTGCCCCCTAGACATCATGAGTATGAAGATGACTATGCCTATAACCGGGTAACTAATCATGACGTCAAACTAACACCTCCAAGTTTTGCAGGAAAAGTAGACCCCAAAGCTTATCTAGATTGGGAGAGGAGGATGGATCATACTTTCGACCACTACAACCAACCAGGCCCTGGGAGAGTCTCCATGGCAGTAGCGTAACTCATGGATAATGCCCTCATTTAGTGGGATCGTGAGGCTTCTGACCGTAGGAGAAGGAGGTTGAGACCCGTAGACTCTTGGGTCGACATGAAAGACCTCATGAGACAAAGGTTTGTTCCACCTTATTTCCATAGGGATTTGCAATGCCATTTTCGTACTCTTAAACAACAAGATCAGTGGAGGAATACTATGAAGAGTTCGAGAGACTCATGAATAGGCTGGACCTCAATGATGATGAAGAAGCATTGACGGCTGCATTCTTGGATGGATTGCAAGAAAGAATCTGCCGAAAAGTGGAGAGGCAGATCTATAGTGATTTCAAGGATTTGTTCCACCCTTCTGTCCAGGTGGAACAACACATCAATCGTAAGAGCCAAGACATACGCAATAGACCTAAGATGCTTTGGGCACCAAGCAATGGCACCAAGACCGTAGAAAAAGACAAGAGCATTGAGACTGAGTCACGGTTCAAGAGCAAGCCTCCTGAACAAACCCGTGAACAGAGAGAGCCTAATAATGGAAATTCGACAAGGAGAGACCATGGAAATTCGACAAGGAGACAAGGCATGATGGCCGGACCAATCTATATACTTTTGGCACAACAAGAGAAAGGTCAGCCTAGCCTCTCTCACTCTTGCCTAGGTGCACGAGTTACAACTACAAATGAGTAAGGAAAAGAAGCTCAGTAAGTCTAATCTTCTTATTCAACCAAGTCATGTTCGGAGAGCTTTGTTTTCTAAGGACTTAATGCTACTAATGGTTTTTAAAGAAGTTTTGAATGCAGAAAAAGAAGAGGTATAGCTACCTCCTGAAGTAGCAGCTCTCCTCAAAAAGTTCCAGGATGTATTTACTGAGGAGATACCAGCAGGCTTGCCTCCTCTAGAGGCATTGAGAACCAGATTGACCTCGTACCTGGATCAGCCTTGCCCAATCGACCAGCATACCAGATAAGTCCAGAGGAATGCAAAGAACTTGAGAAACAAGTTAAGGAGCTCCTGGAGAAAGCCTATGCTCAGGAGAGCCTCAGCCCGTACCACTATTGCTAGTCCCCAATAAGGATGCATGGGACTTGGGAATGTGCGTGGACTGCCGGGCCATAAACAACATCACAGTCAAGTACTGTCACCCCATACCATGGCTTGATGACATGCTGGATGAGCTGAGTGGAGCCACGGTCTTCACCAAGATTGACCACAAGAGTGGATACCACTAGGTCAGGATGAAAGAAGGCGATGAGTGAAAAACCGTTTGGAAGACCAAGCAAGGTGATGAGGACATCAGGTCGTATGGCCGGCCAGGAGAGAAGACTGGCTGACCAGAGAGCTTTCCCGAGACAGCCGGGCCATTTGGCACGTCTGCTGGCCCAAGCGGTACCGCCGGACCCTCGACCAATAGGACCGGACCAATCAGCATTGCCGGCGGAGAGGCCCGAACCTCTGGCACAATTGGTGGTGACGTGGATGACACCGCCGGTCCCCTTGGTGACGCCGCTGACTCCGGGATCAACTTGGCCGGTCCAGAAGGCATTCTGGCCAGCACCTCGCACAGTCCAGCCGGTACAGCCGATCCAGGCGAGTACACGGGCATTTCAGCATCTACACAAGGAGACTCGGACCAGATAAGCTACCAGCTTTAGGACATGCATCTAGAGGAAGTCTCTATACCAGTGGTGCCACAAGGAGCAATGACAAGGCGCAGATCAAGAGCACTCTTCCACAAGTTCAGCTTATGGGTCGACAAGCTCCTAGAGGAAGATCGACTAAGGACAGTGGGCCAGAAGTGCAAAGAAGAGTCCAGAGGCTTCTCAACAATGCAAGGGACTTCAGAGACTTGGGCTTTATTGGCAAGAGAGGTCAGGGCCCAAAGATTCCTAACCCTACTCCAAGTCGAAGACTAGGAGCAAGGCGCGTGCATGCCACAAGGACGGCTACCTTCCATTTCTTGGCCATGAGGTAAGAAAGGTAAGTTTTCAATTCGAATATATGCCTCTTTCTGTTTTGAAGGGTAGGATCTAGATTGTTTACATTTTTGAGTCAAAGACATTTTAGGAATAGGTCCTTTTTCGGTTATGCACTTTTGTACATTTTCCATTTGTGCACTTTTGTAATCTTTCCTTTTCTTTCTTTGAGTCTACCCTAGAAGGTCAAGCTGTCTAGCATATTAATAAGGCTCCTTCCAGCATTGTAGTTCGACAACCCTTTTTATATTAATAAAGTAGAACTTTCTTCCAACAAGTTTTCTCTCTAAGAATCTTGTGCGCTTAGAACCTAGTTGAGACCAGCCCTCCTAGCTCTAAGTTTGTGATTTATCACGAGGTTCATCACCCCTGGTGTGGTTCACTTCACCCTTCACCCAATACCAAACCAAAAACCCCCTATCCAGAAGTCTAAGGTCGAGTTTCTCACCTAACCTTCTCCAGACAGCCCACGCGCATATAAGCCTTGAATCGAGGCTTGTATCACAAGGGCTCTACGAGTGGACAGTCATGCCATTTGGCTTGACTAATGTCCCAAGCACCTTCATGCACCTTATGAACCAAGTTCTTAGAGCGTACATCAGTAAGTTTATCGTAGTATATTTGGATTATATACTTGTTTATAGTAAATGTATTAGGGAACACATCACACATCTTTATATAGTGCTTAAAACCCTTCAAAAAGAAGAGTTTTATGCCAATCTCAAGAAGTGCACCTTTTGTGCTGACAAGCTTGTTTTCTTAGGCTTTGTTGTGAGTTCACAGGGCTTACAAGTCATACAAGAAAGGCCAACACGAAGCAACATCAGCAAAGTAAGGAGCTTTCACGGCCTAGCCAGCTTCTACCGGAGATTTGTTTCCAACTTCAGCAGCATTGCCTCACCCTTGACGGCAGTTGTGAAGAAGAATGTGAGGTTCAGCTGGGGAGAAACTCAAGAGAAGGCATTCCAGGCTCTGAAGGACAGCCTCACTCACGCACCGGTGTTAGTCCTGCCCGACTTCAATAAGATGTTTGAAGTGGAGTGTGATGCCTCTGGCATAAGCATAGGCACGGTTCTCAAGGAGGAAGACTAGTGGCATACTTCAGTGAGAAGTTAGGTGGGGCCTCACTGAACTACCCCACCTATGACAAGGAGTTCTATACCCTAGTCCGAGCATTGGAAACTTGGCAGCACTACTTATTGTCCAAGGCGTTTGTGATCCACACTGATCATGAGACACTCAAACACCTTAGAGGGCAAACCAACCTCAAGAGAAGACATGCTTGGTGGATGGAGTTCATAGAAACCTTCCCTTACGTCATCAAATACAAGAAGGGCAAGGATAATGTGGTAGCCGATGCACTATCAAAGAGGTTTGCCTTGATCTCAACAATGGAAGTAAAGATCTTAGGATTTGAGAACATCAAGACCTTATACAAGGATGATCCTGACTTTGCTGAGAGCTACAAGGAGTGTGGCACAGGGAGTCACGACAAGTTCTATCTACATGATGGATTCTTGTTCCCGGAAAGAAGGTTGCATACCACAAGGATCTCTACAAGAGCTTATCCCCCGAGAAGCTCATGAAGGAGGTCTTATGGGCCACTTTGGTGTTGACAAGACACTGGCCGTAGTCGAGGAACACTTCTACTGGCCACACATCAAGAGGTCAGTAGAAGCCCATTGTGCAAGGTGAATGACGTGCAAAAATGTGAAGTCCCGAGTACACTCTCATGGTTGTATCTCCCTCTGCCCATACCTACACATCCATGGATAGACATCTTCATGGACTTTGTTCTAGGTCTGCCGAAGATCAACCACAAAGATGTCATATTTGTATTGGTGGACCGATTCTCTAAGATGTCACATTTCATATCGTGTGCCAATGTTAATGATACCACACAAACGACAGAGCTGTTCTTCAGGGAGGTAGTGCGTCTTCAAGGAGTGCCAAGGACAATCGTGTCAGGCAGAGACACCAAATTCCTCAGCCACTTCTGGAGGACCCTTTGAAGAAAGCTAGACACGAAGCTACTATTCTCTACCACGTGCCACCCTCAGACCGATGGCCAAACTGAAGTGATCAACTGGACATTGTGAACTCTTTTCAGGACCACACTTGGGAAGAACCTCAAGACATAGGTGGAGTGCCTGTCATTCTTTGAGTTTCCTTATAACCGAGCAGTGCATTCAACCACTAAGAAGACCCCTTTTGAAGTGGTATACAATTTTAACCCCCAAACGCCTTTGGAGAAAACACCATTGCCACCAGCAGAGATGACTAACCTAAATGGAGCATCTAAGGCAGAGTTCATCAAATACTGCACCAGAAGGTAGCAGAGAACCTGGAGAAGAGGACCGAGCAGTACGTGACTCATGCTAACAAGGGGAGAAAGGAAATGATCTTCCAACCAGGCGAATGGGTGAGGCTACACCTACAGCAAGAAATATTCTCCAATCTAAGGAGTTCCAAAAGGGCCCCCAGAGGAGATGGACCATTCAGAGTACTGGAGAAGATCAACAACAACGCCTTCAGGTGAGTTTAATGTATCTAACACATTGAGTGTGACTGATTTAGCTCCTTTCCTTGTAGATGAATCAGTTTTGAGGTCAAAACCTACTGAACGACGAGGGGATGATGAGGACATCAGATCGTCTGGCCGGCCAGATGATCAAAAAGGCTTACAAGAAGCCATGCCTGAGATAGCCAGGCCATTTGGCGAGTCTTCCGGGCCAAGCCGACAAATTTCGCCGGCGAAAAGGCCCAAATCTCTGGCCCAACTGGCGGCAACGTTACTAACATCTCCGGCCCAGCTGGTGAGGCGCCAGCCCACCAGTCACTCTGGACGACTCAGATTACAACTCTGCCAGCTCAACACATGACCCAGCCGGCTCAAGCAATCACACGACCATTTCAAGCTCTACACAAGGAGACTCGGATCAGATCAGCTACCAGCTTCAAGTCAAGAACCTAGAGGAAGATTCTGCACCAGTGGTACCACCAGGAGCCATGACAAGAATCAGAACAAGGGCGCTCTTCGACAAGCTCCTAGAAGACCAACAACAAAGGGCATTGGCCCAAGAGTGCAAGGATCAAATCAAGGGCTTCTCAACATCTCAAAGTTTTCCAGAAACTTGGGCTCTCATGGCAAAAGAGGTCAAAGCCCAACATTTCATAAACCTACTTCAAATCGAAGACTAAGCGCATGTAAAAAGGTCGGCCACCTTCCATTTCTTGGCCGAATGGTAAGGTGAGTTTTCAATTATAATATTGCCTTTTCTGTTTTGCAAGGTAGGAACAACTACATGAGTCAAAGTAGGAAAATTTTAGTAATGGTCTTTTTGTATATATGCATCCATTCTCTCATTTGTAGAATCGAAAAGAAATTTTTTTTAAAATATGTTGGAAAATTATACAATAAATATACAAAAGGATTGATAATCAAACAATAAATATATCGGCGGAATTAGCACAAGGCATGGAGCAGTTCATAAATTTTGCAAGTAGTCAACCAATAGCTTAAAGTAGCGGAGGTAAGTTTTTTGGTGGTTGTATTAATTACAAAACGATAAATTTTTTTCTGGGACAGAAAATTTGGAATCATCGATATAGTCAAGGATTTATGCCAAATTATTATATTTGGTATAAACATGGAGAATAGCTGAATGTTCAGTTAGGGACGAGTAGTCAGGGTGATGTCCAAAGAAATCAGGGAGGTACATGTGGTACTAGTGAAGAAAGAGTTGAGACATCCGGTAATAGATATGGTGAAATGCTGACGGATGTATTTCGTGAGACTACCACTGATGAGTACTATAATCAGAACGAGGAAGAATATAATAATGTAGAAGAAACAAATTTAGAATCACAAAAGTTTTACAATATGTTAGAAGCTGCAAAAAATTCATTGTATGATGGTTGTCATGAAGGGCACTCACAGTTATCTGTAGCTGCTCGGTTCATGAACATTAAGTCTGATCACAAGTTGTCATTTTAACTGGCCAGAAAAATGCATGGATTCTTGGGCGGAGCTGTTCACAGAATATTTTCCCAAGAGAATCAGGCAACATGTTCATATTATGAAACCAAAAAACTGATGCAAAATTTAGGGCTCCCGTTTTATACAATTAACTTGTGTTTTCACAATTGTATGATCTTTTAGAAGGAAGATGAGAAATGGGAAAAAATGCAAATTTTGCGATTCCCCTCGATATAAGCCAAGCGAGGCTAGGACGAGAATACCTTTTAGTCGTATGTGGTATTTACCTACAGGCGAGAAACTTAAGAGAATGTATCAAAGCGACAAAACCGTAGAGGCAATGAGGTGACACGAAGAACATTAAGCAAAAGACAGAGAAATGAGTCATCCATCTCATGTTGCGGAGTGGAAAAATTTTCAATATCTACATCCAAGATTTGCTGCTGAATCTCGAAACTTTTATCTTGACTTATGTATTGATGGGTTCAATCCATTTGGGATGTCTCGAAATCATTCATTATTGCGGGTGATTATCACTTCATATAACTTGCCACCGGATATGTGTATGAAAAAAGAGTACTTGTTTCTAACAATTCTGAATTCGGGGCTGATACAAGCCTCGATTCAAGGCTTGGATGCGCGTGGGCTGTTTGGAGAAGTTTAGGTGAGAAACTCGACCGTATGCTCCTGGATAGGGGTTTTCTGATTGGTATTGGATGGAGGGGTGAAGTGAACCACACGAGGGGTGATATACCTCGTGATAAATCACAAACTTAGAGCTAGGAGGGCTGGTCTCAACTAGGTTCTAAGTGCACAAGTCTCCTGAGAGAATAACTTGTTGAAAGAAAATTTGATCTTTATTAATTATCAAAAAGGTTGTTGAACTACAATGCTGGAAGGAGCCTTATTAATATGCTCGACAGCTTGACCTTCTAGGGTCGACTCAAAGAAAGAAAGGAAAGTTTACAAAAGTGCATAAATGGAAAATGTACAAAAGTGCATAACCGAAAAAGGACCTATTCCTAAAATGTCTTTGAGTCAAAAATGTAAACAATCTAGATCCTACCATACAAAACAGAAAGAGGCATATATTCGAATTGAAAACTTACCTTTCTTACCTCACGGCCAAGAAATGGAAGGTGGCCGTCCTTGTGGCATGCACGCGCCTTGCTCCTTGTCTTCGACTTGGAGTAGGGTTAGGAATCTTTGGGCCCTGGCCTCTCTTGCCACTAAAGCCCATGTCTCTGAAGTCCCTTGCATTGTTGAGAAGCCTTTGGACTCTTCTTTGCACTTCTGGCCCACTATCCTTAGTCGATCTTCCTCTAGGAGCTTGTCGACCCATAAGCTGAACTTGTGGAAGAGTGCTCTTGATCTGCTCCTTTTCATTGCTCCTGGTGGCACCACTGGTGTAGAGACTTCCTCTAGATGCATGTCCTGAAGCTGGTAGCTTATCTGGTCTGAGTCTCCTTGTGTAGATGTTGAAATGCCCGTGTACTCGGCTGGATCGGCTGTACTGGCTGGACTGTGCGAGGTGCTGGCCGGAATGCCTTCCGGACCGGAAAAGTTGATCCCGGAGTCGGCGGCGTCACCAATGGGACCGGCGGTGTCATCCACGTCGCCACCAGTTGGGCCAGAGGTTTGGGCCTCTCCGCTGGCAATGCTGATCGGTCCGGTCCTGTTGGTCGAGGGTCCGGCGTTACCGCTTGGGCCGGCAGACGTGCCAAATGGCCCGGCTGTCTCGGGAAATTTTCCTGGTCGGCCAGTCTGGTCTCCTGGCCGGCCATACGACCTGATGTCCCCATCATCCCCTCCCTCTTCAGTAGGTTTTGACCTCAAAAGTGGTTCATCTGCATGGAAAGGGGCTAAGTCAGTTACGTTGAACGTGTTGGACACATTAAACTCACCTGGGAGCTCGATCCGGTAGGCGTTGTTGTTGATCCTCTCCAGCACTCTGAATGGTCCATCTCCTCTTGGTGCTAGCTTGGGACTCCTTAGGTTGGGGAACCTCTCCTGCCATAGGTGTAGCCACACCCAATCGCCTGGTTGAAAGATAACCTCCTTTCTTCCCTTGTTGGCATGAGTCACGTACTGCCCGGTCCTCTTCTCCAAGTTCTCTGCTACCATCTTGATACAAGCCTCGATTCAAGGCTTGGATGCGCGTGGGCTGTTTGGAGAAGGTTAGGTGAAAAACTCGACCTTAGACTTCTTGGATAGGGGTTTTTGGGTTGGTATTCGATGGAAAGGTGAAGTGAACCATACGAGGGGTGATGAACCTTGTGATAAATCACAAACATAGAGCTAGGAGGGCTGGTCTCAACTAGGGTCTAAGCGCAATCTTGAGAGAAAACTTGTTGGAAGAAAGTTCTATCTTTATTAATATCAAAAGGTTGTCGAACTACAATGCTGGAAGGAGCCTTATTAATATATGCGACAGCTTGACCTTCTAGGGTCGACTCAAAGAAAGAAAAGGAAAGTTTACAAAAGTGCACAAAGGAAAAGATACAAAAGTGCATAACCGAAAAAGGACCTATTCCTAAAATGTCTTTGACTCAAAATGTAAAAGCAACTAGATCCTACCCTGCAAAACAGAAAGAGGCATATATTAATTGAAACTTACCTTAACTTACCTCACGGCCAAGAAATGGAAGGTGGCCGTCCTGCATGCCGCCTTGCTCCTAGTCTTGACTTGGAGTAGGGTTAAAATCTTTGGGCCCTGACCTCTCTTGCCACTAAAGCCCAAGTCTCTGATGTCCCTTGTGTTGTTGAGAAGCCTTTGGACTCTTCTTTGCACTTCTGGCCCATTGTCCTTAGTCGATCTTCCTCTAGGAGCTTGTCGATCCATAAGCTGAATTTGTGGAAGAGTGCCCTTGATCTGCTTCTTGTCATTGCTCCTTGAGGTACCACTGGTGTAGAGACTTCCTCTTAGTGCATGTCCTGGAGCTGGTAGCTCATTTGGTCCGAGTCCTCTTGTGTAGAAGTGGAAATGCTCGTGTACTCGGCTGGATCGGCTGTACCGGCTGGATTGTGCAGTACTGGCCGGAATGACATCAGGACCGGCCAAGTTGATCTCGGAGTCGGCGGTGTCATCAGAGGGACCGGCGGTGTCATCCACGCCCCACCAAGTGTGCCGGAAGCTTGGGCCTCTCCGCCGGCGATGCTGACCGGTCTGGTCCTATAGGTCGAGGGTCCGGCGGTACTGTCTGGTCCGGCAGACGTGCCAAATGGTCCTGCTGTCTCGGGCAAGCTTCCTGGTCGGCCAGTCTGGTCTCCTGGCTGGATGTACGACCTGATGTCCTCATCATTCCCTCCCTCTTCAGTAGGTTTCGTCCTCAAAACTGGATCATCTGCATGGAAAGGGGCCAAGTCAGTAACATTGAACGTATTGGACACATTAAACTCACCTGGAGCTCGATCCGGTAGGCGTTGTTGTTGATCCTCTCGAGCACTCTGAAGGGTCCATCTCCTCTTGGTGCTAGCTTGGAACTTCTTAGGTTTGGGGACCTCTCCTGCCGTAGGTGTAGCCACAATCGCCTGGTTGAAAGATCACCTCCTTTCTTCCTTGTTGGCATGAGTCACGTGTCCTCTTCTCCAAGTTTTCTGCTACCTTCTGGTGTAACTCCTTATGAACTCTGCCTTGGATGCTCCATTGAGGTTGGTCATCTCAGCTGGTGGTAGTGGCATTTGCTCCAATGGGGTGAGAGGGTTGAAGCCGTATACTACTTCAAATGGTGTCTTCTTGGTTGCTGAGTGCACGGCTCGGTTGTTAGCGAACTCTATGAATGGCAGGCACTCCACCCAAGTCTTTAGGTGCTTCCCTAGTGTAGTCCTGAGAAGAGTTGATAGTGTCCTGTTGACAACTTCAGTTTGGCCATCGGTTTGAGGATGGCAGGTGGTAGAGAAAAGTAGCTTCGTGCCTAGCTTCCTCCAAAGGGTCCTCCAGAAATGGCTGAGGAACTTGGTGTCCCTGTCTGAT
>CM032165.1:5730537-5748158 GCA_018901935.1 Pugionium cornutum | reverse complement strand
AGGAGGTTTGCCTTGATATCCACCATGGAGGCAAAGGTCCTAGGGTTCGAGCACATCAAGGACCTATACAAGGATGATCCTGACTTTGCTGAGAGCTACAAGGAGTGTGGCACAGGGAGTCATGGCACGTTCTACATCCATGAGGGGTTCTTGTTCCGAGAAAGAAGGCTGTGCATACAACAAGGATCATTAAGGGGGCTTATCATCCGAGAAGCTCATGGAGGAAGACTCATGGGCCAATTTGGTGTCAACAAGACTCTAGCAGTGGTCAAGGAGCACTGCTACTGGCCACACATCAAGAGGACAGTCGAAGCTCATTGTGCAAGATGCATCACTTGCAAGAAGGCAAAGTCCCGAGTGCAACCTCACGGGTTGTATATCCCACTGTCCATACCTACACATCCATGGGTGGACATCTCAATGGACTTTGTTCTAGGTCTGCCCAAGATCAACCACGAAGCTACTCTTCTCTACCACCTGCCACCCTCAAACCGATGGCCAAACTGAAGTTGTCAACAGGACACTATCAACTCTTCTCAGAACTACACTAGGGATGAACCTAAAGACTTGGGTGGAGTGCCTGCCATTCATAGAGTTCACTTACAACCGAGCCGTGCACTCAGCAACCAAGAAGACACCATTTGAAATAGTATACGGCTTCAACCCTCTCACCCCGTTGGAGCAAACACCACTACCACCAGCTGAGATGACCAACCTTAACGGAGCATCCAAGGCAGATTTCATAAGGAGATTACACCAGAAGGTAGCAGAAAACTTGGAGAAGAGGACCGGACAGTACGTGACTCATGCCAACAAGGGAAGAAAGGAGGTGATCTTTCAACCAGGCGATTGGGTGTGGCTACACCTACGGCAGGAGAGGTTCCCAAACCTAAGGAGTTCCAAGCTAGAACCAAGAGGAGATGGACCACTCAGAGTGCTCGAGAGGATCAACAACAACGCCTACCGGATCGAGCTCCCAGGTGAGTTTAATGTGTCCAATACGTTCAATGTTACTGACTTAGCCCTTTCCATGCAGATGAACCCGTTTGAGGACAAAACCTACTGAAGAGGAAGGGGATGATGAGGACATCAGGAGGCATCCTTGGTGATGAGGACATCAGGTCGTACATCCAGCCAGGAGACCAGACTGGCCGACCAGGAAGCTTGCCCGAGACAGTGGGACCATCTCTGCACGCTGTAGCACCAGACCTCGACCCATAGGACCAGACCGGTCAGCATTGCCGGCAGAGAGGCCCAAGCTTCCGGAACACTTGGTGGCGACGTGGATGACACCGCCGGTCCCCTTGGTGATGCCACTGACTCCGGGATCAACTTGCCCGGTCCTGAAGGCATTCCGGCCAGTACCTCGCACAATCCAGCTGGTACAGCCGATCCAGCCGAGTACATGCGCATTTCCACTTCTACACAAGAGGACTCGGACCCAATGAGCTACCAGCTCCAGGACATGCACCTAGAGGACGTATCTACACCAGTGGTACCTCAAGGAGCAATGACAAGAAGCAGATCAAGGGCACTCTTCCACAAATTCAGCTTATGGGTCGACAAGCTCCTAGAGGAAGATCGACTAAGGACAATGGGCCAAAAATGCAAGGAAGAGTCCAATGGCTTCTCAACAACACAATGGACATCAGAGACTTGGGCTTTAGTGGCAAGAGAGGTCAGGGCCCAAAGATTCTTAACCCTACTCCAAGTCAAAGATTAGGAGCAAGGCGCGTGCATGCCACAAGGACGGCCACCTTCCATTTCTTGGCTATGAGGTAAGTTAAGGTAAGTTTCAATTTGAATATATGCCTCTTTCTGTTTTGCAGGGTAGGATCTAGAATATTTACTTTTATTGAGTCAAAGACATTTTAGGAATAGGTCCTTTTTTCGATTATACACTTTTGTATCTTTTCCTTTTGTGCACTTTTGTAAGTTTTCCTTTTCTTATTTGGGTCGACCCTAGAAGGTCAAGCTGTCGAGCATATTAATAAGGCTCCTTCCAGCATTGTAGGTCGACAACCTTTTTTATATTAATAAAGTAGAAGTTTCTTCCTACAAGCTTTCTCTCAAAAGAGACTTGTGCGCTTAGAACCTAGTTGAGACCAGCCCTCCTAGCTCTAAGTTTGTGATTTATCACGAGGTTCATCACCCCTCGTGTGGTTCACTTCACCCCTCCATCGAATACCAACCCAAAAACCCCTATCCAAGAAGTCTAAGGTCGAGTTTCTCACCTAAACTTCTCCAAACAGCCCACGCGCATACATCCTTGAATCAAGGCTTTATTCATTAGGGCCCAAACATTCCTAACCCTATCCAAGTCGAAGACTAGGAGCAAGGCGCATGCATGCCACAAGGACGGCCACCTTCCATTTCTTGGCCGAGAGGTAAGTAATGTAAGTTTCAATTCGAATATATGCCTCCTTCTGTTTTGGAGGGTAGGATCTATATTGTTTACATTTTTTGAGTCAAAGAGATTTTAGGAATAGGTCCTTTTTTGGTTATGCACTTTTGTATATTTTCCATTTGTGCACTTTTGTAAACTTTCCTTTTCTTCTTTGAGTCGACCCTAGAAGGTCAAGCTGTTGAGCATATTAATAAGGCTCATTCCAGCATTGTAGTTCAACAACCTTTTTGATAATTAATAAAGTAGAACTTTCTTCCAACAAGTTTTCTCTCTAAGAATCTTGTGCGCTTAGAACCTAGTTGAGACCAGCCCTCCTAGCTCTAATTTTGTGATTTATCACGAGGTTCATCACCCCTCGTGTGGTTCACTTCACCCCTCCATCGAATACCAACCCAAAAACCCCTATCCAAGAAGTCTAAGGTCGAGTTTCTCACCAAACTTTCTCCAAACAGCCCACGCGCATATAAGCCTTGAATCGAGGCTTGTATCATCGGGCCGACCAACTTTTCCGGCGGAGAGGCCCAAACCTCTGGCCCAACTGGCAGCGGCGTGAATGACATCGCCGGCCACACTGGTGATGCCGCTAGCTCACAAATCAATCTGGCCGGCTCTAATCCCAACTCGGCCAGCTCCATACACAATCCAGCCGGCTCACGTGATTGCACCACTATTTCCACCTCTACACAAGGAGACTCGGATCAACTCAGCTACCAGCTTCAAGGCATGAACCTGGATAAAGTCTCTACACCTGTGCCACCAGGAGCTATGAAAAGGAGCAGAACAAGGACACTTTTCCACAAGTTCAGCTTGTGGGTAGACAAGCTCCTAGAAGACCAACGACAAGGATCATTGGGCCAAGAGTACAAGGAAGAATCCAAGGGCTTCTGAACATTGCAAAGGATTGCAGAGAATTGGGCTCTCGTGGCAAAAAAGGTCAAGGCCCAACATTTCGTAGTACTCCAAGTTGAAGACTAGGAGCTAGGCTCGTGCAACCCACAAGGCCGGCCACCTTTCATTTTTTGGCTAAAAGATAAGAAAGGTAAGTTTTCAATTATATACTTGCCTTTTCTGTTTTGAAGGGTAGGAATTAGTAGTTTTCCATTTTTGAGTAAAAAACAATTAGGTAGTTGTCCCTTTTCGGTTATTTCCTTTTTTCCTTATGCACTTTTGTAACTTTTCCATTTTAATTAAGGCTGCTGAGCATATTAATAAGGCTCATTCATCATTGTAGTTTGACAACTTTTTGATTATTAATAAATATAGAACTTTTTCCTACGAGTTTTTCTCCTAAAACTCTATCGCTTAGATTGAGACCAGCCCTCCTAACTTCTAAGTTGTGATTTATCACGAGGTTCATCACCCCTCGTGTGGTTCACTTAACCCCCTCCATCCAATACCCACCAAAAAGCCCCTTTCTAGAAGCCTAAGGCCGAGTTTCTCGCCTAATCTTAACCAGTCCGCGAATGTTACGACCTTGATTAAGGGCTTGTATCAGTCGGCCACCTTTCATTTCTTGACCGAATTATAAGAAAGTAAGTTTTCAATTATAAGATTGTAATTCAGGGTAGGAATTAGTAGCTTTCCATTTTATTGAGTCGAGAACATTTAAGTAGATGTCATTTTTTGGTTATTCATTTTTGTAATTTTTTCCTTTATGCACTTTTGTATCTTTTCATTTAGGTCAAAGCTGCTGATTATATTAATAAGGCTCTTTTCAGCATTGTAGTTCGACAAGTTTTTGATATTAATAAAGAGAGCACTTTTTCTTAGAGTTTTTCTCACAAACTCTATCGTTTAGAACCCTAGTCGAGACCAGCCGTCCTAGCTTCAAAGTTTGTGATTTATCATGAGGCTTTCCATCCCTCGTGTGTTTCACCTCACCCCACCACCCAACACCCACCAGAAAACACCACTCCAGAAGCCTAAGGCCGAGTTTCTCTCCTAATCTTCTCCAACCGGTCCAAGAATGCGACGGCCTTGATTCAAGGCTTGTATTATTGGGGTATCAGAGCTTAAGCTCCTACAAACCAGGTTGTTTCTATCCTTACTTTATGTTTATTTCCAGTTCGTGCGTTAGCCTAATTCCATTAAAAAAAACATCAAAAAAATATCACCTAAAATCGAAACCTAGTGCATCCTTTCCTACGTGCATCACTACGTTAGGGTCATTCTCTTCATTGCATCTTCGTTTTTCCTTTTTCTAAGCATATTGCATTAATATTTAGGTTAAATCAAAAGCTAAAAACAAAAAAATTATCCCAAAAAAATCAAAAGAAAATCGGCTAGGAATCTAGGAAGATTTGCACATTAATTAGTTTTCCTTTTGCTAGATTTTGTCCTTCTCTAATTTTGCCTTTCCCTTAAAATTTCTCCTATTATAAAAACTTTCTCCTAAAGAATTCTTAGGAGGAACTAACCCTAGTTTCTCTTGTAGCAAACAATGGCTGAAGGAGGAAATCAGGATGCCACTGAGGCCATGATGGCCATGTTCAGCACACTCCAAACCCAACTCGCATCAATAGGGGAGAGGTTGGAGTGTGTGGAAAGGCCGGTGAGATTCTAGGCCATAAGGCACGTGAGAGCTGGCCAAGACCCTGCAGAAGGCCCTGACCACCCAAGGCCACGGCCAGAATAGGAGGAACCCCACCCGGATGAAGATGAAGGCCACCAGCCTCACGGCTATCACCCTAGGCCGAGAGGACTTGCACAGCAACCGGAAGAAGAGGGCAATGGGTACGAGCCATATGGTCACCACCAGAGACCAAGACTGCCCCCTAGACATCATGAGTATGAAGATGACTATGCCTATAACCGGGTAACTAATCATGACGTCAAACTAACACCTCCAAGTTTTGCAGGAAAAGTAGACCCCAAAGCTTATCTAGATTGGGAGAGGAGGATGGATCATACTTTCGACCACTACAACCAACCAGGCCCTGGGAGAGTCTCCATGGCAGTAGCGTAACTCATGGATAATGCCCTCATTTAGTGGGATCGTGAGGCTTCTGACCGTAGGAGAAGGAGGTTGAGACCCGTAGACTCTTGGGTCGACATGAAAGACCTCATGAGACAAAGGTTTGTTCCACCTTATTTCCATAGGGATTTGCAATGCCATTTTCGTACTCTTAAACAACAAGATCAGTGGAGGAATACTATGAAGAGTTCGAGAGACTCATGAATAGGCTGGACCTCAATGATGATGAAGAAGCATTGACGGCTGCATTCTTGGATGGATTGCAAGAAAGAATCTGCCGAAAAGTGGAGAGGCAGATCTATAGTGATTTCAAGGATTTGTTCCACCCTTCTGTCCAGGTGGAACAACACATCAATCGTAAGAGCCAAGACATACGCAATAGACCTAAGATGCTTTGGGCACCAAGCAATGGCACCAAGACCGTAGAAAAAGACAAGAGCATTGAGACTGAGTCACGGTTCAAGAGCAAGCCTCCTGAACAAACCCGTGAACAGAGAGAGCCTAATAATGGAAATTCGACAAGGAGAGACCATGGAAATTCGACAAGGAGACAAGGCATGATGGCCGGACCAATCTATATACTTTTGGCACAACAAGAGAAAGGTCAGCCTAGCCTCTCTCACTCTTGCCTAGGTGCACGAGTTACAACTACAAATGAGTAAGGAAAAGAAGCTCAGTAAGTCTAATCTTCTTATTCAACCAAGTCATGTTCGGAGAGCTTTGTTTTCTAAGGACTTAATGCTACTAATGGTTTTTAAAGAAGTTTTGAATGCAGAAAAAGAAGAGGTATAGCTACCTCCTGAAGTAGCAGCTCTCCTCAAAAAGTTCCAGGATGTATTTACTGAGGAGATACCAGCAGGCTTGCCTCCTCTAGAGGCATTGAGAACCAGATTGACCTCGTACCTGGATCAGCCTTGCCCAATCGACCAGCATACCAGATAAGTCCAGAGGAATGCAAAGAACTTGAGAAACAAGTTAAGGAGCTCCTGGAGAAAGCCTATGCTCAGGAGAGCCTCAGCCCGTACCACTATTGCTAGTCCCCAATAAGGATGCATGGGACTTGGGAATGTGCGTGGACTGCCGGGCCATAAACAACATCACAGTCAAGTACTGTCACCCCATACCATGGCTTGATGACATGCTGGATGAGCTGAGTGGCGCCACGGTCTTCACCAAGATTGACCACAAGAGTGGATACCACTAGGTCAGGATGAAAGAAGGCGATGAGTGAAAACCCGTTTGCAAGACCAAGCAAGGTTATGAGGACATCAGGTCGTATGGCCGGCCAGGAGAGAAGACTGGCTGACCAGAGAGCTTTCCCGAGACAGCCGGGCCATTTGGCACGTCTGCTGGCCCAAGCGGTACCGCCGGACCCTCGACCAATAGGACCGGACCAATCAGCATTGCCGGCGGAGAGGCCCGAACCTCTGGCACAATTGGTGGTGACGTGGATGACACCGCCGGTCCCCTTGGTGACGCCGCTGACTCCGGGATCAACTTGGCCGGTCCAGAAGGCATTCTGGCCAGCACCTCGCACAGTCCAGCCGGTACAGCCGATCCAGGCGAGTACACGGGCATTTCAGCATCTACACAAGGAGACTCGGACCAGATAAGCTACCAGCTTTAGGACATGCATCTAGAGGAAGTCTCTATACCAGTGGTGCCACAAGGAGCAATGACAAGGCGCAGATCAAGAGCACTCTTCCACAAGTTCAGCTTATGGGTCGACAAGCTCCTAGAGGAAGATCGACTAAGGACAGTGGGCCAGAAGTGCAAAGAAGAGTCCAGAGGCTTCTCAACAATGCAAGGGACTTCAGAGACTTGGGCTTTATTGGCAAGAGAGGTCAGGGCCCAAAGATTCCTAACCCTACTCCAAGTCGAAGACTAGGAGCAAGGCGCGTGCATGCCACAAGGACGGCCACCTTCCATTTCTTGGCCGTGAGGTAAGAAAGGTAAGTTTTCAATTCGAATATATGCCTCTTTCTGTTTTGTAGGGTAGGATCTAGATTGTTTACATTTTTGAGTCAAAGACATTTTAGGAATAGGTCCTTTTTCGGTTATGCACTTTTGTACATTTTCCATTTGTGCACTTTTGTAAACTTTCCTTTTCTTTCTTTGAGTCGACCCTAGAAGGTCAAGCTGTCGAGCATATTAATAAGGCTCCTTCCAGCATTGTAGTTCGACAACCTTTTGATATTAATAAAGATAGAACTTTCTTCCAACAAGTTTTCTCTCTAAGAATCTTGTGCGCTTAGAACCTAGTTGAGACCAGCCCTCCTAGCTCTAAGTTTGTGATTTATCACGAGGTTCATCACCCCTGGTGTGGTTCACTTCACCCTTCACCCAATACCAAACCAAAAACCCCCTATCCAGAAGTCTAAGGTCGAGTTTCTCACCTAACCTTCTCCAGACAGCCCACGCGCATATAAGCCTTGAATCGAGGCTTGTATCACAAGGGCTCTACGAGTGGACAGTCATGCCATTTGGCTTGACTAATGTCCCAAGCACCTTCATGCACCTTATGAACCAAGTTCTTAGAGCGTACATCAGTAAGTTTATCGTAGTATATTTGGATTATATACTTGTTTATAGTAAATGTATTAGGGAACACATCACACATCTTTATATAGTGCTTAAAACCCTTCAAAAAGAAGAGTTTTATGCCAATCTCAAGAAGTGCACCTTTTGTGCTGACAAGCTTGTTTTCTTAGGCTTTGTTGTGAGTTCACAGGGCTTACAAGTCATACAAGAAAGGCCAACACGAAGCAACATCAGCAAAGTAAGGAGCTTTCACGGCCTAGCCAGCTTCTACCGGAGATTTGTTTCCAACTTCAGCAGCATTGCCTCACCCTTGACGGCAGTTGTGAAGAAGAATGTGAGGTTCAGCTGGGGAGAAACTCAAGAGAAGGCATTCCAGGCTCTGAAGGACAGCCTCACTCACGCACCGGTGTTAGTCCTGCCCGACTTCAATAAGATGTTTGAAGTGGAGTGTGATGCCTCTGGCATAAGCATAGGCACGGTTCTCAAGGAGGAAGACTAGTGGCATACTTCAGTGAGAAGTTAGGTGGGGCCTCACTGAACTACCCCACCTATGACAAGGAGTTCTATACCCTAGTCCGAGCATTGGAAACTTGGCAACACTACTTATTGTCCAAGGCGTTTGTGATCCACACTGATCATGAGACACTCAAACACCTTAGAGGGCAAAACAACCTCAAGAGAAGACATGCTTGGTGGATGGAGTTCATAGAAACCTTCCCTTACGTCATCAAATACAAGAAGGGCAAGGATAATGTGGTAGCCGATGCACTATCAAAGAGGTTTGCCTTGATCTCAACAATGGAAGTAAAGATCTTAGGATTTGAGAACATCAAGACCTTATACAAGGATGATCCTGACTTTGCTGAGAGCTACAAGGAGTGTGGCACAGGGAGTCACGACAAGTTCTATCTGCATGATGGATTCTTGTTCCGGGAAAGAAGGTTGCATACCACAAGGATCTCTACAAGAGCTTATCCCCCGAGAAGCTCATGAAGGAGGTCTTATGGGCCACTTTGGTGTTGACAAGACACTGGCCGTAGTCGAGGAACACTTCTACTGGCCACACATCAAGAGGTCAGTAGAAGCCCATTGTGCAAGGTGAATGACGTGCAAAAATGTGAAGTCCCGAGTACACTCTCATGGTTGTATCTCCCTCTGCCCATACCTACACATCCATGGATAGACATCTTCATGGACTTTGTTCTAGGTCTGCCGAAGATCAACCACAAAGATGTCATATTTGTATTGGTGGACCGATTCTCTAAGATGTCACATTTCATATCGTGTGCCAATGTTAATGATACCACACAAACGACAGAGCTGTTCTTCAGGGAGGTAGTGCGTCTTCAAAGAGTGCCAAGGACAATCGTGTCAGGCAGAGACACCAAATTCCTCAGCCACTTCTGGAGGACCCTTTGGAGAAAGCTAGACACGAAGCTACTATTCTCTACCACGTGCCACCCTCAGACCGATGGCCAAACTGAAGTGATCAACTGGACATTGTGAACTCTTTTCAAGACCACACTTGGGAAGAACCTCAAGACATAGGTGGAGTGCCTGTCATTCTTTGAGTTTCCTTATAACCGAGCAGTGCATTCAACCACTAAGAAGACCCCTTTTGAAGTGGTATACAATTTTAACCCCCAAACGCCTTTGGAGAAAACACCATTGCCACCAGCAGAGATGACTAACCTAAATGGAGCATCTATGGCAGAGTTCATCAAATACTGCACCAGAAGGTAGCAGAGAACCTGGAGAAGAGGACCGAGCAGTACGTGACTCATGCTAACAAGTGGAGAAAGGAAATGATCTTCCAACCAGGCGAATGGGTGTGGCTACACCTACAGCAAGAAATATTCTCCAATCTAAGGAGTTCCAAAAGGGCCCCCAGAGGAGATGGACCATTCAGAGTATTGGAGAAGATCAACAACAACGCCTTCAGGTGAGTTTAATGTATCTAACACATTGAGTGTGACTGATTTAGCTCCTTTCCTTGTAGATGAATCAGTTTTGAGGTCAAAACCTACTGAACGAGGAGGGGATGATGAGGACATCAGATCGTCTGGCCGGCCAGATGATCAAAAAGGCTTACAAGAAGCCATGCCTGAGATAGCCAGGCCATTTGGCGAGTCTTCCGGGCCAAGCCGACAAATTTCGCCGGCGAAAAGGCCCAAATCTCTGGCCCAACTGGCGGCAACGTTACTAACATCTCCGGCCCAGCTGGTGAGGCGCCAGCCCACCAGTCACTCTGGCCGACTCAGATTACAACTCTGCCAACTCAACACATGACCCAGCCGGCTCAAGCAATCACACGACCATTTCAAGCTCTACACAAGGAGACTCGGATCAGATCAGCTACCAGCTTCAAGTCAAGAACCTAGAGGAAGATTCTGCACCAGTGGTACCACCAGGAGCCATGACAAGAATCAGAACAAGGGCGCTCTTCGACAAGCTCCTAGAAGACCAACAACAAAGGGCATTGGCCCAAGAGTGCAAGGATCAAATCAAGGGCTTCTCAACATCTCAAAGTTTTCCAGAAACTTGGGCTCTCATGGCAAAAGAGGTCAAAGCCCAACATTTCATAAACCTACTTCAAATCGAAGACTAAGCGCATGTAAAAAGGTCAGCCACCTTCCATTTCTTGGCCAAATGGTAAGGTGAGTTTTCAGTTATAATATTGCCTTTTCTGTTTTGCAAGGTAGGAACAACTACACTGTTGTGGGCGCAAAGTAGTGGCAAATTAGTGGCAAAGTAGTGGCAAAATCTTATATATATATATATGTGCCCCATCCCATTCTCTCATTTGTAGAATCGAAAAGAAATTTTTTTAAAATATGTTGGAAAATTATATAATAAATATACAAAAGGATTGATAATCAAACAATAAATATATCGGCGGAATTAGCACAAGGCATGGAGCAGTTCATAAATTTTGCAAGTAGTCAACCAATAGCTTAAAGTAGCGGAGATAAGTTTTTTGGTGGTTGTATTAATTACAAAACGATAAATTTTTTCTGGGACAGAAAATTTGGAATCATCGATATAGTCAAGGATTTATGCCAAATTATTATATTTGGTATAAACATGGAGAATAGCTGAATGTTCAGTTAGGGACAAGTAGTCAGGGTGATGTCCAAAGAAATCAGGGAGGTACATGTGGTACTAGTTAAGAAACAGTTGAGACATCCGGTAATAGATATGGTGAAATGCTGACGGATGCATTTCGTGAGACTACCACTGATGAGTACTATAATCAGAACGAGGAAGAATATAATAATGTAGAAGAAACAAATTTAGAATCACAAAAGTTTTAAAATATGTTAGAAGCTGCAAAAAATTCATTGTATGATGGTTGTCATGAAGGGCACTCACAGTTATCTGTAGCTGCTCGGTTCATAAACATTAAGTCTGATCACAAGTTGTCATTTTAACTGGCCAGAAAAATGCAGGGATTCTTGGGCGGAGCTGTTCACAGAATATTTTCCCAAGAGAATCAGGCAACATGTTCATATTATGAAACCAAAAAACTGATGCAAAATTTAGGGCTCCCGTTTTATACAATTAACTTGTGTTTTCACAATTGTATGATCTTTTAGAAGGAAGATGAGAAATGGGAAAAAATGCAAATTTTGCGATTCCCCTCGATATAAGCCAAGCGAGGCTAGGACGAGAATACCTTTTAGTCGTATGTGGTATTTACCTACAGGCGAGAAACTTAAGAGAATGTATCAAAGCGACAAAACCGTAGAGGCAATGAGGTGACACGAAGAACATTAAGCAAAAGACAGAGAAATGAGTCATCCATCTCATGTTGCGGAGTGGAAAAATTTTCAATATCTACATCCAAGATTTGCTGCTGAATCTCGAAACTTTTATCTTGACTTATGTATTGATGGGTTCAATCCATTTGGGATGTCTCGAAATCATTCATTATTGCGGGTGATTATCACTTCATATAACTTGCCACCGGATATGTGTATGAAAAAAGAGTACTTGTTTCTAACAATTCTGAATTCGGGGCTGATACAAGCCTCGATTCAAGGCTTGGATGCGCGTGGGCTGTTTGGAGAAGTTTAGGTGAGAAACTCGACCGTATGCTCCTGGATAGGGGTTTTCTGATTGGTATTGGATGGAGGGGTGAAGTGAACCACACGAGGGGTGATATACCTCGTGATAAATCACAAACTTAGAGCTAGGAGGGCTGGTCTCAACTAGGTTCTAAGTGCACAAGTCTCCTGAGAGAATAACTTGTTGAAAGAAAATTTGATCTTTATTAATTATCAAAAAGGTTGTTGAACTACAATGCTGGAAGGAGCCTTATTAATATGCTCGACAGCTTGACCTTCTAGGGTCGACTCAAAGAAAGAAAGGAAAGTTTACAAAAGTGCATAAATGGAAAATGTACAAAAGTGCATAACCGAAAAAGGACCTATTCCTAAAATGTCTTTGAGTCAAAAATGTAAACAATCTAGATCCTACCATACAAAACAGAAAGAGGCATATATTCGAATTGAAAACTTACCTTTCTTACCTCACGGCCAAGAAATGGAAGGTGGCCGTCCTTGTGGCATGCACGCGCCTTGCTCCTTGTCTTCGACTTGGAGTAGGGTTAGGAATCTTTGGGCCCTGGCCTCTCTTGCCACTAAAGCCCAAGTCTCTGAAGTCCCTTGCATTGTTGAGAAGCCTTTGGACTCTTCTTTGCACTTCTGGCCCACTGTCCTTAGTCGATCTTCCTCTAGGAGCTTGTCGACCCATAAGCTGAACTTGTGGAAGAGTGCTCTTGATCTGCTCCTTGTCATTGCTCCTGGTGGCACCACTGGTGTAGAGACTTCCTCTAGATGCATGTCCTGAAGCTGGTAGCTTATCTGGTCTGAGTCTCCTTGTGTAGATGTTGAAATGCCCGTGTACTCGGCTGGATCGGCTGTACTGGCTGGACTGTGCGAGGTGCTGGCCGGAATGCCTTCCGGACCGGAAAAGTTGATCCCGGAGTCGGCGGCGTCACCAATGGGACCGGCGGTGTCATCCACGTCGCCACCAGTTGGGCCAGAGGTTTGGGCCTCTCCGCTGGCAATGCTGATCGGTCCGGTCCTGTTGGTCGAGGGTCCGGCGGTACCGCTTGGGCCGGCAGACGTGCCAAATGGCCCGGCTGTCTCGGGAAATTTTCCTGGTCGGCCAGTCTGGTCTCCTGGCCGGCCATACGACCTGATGTCCCCATCATCCCCTCCCTCTTCAGTAGGTTTTGACCTCAAAAGTGGTTCATCTGCATGGAAAGGGGCTAAGTCAGTTACGTTGAACGTGTTGGACACATTAAACTCACCTGGGAGCTCGATCCGGTAGGCGTTGTTGTTGATCCTCTCCAGCACTCTGAATGGTCCATCTCCTCTTGGTGCTAGCTTGGGACTCCTTAGGTTGGGGAACCTCTCCTGCCATAGGTGTAGCCACACCCAATCGCCTGGTTGAAAGATAACCTCCTTTCTTCCCTTGTTGGCATGAGTCACGTACTGCCCGGTCCTCTTCTCCAAGTTCTCTGCTACCATCTTGATACAAGCCTCGATTCAAGGCTTGGATGCGCGTGGGCTGTTTGGAGAAGGTTAGGTGAAAAACTCGACCTTAGACTTCTTGGATAGGGGTTTTTGGGTTGGTATTCGATGGAAAGGTGAAGTGAACCATACGAGGGGTGATGAACCTTGTGATAAATCACAAACATAGAGCTAGGAGGGCTGGTCTCAACTAGGGTCTAAGCGCACAAGATTCTTAGAGAGAAAACTTGTTGGAAGAAAGTTCTATCTTTATTAATATCAAAAGGTTGTCGAACTACAATGCTGGAAGGAGCCTTATTAATATGCTCGACAGCTTGACCTTCTAGGGTCGACTCAAAGAAAGAAAAGGAAAGATTACAAAGTGCACAAATGGAAAATGTACAAAGTGCATAACCGAAAAAGGACCTATTCCTAAAATGTCTTTGACTCAAGAAATGAAAATATTCTAGATCCTACCCTGAAAAACAGAAAGAGGCAAATATTCTAATTGAAAACTTACCTTACTTACCTCACGGACAAGAAATGGAAGGTGACCGTCCTTGCGGCATGCACACGCCTTACTCCTAGTCTTCGACTTGGACTAGGGTTAGGAATCTTTGGGCCCTGACCTCTCTTGCCACTAAAGCCCAAGTCTCTGAAGTCCCATGCATTGTTGAGAAGCCTTTGGAATCTTCTTTGCACTTATGGCCCATTGTCCTTAGTCGATCTTCCTCTAGGAGCTTGTTGACCCGTAAGCTGAACTTGTGGAAGAGTGCTCTTGATCTTCTCCTTGTCATTGCTCCTGGTGGCACTACTGGTGTGGAGAGTTCCTCTAGGTGCATGTCCTGAAGCTGGTAGCTTATCTGGTCCGAGTTTCCTTATGTAGAAATTGAAATGCTCGTGTACTTGGCTGGATCGGCTGTACCGGCTGGACTGTGCGAGGTATTGGCCGGAATGCCTTCAGGACCGGCCAAGTTGATCCCGGAGTCGGCGGCGTCACCAAGGGAGCCGGCGGTGTCATCCACATCGCCACCAATGGTGCCGGAAGCTTGGGCCTCTCCGCCGGCAATGCTGATCTGTCCGGTCCTATTGGTTGAGGGTCCGGCGGTACTGCTTGGGCCGGCAGACGTGCCAAATGGCCCGGCTGTCTCGGGCAAGCTTCCTGGTCGGCCAGTCTGGTCTCTTGGCTGGACGTACCACCTGATGTCCTCATCATCCCCTCCCTCTTCAGTAGGTTTTGACCTCAAAACTGGTTCATCTGCATGGAAAGGGGCTAAGTCAGTTACGTTGAACGTGTTGGACACATTAAACTCACCTGGGAGCTCGATCCGGTAGGTGTTGTTGTTGATCCTCTCCAGCAGTCTAAATGGTCCATCTCCTCTTGGTGCTAGCTTGGAACTCCTTAGGTTGGGGAACCTCTCCTGCCGTAGGTGTAGCCACGCCCAATCGCCTGGTTGAAAGATCACCTCCTTTCTTCCCTTGTTGGCATGAGTCACGTACTGCCCGGTCCTTTTCTCCAAGTTCTCTGCTGCCTTCTGGTGTAATTTCCTTATGAACTCTGCCTTGGATGCTCCGTTGAGGTTGGTCATCTCTGCTGGTGGTAGTGGTGTTTGCTCCAATGGGGTGAGAGGGTTGAAGCTGTATACTACTTCAAATGGTGTCCTCTTGGTTGCTGAGTGCACGGCTCGGTTGTAAGCGAACTCTATGAATGGTAGGCACTCCACCCAAGTCTTGAGGTTCTTCCCTAGTGTAGTCCTGAGAAGAGTTGATAGGGTCCTGTTGACAACTTCAGTTTGGCCATCGGTTTGAGGATGGCAGGTGGTAGAGAAGAGTAGCTTCGTGCCTAGCTTCCTCCAAAGGGTCCTCCAGAAATGGCTGAGGAACTTGGTGTCCCTGTCTGATACGATGGTCCTTGGCACTCCATGAAGCCGCATTCTCCTGAAAGAACAGCTCCTGTTTGACATTGGCATTGACATGAAGTGCCATCTTGGAGAATCTGTTCACCACTACAAAGATTGCATCTTTGTGGTTGATCTTGGGCAGACCTAGAACAAAGTCCATTGAGATGTCCACCCATGGATGTTTTAGTGGGAGATACCCGTGAGGTTGCACTGGACTTTGCCTTCTTGCAAGTGATGCATTGCACAATGAGCTTCTACTGTCCTCTTGATGTGGCCAGTAGAAGTGCTCCTTGACCACTGCTAGAGTCTTGTCGACACCAAAGTGGCCCATGAGTCCTCCTCCATGAGCTTCTCGGATGATAAGCCCCCTTAGTGATCCCTGTGGTATGCACAGCCTTCTTTCTCGGAACAAGAATCCCTCATGGATGTAGAATTTGCCATGACTCCCTGTGCTACACTCCTTGTAGCTCTCAGCAAGGTCAGGATCATCCTTGTATAGATCCTTGATGTGCTCGAATCCTAGGACCTTTGCTCCATGGTTGATATCAAGGCAAACCTCCTTGATAGTGCATCGGCTACCACATTATCTTTGCCCTTCTTGTACTTGATGATGTACGGGAAGGTCTCTATGAACTCCATCCACCTGGCATGTCTCCTCTGAGATTGGTTTGCCCTCTGAGGTGTTTGAGAGTCTCGTGATCAGTGTGGATCACAAACTCCTTGGACAGCAAGTAATGCTGCCAAGTCTCCAATGCTCGGACAAGGGCATAAAGCTCCTTGTCATAAGTGGGGTAGTTCAGTGAGGCACCACCTAGCTTCTCACTGAAGTATGCCACTGGTCTCCCTCCTTGGGTTAGCACTGCCCCTATGCCTATTCCAGAGGCATCACACTCCACTTCAAACGTCTTGTTGAAGTCGGGCAGGACTAGCACTGGCGCATGTGTAAGGCTGTCGTTCAAGGCCTTGAATGCCTTCTCCTGAGATTCTCCCCAGCTGAATCCTACGTTCTTCTTCACTACTGCTGTCAGTGGTGAGGCAATACTGCTGAAGTTGGGCACGAATCTCCTATAGAAGCTGGCCAGTCCGTGGAAGCTCCTTACTTGGCTGATGTTTCCTGGTGTTGGCCATTCTTGTATGGCTCGAATCTTCTTCTCATCAACCTGTAGGCCCTGTGAACTCACAACAAAACCTAAAAAGACAAGCTTATCAGTACAAAAGGTGCACTTCTTGAGATTGGCATAAAGCTCTTCTTGTCGAAGGGTTTTAAGTACCATCTCAAGATGTGTGAGGTGTTCCCATAGGCACTTACTATAAACCAAAATGTCATCAAAGTAAACTACTACAACTTACTGATGTACGCCCTAAGAACTTGGTTCATAAGGCGCATGAAGGTGCTTGGGGCATTAGTCAAGCCAAATGGCATGACTGTCCACTCGTAGAGCCCTTGCTTTGTCTTGAAAGCAGTCTTCCACTCATCACCTTCCTTCATCCTGACCTGGTGGTATCCACTTTGAGGTCTATCTTGGAGAAGACCGTGGCTCCACTCAGCTCATCTAGCATGTCATCCAGTGGTATTGGATGCCTATACTTGACTGTGATGTTGTTGATTGCTTGGCAGTCCACGCACATGCGCCAAGTTCCATCCTTCTTGGGCACTAGTAGCACTGGTACAGCACATGGACTGAGGCTCTCTCGAACATATCCTTTCTCCAGGAGCCCCTTGACTTGCTTCTCAAGTTCCTTGGACTCCTCTGGACTCATCCGGTAGGCTGGCCGGTTGGGCAGGGCTGCCCCGGGCACTAGATCGATCTGGTGTTCTATGCCACGAAAAGGAGGCAAGCCTGCTGGTATCTCCTCTGGAAACACATCCTGGAACTTGTTGAGGAGAGTTGCTACTTCAAGAGGTAGCTCTACCTGTTCTTTCTCTATATTCAACACTTCCTTGAAAACCATTAGTAACATTAGATCCTTCGAGGCTAAAGCTCTCCGGACATGACTTGGTTGAATAAGGAAATTAGATTTAATGAGCTTCTTTTCCTTACTCATTTTCTGTTGAAACTCATGTACCTGGGCAGGTGTGAGAGGAGCTAGGCTGACCTTTCTCTTGTCATGCACAAAAATGTAGAGATTGGTTCGGCCATCATGCCTGGTCTCCTTGTCAAACTGTCATGGCCTTCCTAGCAGAAGATGGCCAGCTTGCATTGGCACCACGTCGCACACCACTTGGTCTTGGTACTTGCCCACACTGAATGGCATAGTGACTTGCTCATGGATCTTGA